>CM053787.1:92754107-93354107 GCA_028749045.1 Cupressus sempervirens | reverse complement strand
TCATGCCAAAGACAATTGTCAGTTAATATCAATGTACCTCAAGTACTAATTTATTTACAATATGCCCTTGTCAATATTGCACCAACTGATTGATCTTTAATAATGCTCTAGTTGATGCATCACTAAACTTTATCTAGTGAGCTTCAGATAGGGGAATGACCCTCAGCTTACCTCTTAGATACAAAAATGCATCCTTAGGTAATGGCTTGGTGAATATGTCTGTAATTTGCTCTTTTGTATTTACATATTCCAATCTAACTTCTTTATCTTGTACCAATACTCTCGAGAAATTATATTTGATAGCAATGTGTTTTGTTTTGGTATGCATCACTAGATTATTTGATATATTGATTGCATTGGTGTTGTCACAGTATATGACTACTGGATCCTTGATTTCTATCTTCATACCTGCCATCAATTGTTTGAACCAAACAATCTTAGAATAATTGACTACTGTTGCCACATATTCTTCCTTTGCTGTGGACTGAGAGATAAAATTTTGTTTCTTGCTTGTCCAAGATACTAGTCTTTTACCAAGAAAGAATGCTCCACCACTAGTGCTTTTTCTGTCATCAATACTTCTTGCCCAATCAGCATCAATAAATAATTTTAAGTCCAAATTGCCTCCTATTTTGTACCATAAACCATATTCTTTAGTACCTTTTAGATATCTCATGATTCTCTTGATTGCCATCATGTGATTTTCTTTGGGATTTGTTGAGAATCTTGCCACCATACCGACTGCTAGTGCAATATCAGGCCTTGTATGCACTGCATACTGTAATTTTCTAATCATTGATTTGTATCTGGTTTGATCTACCTCTTTGGAATCATCATTCTTGGAAATTTTATGTCTAGTAGACATAAGGGTTCCAACTGGTCTTGAATCCTCCATTCCAAATTTCTTTAGTTTCTCCTTGATATATTTAGACTGAGTAATGTAGATACCATTTTTGTTCTACTGAATGTACAATCCAACAAAGAATTTATCTCACCAAACATAGACATCTCAAATTCATTACTCATTTCTTTTGAAAATGCCTTGAACAAGTCATCATTTCCTGTGAATAAAGTATCATTAACAAATATTTTTGCCAACACAATCCTTTTGTGATATATAGACTACTATTATCTCTTGTTCTTTGAAAACCAATTTGTACCAAGTAGTTATGAAGTTTTTCATACAAAGCTCTAGGAGCTTGCTTGAGACCATATAATGTCTTGTGTAATTTTTAGACCATGTCCTTCTTGCTATGATCTACAAAACCTTCTGATTGTTCAATATAGACTTCCTCATCAAGAATTCCATTCAAGAATGTAGATTTTACCTCCATTTGATAAACTTTCAATCCTTTGCATGTTGCATATGCTAGTAAAGTTCTAACACCTTCTAATCTTGAAATAGGAGAAAAAGTTTCACCATAATCAATACCTTCTTCTTGAGAATAGCCTTTACATACTAGCCTTGCTTTGTTTATGGAAACTTTTCCATCTTCATTCAATTTATTTCTGAATACCCACTTTGTGCCAATTATATTTTTATCCTTGGGTCTAGGAACAAGAGTCCAAGTTTTGTTTTTGTCTATTTGTTCTATTTCTTCATTCATTTCTTCAATCCAACTTTCATTATCCAATTCATCTTTAACATTTATAGGTTCAAATTCATCAAGTAAACATGTACCTTTCAATTTGTTTTGTGTCATTATTCCATTTGATTTGTCTCCAATGATTTGGTCAGGTGCATGATGCCTTCTAACATATCTTGCTAAAACACGTTCTTTGGATTTGGAGTGAGTTTCACTGATTTCATCATGAACTTTAGTATCAAGCTCGAGTCCCACTATCAGTGACTTGGGTCCATCAGACTCAGTTTTCTCTAGCTTGGTAGCCTCTAACTCAGGTCCTTCAGACTGTGACTCAAGTTGCACTGTTTGCAACTCGGTAGTTGTTGGAGATTTTAGGGACTCAGGAGGTGAAACCTCCTTTCTTTTGAATAGGTCTGGTAGGGTATCATGTTCATAGTAAACAAATCTTTTGTAATCCTCGAGCTCTTTGTTGCTTTCTTCTTCACTCTTTTCTACAAACTCATCAATTCTTACATGTGCACTTTCTATGATTTTACGAGTAGACAAATTCAAACATTTGTATGCTTTACTTCTACAGGAGTATCCTAAGAATATTCCTTCATCACCTTTGACATCAAATTTTCCTTTTCTAGATTCTTTCAAGATATAAAATTTTCTACCAAATACTTTCAAGTAACTTACATAAGGTTTGTTGCCATACCATAGTTCATAAGGAGTTTGATTTTAGTCTTTCTTTAGTTGCACTCTATTCAAGGTATGAATTGTAGTGTTGATTGCTTCTTTCTAGTATTTGATTGCAACATTCTTTTCTATCATCAATTTTCTTGCACAATCCATGATGGATATGTTCCTTCTTTTGGCTATACCATTCTACTGAGGTGTACTAAGGGTTGACACTTGTCTTTTAATTCCTTTTTCAATGTAGAATTCATTGAATTCATTGGAGATGAATTGACCACCTATGTCTGATCTCAAACATTTTAACTTCTTTCATGTTTCTTTTTTTACTCTTGCCAAATAGCACTTGAATTTTTGAAAAGCTTCAGATTTTTCTTTTAAATACATTACAATCATTATTCTAGAATAGTCATCAACAAAAAGAATGAAAAATATTTCTCCATTGTAACTCTATATTCCAATAGGTCCATATAAGTCTGTATGTACAAGTTCTTGGACTTCTTTAGAATGATAGTTCTTGCTTTTGAAACTAGTCTTTCGCATCTTACTAATTTGTCAATTTTTGCATAGACACGTATTAGACTTCCTCAAAGTAGGAATACCTCTTACTGTTCTATGTTTGCTTATCTTAACTAGATTATCAAAGTTTACATGACATAACCTTTTGTGCCATAACCAATTTTCTTCTACTTGGGCAATAAAACATGACCTTTCACTGAGATCAAGATAAAATAGGTTATCTTTTGTTTGTTTGCCAGATCCAACCAGATTTCCTTTTCCATCCAACAGTTTGGCATTCCCATCCATGAGTTCTACCTTGAATCCAATGTTATTCAACTATGCCACACTTAGTAGATTATGTTTTAGTCCTTCAAGCCAATAAACATTATCACATATACGTTCATTGGTCAAACAAGATACATCCTTTTCCTTTTATGCAACAAGGTTCATTGTTTCCAAATCTCACACTACAACCATCATAATATTTCATGTGTTCAAACTTTGATTTATCTCCAGTCATACGATGTGAGCAACCACTATTAATAATCCATGTATCATTTTTTCTAACATGAAAGATAAGTGTCATCTTATCTCCATCATCTGATTCATCTTTTACAACAATATATATCATTTCATCTTCACTGTTATCATAATCTTTAGCCATAAAACAAGATTTCATACCTTTGTCCTTATAGTCCTTGTAGTTCTTGAATTCCTTCTTGCCTTTGTACTTTTTACTTTTCTTTTCATCCTTGTTTTCTCTATTTGGGCACCTAACAACAAGGTGAAAAATAGATTAGAGGAATACTACCTTTGTACTTTCCTCTGCCTTTAAATATTTCCTTGCAAGTAGAGCTTCAACAACTTCAAGATCTTTGTCTAAAATTTCTTCTATCTCTTCTTCACTTCCTAATTGTTTGGACTTTGATTTCTTACTTGGTTCCTTGAGTGAGAGTTTGACTTCAAATGTAGAGTCAATACCTTTGGAACTAGGAACATAGTTATCATAGTTATCCAACTCAAAAGCTATCAATCTTCCAACTAGAGCATCCAAAGTTATTTTGTTATTTGGATCACATCTCATTTCTTGAATAATAGACAATCTAATCGCATAGATAGGAAGAAGGGTTTTGAGTACCTTGCTTACAACTATTTTTTCATCAATGTCTCCTCCAGATGCTTTGATTGTGCTCACACTTGCTTTGATTCTTTCCACATACTTTGCAATGTTTTCAACTTCTTTCATTTTTAATAGATCAAATTGTCCTCTAAGACATTCTACTTTAGCTCTTCTTACATTGTCATCTCCTCCATAAATGTCTTTTAGTTTGATCCACATTGCATGAGCTGATTTGCAGTCTTTTACTTCATCAAATTTAGCATAACTAAGAGCATATGCAATATCAATCATCATGATGTTATGATTCTTCTTTTCAACAATATCTTCAACTAATAATGTTTTGAGAGGAGTCTTGTATTTAGCATCAAGATACTTACAACTTGAATCACTGATGGTTGCCAAATGTAACCTCATAAGTCCTTGCCATGCTGCAAAGTTGTCTCTGTTCAACCTGGGAATCTCTCTTCTCTAAGTCATCCTAATCTTTAGCTTAGGTCCTTGAAACCTTCTATGCAAGCACCAAAAGCTCTTATACCAATTGTTGGAAATATAAGAGGATTGACTAAGAGTGGAGGGGTGAATCAATTACCACTAAAATAAAACCTAGATCCCTTAGATGTTAGCACAAAATAAACTCTGAAAAACTAAACTCTATTGATGCTTGGTAAACACATAGAAATGTTGTAACTCGGTAAATACTGAGAATGCTTAATAAAAGTATTAAGATGTTATTTGTGTTTACTCATTACTTTAGCTTAGTTGCAAACACATAAAAGAAATAGCATGAAGACATTTGACACCAAGATTTAAAGTGGAAACCCGATTTGGGAAAAACCACCAATTGCAACTAGTTACTAATTTTCACTCTTCTGAAGTGAGTCCTATTAGGAGTCAACCCTGTTAAAGGTTACAAAACACAAGGTTAGGTGTGACCCTATTAGAGGATTTAATCACCCTGTTAGGAGTGGCCTTTTTAGAGGTCTTTAGACACTTCAATAGAAATGCCACCTTGTTAGAAGATTTACAAATAGTTGTTAAGCCAACTTTGTTAAGAGATTTAGAACACTACTACAATGGTTAGAGAGTAACAATGACATGACCTAATTTGGATGCAACTAAATTGTTGATTATAGATCTCAATTTTGGCTTATACTTGATCCTTCTTGATCAAATATATCTTTTTACAATCTCAAGGATATTTTGTTTGTCCTTCTAATTCACTTCCTCTTAGCATCTTCAAATCTTCATTTTTCTTCCATGCACACACTTTCTAAATCTCAACTTGACATTATACTTATATCTTTCATATTGTCAAGTTGGCTAGAATACAACTTAGAATAATTAATATTCATCTTCTCAGTTAACACTCAACTTTTGCGAACCTTCCTTTGGCGTCCAAGTGAACTCAGTAGATATTGTCTTCTAAACTAGGCAAACTCAGGAATGGTTGGTAGACATAGAAAACTTCAATGCCTAAGTAAGCTCGGCATCCACTAACTGGTAATGAAATGATATTTTGTGTAATCATCAAAGACAATACACAATTAATCAATTGTTTCAACAGTATGATCCTTGTCCATCCTAGATGTTCAAATTCTTCATAAAACAAACTATGGCTGATGTTCAACTATCTTAAATGCTCAAATGCTACTTATAAGACTTATCATTGTTATAAACCTTATATGGGTTTGCAATGATGTCACTATCTCATATAGTTTTAAATTTTCAATTTATATAAGCATGGAAATATTCTACATGCAGAACTTCATTCCAAACTTGTGAAAAAGCTCTCGCTAGGTCATCAGGGGTGTTTATTAAAATGAGACCTTGGGCATTCTCTTACATCACACACTACTTAAGTTTCCATAAATTCAAATATAGTTGTAATGCAAAGCAAAAATCAACCTTGCAAATAAGATAAATAACTGTTGTAGTTGATATAAGATCAACCCCAGAACTCCCAAGAATCACTTGCATGCAAACCCCTATTGGAGAAAGAGAGAAGAAAAAGCTATAGAGGCTAGAATTAAGAACTGTGTTTTTTGTTCTAAGGTTCTACGATTTAGTCAAATTTTTGGTCTTCATACTCAACAATGACTACTCAGAGTCAATGATGGAAGTCGATGCTCTTCTCTTGTCCATGGTTGGAATATGTGTTGTCCCTTTTAGTGGTAATGTCACATGTGCATATCCATTTGGAAGTGGACATTAGAGACATTATTTGTGGGGTTTGGGTTTTTCCCTCTTTTTGCCTCCCTTGGATTGTGACCTCCACCATATTTATCGGCCTACTCTATGACTTTTTTGGCACATGGTCACTCCTTGGGCCCCATGTTTGGGCTTTCTCCAAGTGCCACATGGCAAGTTTTATGGCCATAATTTATTTTCTCAGAGTTTTATGAGTGGCTTTGGATTACAATGAGTTTTTTTTAGCTCTTGGCAGATTTATTTTTGGGCAGTTTACCAATGATAGATGGTATTGTAATTCACATTTTGATGTGGATAGATTTTTCCATATTTTTTTGGAGATTGTGTTATTTTCCTTTTAGACACATTTTTTTAGCACATGTCTATTGGCCACCAAATTTTTTTGGCAGTGCCCCTTTGTTTTCCAACGACCTGGTTTTTCCCAACATATTGGACGTTCTTTTTCTAGCATTAGGGGCCATTTTTAGGCTTTATTTTTTTCCTCGACGACCATTTGCTTGTCAAATTTATGCTCGTCACTTGTTGGCATCAACATTGCATCAACATTCCTATTTGCCCTTCTGGCTTTGTTTGGACCTACCTTCATATTTTTGCTCATATCTCAGGCATACAGACTCTATTTTTTGCAAACAAGATATTGCTGAAAAGTTGGTTTTGAGCCCATCATAGTGGTATAGGTATTTTATAGTTTTGATGCTTTTTATGCCTTTTTATGCTATCAAAGTTAGGGGTTCTATTTTGCACTTTGGGAGACATATCTTCAACATCTGATCTCTTATTTGGGAATTCTTTATATAGTTGGAAAGGTCTTTCTAAACTCTTTCCTATGATGTTGCTTGTTTTTTCAGATTATGGTCCAAGCACATTATATTCATTTTTTTGGTTTTTTTCATTTTTGCATTCTGGTGGATATCTTGGTTGTTTTAGGTTCGGGGATAAATTTTTTTGCTTCAAATAATTTTTCATGGGTTGTATTATATGTTGTATTAGCCTTATGTCTATTCTAGTCTATTTAGACATCATTTGTATGCATTCTTGCAAATACACTAAGATAAAGTGCCATATTGCATATGTATTTTCATTTTAGTTGTTTTGCCTTCTAATTTGAGCAGTGTAATCTAAGGACACGCGTATAGATTATTGTATTATTGGGATTCACCATATCTTGTTCCTTATTAAACATGCACTATTCGTGATTAAAATGCCATGGGAGGTTGATGTTTTGGCTTTGTTTTCCATCTTCCATTATCTAGTGAGTTTCCCTTCTATGACATTAGCCCTATGATGTGTCTAATATGGATCACCTTAGTACACACATGTTTACTCTCTTGTGCATCTTGATCATGGTTCCTTGACATGCAATTCTATTGGCCCACTTTTCTAGTTTCCTGTCACCTCACCCTTATCTGCATTAAGGGGGGGGGTTCTTTTCTGTTGTTTCTCATGCTTCTTTGGTTTGATGGAGATATATGTATTTAGTATTTGTTCCTATGTACTGGGAAGATGCAGTGACTGGGTACCTATACATTTTGGTGAGATGGATCATTTACCATACATACACTCTTTATTTCATTCCTACTTTGGTTGCAACCTTCCATTTTCAATTGATCAACTCTTTAGGCTTTGGTGTATCATGTCATATGTATCTTCGAGTTCAGTTGTTTGCCTTTGTGTGCCTCCTGATTTGATGTAGATTATAGTCTTATCCACTAGGTTAGGTTCTATTTTAGCGGAGGTTCTTCAGATCAATAGTTACTTTTTGACAGAGCTTTGCAGCTTCTACATGCTTTAGTCGTGTTCTTCATTATCATCTTTTGTTCCTATCTTCTAGGACATTCCCTAGTTTGGAGGCTTCTTCAATCCTTCACTGGTTCCTTTGAACATTATTTCCATCTCTTTTTAGAGTAGGGTTTTTTCCCACATGGTTTTCTCTATTTCTCCTCTTTTCAAATATTTGGTTCTGCTTGGGTACCTCATCAAGCTTTGTTGTCGGGATCCAAATTTACTTTCAGTAGTAGTTTCTAGAGTTTTAGCTACTCCCTAAGTTTATCTTAAGGGGGGGTGTTAGAGTAATAAAGTTTTTTTCTTATTAATTAAATCATACTGATTTAATTACCAACTCACTTATTATCTCTAGTTTACTTAAGCTAAATTTTTGGGCATATAATAATTATTTATTTTATTAATTATTATCATGCAACCTAGGTTAGTTACATGTTAAGGTTTTGATTTCCTTTATAAGGATGATCTCTCTTTATAATTTATTTATTGATTCACTTTTGATTATAGAAATTTCTCCTTTTTCTCATCAAGTATGTCTCATCTGTGGATCTAGGAATTCCAGCCTCCATAGCTTTTGCTTCTCTTTTTCTGTGATAGGTGTTTTTATGCAGGTGATTCTTAGGAGCTATGGGGTTGATCTTTCATAAACTTCAACAATAATTTTACTATTCATGACTAGGGCATCAACAAATTAGTCTCCAAATTTTCAAATTTTCCTTGAATCCTTCCTGCTATCTTTTTTCTTTCAAAGTGTTCAAACAGTGATGAATTCATTTGATTTTAACCCTTAGATCATCAAAAAATTTGATTTGTAATTAATGAATCTAGAAGTACAACCAAAATGTTCTTCTAAACACCAGAATTCTTCAAATCTTTTCTATTCTTGCACATGTGCATATAAACTTATGTGACCTTAGACTTAGATTCTTCATCATCATTCCAAGCTTCACTAACTGTACAAAAATTTATTCCACCATCTAGGGGTTTGTCAAATATCTAGTGCAATATCCCTTGTTTTTTATTAAATAGTGATAATTCATGTAGATGTTGAGGGTTTAGTTCTTGTTATTAGTCCCATCTTGTTCTCTAAGGACTCTTTTTAATTTTCTACCCACACCTTTGTATTCGCAGGTGTTCCTTCCTTTACAATTTTTTTATCAATGCTATCTACTTGCTTCTTATTCACATTCTGATCTCTTCTTATATTGTTCATGTTTCCTCTTGTATAAGGTGATCTCAAATCTGATGTTCTCATGTTAGGTGTTCTCATATTTCCATTGAAACCATTGAATCTGCTAAATCTTTCTATGTGACCTAAGTTATTGCAAATATGACATGTCATAACTCTGTTTCCATATCTTGGTTCAAGATGATTAATCTAAAGTTTGCAATCTCTTGCACTATGTCTAGAACTATTACATCTATAACATATAAACCCATTGGTAATGATGTTATTCATTCCCAAAGGTCTACTAGCTACATTATTAGTCCTTCCATTCATTCTACATTCTATTTTTGGTTAATTTTTCTACATTCACTAGATCCATCTCCATAAATAAAGCAATTAAAACAATAACTAGAAAAGGGTTTAGAATGCTTACCTATGTAATATCTCTTCATGTGTCCAACCTTGTTGCATGCAAAGCATCTTCTAGTGAATTGTCTCCTTGGTTCTTTAGGTTGCTCATGTTTCTTAGGTACTTGATTGATTTGATCTTCTTGTTTACTAGGTTGTTATTAAAGTTCTTATTCTTCTAAGACTTTAGATCCTTTAGATGATTCACCTTCATTATAGCCTATTCCTGTCATATTTCCTATAGATCTTTGTGTTATGATATGTTCATTAAGTTTTTATGTTCTTGTATACAAATTCTTACGATGTTTCTTGGTTTGTGTAAGTTCTCCTTCACAACGTGATTATATTTCTCAAGTTCTTCATATCTCACTTTTGTGTTTTCAAGTTTAGATGCCACCTTAGTAAGCTATGATTTCAGATGTGCATTCTCAGATCTCAAATCTATTAGTTTCTTTTGTTCATCTTCCATCATGCCCATCTTCAGTGTTCCAATCTCAAGCTCATGTTTAAAAAAATTATTCTTTTTAATATTTGTAGTTGACTCATAGTCCTTGATTTGTTTAGGTACTTATTTATTCTTTTATCTTAAGGTCTCGATCCAATTTTTGAATTTTTGAATAAAATTGTGTGCATCTCTAAGCTTAATCTTCAACTTGTTTCTCTCATCATTAACCAGATCTAATTCATCGAGAGTTTCTTCAAGGTTCTTCTGCAAATCCATTGAATCCACAGTGATCTCCCTCAAATTGTTAGGTTTCTTCTGAGTTATTGGGCTCTAATACCAATTGTTATAAAGTAAAGTACATTGATATAACTAGGGGGCTGAATTAGTTATGCACTTTAAACAACTTTTTGCCCAACTGTGGATATCATTAACCTTAAACTTGCATATGTTACAATGATTTAGAATAACTAAGAGGAGGGTGAATCAATTATCCCTAGGTCCAAATGTACCAATTCAACTTTTAACAACCCCAAACAACTTAATAAATACCATAAAACAACTCTGTCTTTATAACATATAATCACCAAATCAACTTTTCATGCAATTACTTAACTCTTTATTTCCTATATGTGTCGACTACTAGTAAATAAACTACTGTAAAAATAACATGCATAAAATAACATCCACACATGTACATAACACTTTGACACCAAGATCACAAACTGTAACTTTTATTGTCACTCAGCAATCACTATGTTCTTCTACTCAGTCATCACTATGTATCTTAGCATACACTATATTGTCTCACTCAACATCAATAGGTTCACTTGGCCATTACTATGCTTGGTCGCTACTAACACTTCTTCATACACTTCCTCAAAAATAACTATCACTCGGCTTGAACTATTTTGTTTAGCTTCTACTTAAGTTTCTTAATCTTTTTCTTCAACTCCTTCATTGATTGACCAACACTAATACTCGGTCAAGCTTAGAATTTAACTCAACTCTTGTCATTTCTCTTACACATCAATTCTAATTTTCTTCTACACTTCATGTATTGATTGAACAACACATTATCTTGTCAAGGACTAACGTATCAGGTGCCCGTTGTATTTCCATGATACTTGAATTCACATCACTAGCTCACATTGTTTTCTTTTCTTTTCAAATCCTCTGCATCAATCAATAGATATGACACTCTACACTGTTAGTAAATGTCTCCTCTAGTAGATTTGACACTTTTTCTAATCATCAGGTTTGACATCAACAACAACATAACAATTTCTCCAATTGTAGTTTCCAACAACATATATGAGTAATCTAAAAAGTAAAACCATGCACTTGACATAAACAAACTCATAATATAATATTTTGTTAACTAGCGAAACTTTGGTGTCCACAACACACGCCCCATTCCTCACTAGGAATGGGGACCCCCTACTTTTTTCGATTCCCGGACTCATAGTTCGGGAGTCGGGAGAAGAAGAGTTTTTTTTTAGACCTTAGGATTTTAGAGTCAAAATTAGAAAGTTGAGTCCAAAAAAACACAAAAAAAAAAAAATAATAATAATTTTTTTAAAAAAAAACTCGCGCATGCACGCATATCGAGGCACATGTGCATTTTGCAAAGGCAAAAGAGGAAGGGAGGTTATAAAACCCCCTCCCCCCCTTTTATTCACCTCATGGTTTTTTTTGGAGAAGTAAAGCTGAGGAGGGAAAGGTATGAAAAACCTTCCCCCCTCCATCCCTCATGTAGTCTTCGCGCTTGTGCACACGCGCAAGAAAAGAAGCATGCGGTACGGTGCTGCGCGCGCATCGCCATGATGCCTTTCTGGGCCGCGCGCAACGCTGTGTTGCCGCGATGCCTTTTTGGGCGTGCACGTGGGCCGCACGCGGCGCGGCGCTGCCGTTGCGCCCTTCTGGCGCGCATGACGTTGCTGCCGTGCCCCTCTGGGAGGCACGCGTGTGGCCGCCGCACCACCCCTCTCGGATTCGCATGGCCCTTTGGGGCTGTTGTCGCTGTGCCCCTCTCGGATGCACGCGCACGGTCACCGCCGCGCCCTTTGGGGCTGCCGTCACCGCGTTTTACCCTTCCATTTTTTAAATTTAGTTTTTTTTTGTTTTATATAAAGTCAAAAACCCCAAAAAAAAAAATTAAAAAAAAAAAAAAAAAACACAACAAATAAAATAAGTTCTAGGAGATCATTTTTAAAAAATGTTTTATATGTATCCAGTAATTAATCATTCTTTATTTTTGTGACGTGTAGGTAATATAATCAAATGGCATCCACATCCGAATCAACAACAAAGCCAGTTGTATACAAGTTCCAAGGCATAACCTCGAAGTCATGATTGCATGATGAACACTCTGAGATCAAAGACACAGAACTTGGACACACAGACTTGGGAGAGTTTTTGAGGGTTTGTAACAATCCAACTGAAAGATCTTCTTTGAGATCCACCTTAATTCGGTCTAGATTGGTAAATGCAACATCACATCCTGGGACCGTTCAATTAGCTGAATTGATTATGACCTTATCTTGACATTTTGTTCCTGAGGAAAGGGTGGTAAAGAGCGTCACTGGGGAAGTGGTCTTAGATCTACGACCTGATAATATCGAGAGAGTTTTTCACTTACCTAGAGCTGATCTGTTTATCAAACTTTCATATGAAGCAGCTGAGAGGTGGCATAAGGATCATCACCAAGAGGCCATCAACATCATATATTCCTCATACTTCATTGAGAAGCCATCTCGAGGAAAGACAATCAATAAAGTAGATGGCTCAAGGATACATAAAGGATGACATTGGATACTCAATCATTCTCCTGAGCAGAGTTATGGGATTGCCTGCAGCGGGTCATCTCGCTCCATTCATGGTTAACTTCATTGAGACCATCAGACAAGCAAAGATGCCACTGGATTGGGCCACCACACTTAGTGAGAACTTGTGTGATCAGTTGCAAACAGTAAAGGACAAGAAGAAGTTCTATATGACTTCTTATGTGGTATATCTACTTGCAGCAAGAGCCATCGACTATCTCGGGTTGTACAAAAAGGGTAGTATGCATAATCCTAACGCATGGTCGTATATAGTTTATCCTCAGCTAGTTAAGAAGAAGCTTTCGCCGCAAAGCAAAGAGTACAAGATTGTGAATTATGCCTTCATCTTTGCCATCATTCGATTCGTCGAAGGAGATTGTCTGATGAAGCCAAGGCATAGATCACAACTCTTGGTGCATATTTCATCCAGTTTCGGACATTCACATACATTCGGGTTGGTGATGCATCCATTCATCCAAAGAAGCTCCCAAGGTACCCAAGTGACAAGTTGGTTCTAATGGAAATTTCTCAGCAGATTGAGTCAGCTTATGAGAGGATCAAGAAACAATGAAGGCCTTGTTGGGATTGGCCATTTGTAATAGGAGCATACTAGGTAAAGAGAAAGTAGGATATCCCAACTTTCGAGTGGGAATGGGAGAACTATCCTCTCGAAGAATATAACTCTCCTCGACCATTCTTTGACAATGTTGGTAAAGTGGAAAATCTAGCAGGAAAAGAGTTCTACCACGAGGATGCCATTGAAGATCATTGGATGAATGCCACAAATGACTATGATGTCCGTATCAAGGACTATTGTAGAATGACTTTGTATTTAGCAGAGAAGGCTCTCCATTTGACCATCCCAGATGAGATAAGGCTACAAGATTCGTAGGAGCTACTGGATCCCTTATTCAATACAGATAAAGTTGGCGAGAGGCCCATTCTGAATGCAGAAGTTGATAGAGAGGAAGGAGATGATATTAATCATCGAGCTAGACATGTCATTAGAATGACAAAGAGTTGGATCAAGAAAACCTTTTCACTTGATCCAATTCTAGACATAGTGATATTCCATGCACATGCTCACCCAAAAAGGGTAAAGGGGAGGAAAGTCACAGTTCCTATCTTTGCGCTCCAGTCTCCTATCAGGCCAAAAATAGTCTACCAGCTTGATCGTCCAATGGGATACTACCATCCTTCAGAGAAGAAGAAAGAAAAGAGGAAGAGAGCCTCTCCTCAGAGGATCTAGACAGAGCATGTTGAAGAAGAGGCCCCTTCACAGCAACATGAATCTACTCCCCAAGACCCCCGAGACCCTGGAATTTCTCATATCTAGGTTGATTTTCCATTGCCTCCTATTTTGTCAAGCCAACAAGAAGAGGGAGAGATTCTAGAGACATCCATTCATCTGATGCATGAAGAGCTCGCTTCTCCTATGGTTCCACAGAAGCAAAGGAGGGTTAAGGTTAGAATGAACAAGAGGCAGAGAGTTCATAAAATATTAGTGCCTAATCCATCCGTTCCTGAAACCATTCCCGAGGAAGAATCAGATGAGGATGAAATAGAGTCAGATGGGGACGAAGAGCAAGTGCCTCTACAAGGGAGAACTTGACTTGCCAAAGCTACAAAATTGGAAAGAAAGAAGAATGTCACAAATACCCCACCACCCACCCAAGCTAAAATGGTAGAGCTCTCTTCTTCAGAAGACGAAGTACAATGATGGGTGAATGAGCAAAGGGAGCTAGGTGATGATATTCTCTCCATTCCAGATTTTGATTTCATGCCAGTGGGTACAAACTTGGTTGGAGATAAGATTAGAGATACTCCTACAGGTGAATTTCAATAGCAAGATTGGATGCAGATGCCACCTGCGACACAAGCTCCTCATCCAACCCCCCCATCTTCACCTCAGGTTGTGATGGCAGATAAGGTTTCAGTGACACCTCCACCTCTGAGTTCAGAGGAACATGTTCAAAAGGAATCATCATTATAGGGAGAACCAGAACCAAGGACTACTGGTGAGCCATCAAAAGAGGCACATGTACTGGAATGTATACAACAGCCTTCCCAGGAAGTTAAGGATCAAACTATAGGATCTACAGAAACTGAGACTACAGAAGAAGAACCCTCAAAATAGGAGACTCCAAGAAAGAGCGACAAAGGGAAGGAGGTAGTTGAGCACATCCCTTCATCATCTAGAGCCAAGGTTACAGAAAGACATATCCCGAGATGGTTCCGGAAGGAAATAATGAGAAGTGCTAAACATCAATTCCTTGCTTCAGAGGATGATATTTGTGACATTGCAGAGATTTTGAACAAGCCTAACTCTCCATTATAGGATGCAACACCATTTGCATTCATTACTACTACTCGGAACCAAGACTTATTTGCATAGGTGGCTCACCCTCTGAAAGGTACAGATGAAGAAGTTATCAGCCTTCAGGACTATGAAGTGAAGGATATCATGTTAAGGAAGCCTACACGGGATACTTCTCGGCAGATGATGACTATGGGAGTCAAAGAGGTTCTTAACCATATGGAACGTGATGAGATTGAAATCAGAGCACTTCGAAGGCAAGTTGAGATCTTGAAAGGATATCTAGTTCAAGTTATTGGTCCTCTTGATTCTGAATGCCCTGAGGAGACTTTGACTACCATTCTTAAATAAGGGGAAGGTGTATGGCTTAGTCCATTCTTGAGAGCTTGTTAGGATTCGTGAGACAACCTTGAGGATGGGGGTGTCACTGTAATTATAGGATGTCTGAAGTTATTACATGCTACACAAGACAATGTTGATAAGATCGTGGTAATTTTGAGGCAGGACTTCAGTATTATGGATTAGGTACGGGTTTGGAGCAAGGATTTACAAATTCTACAGGCCATAAAAGGACAAAGGTACTGCATTCTAATTGATGTATATACCGGAGAAGAGCTAGACATGATAGATGATTGGATGGAAAAGATTGCAGAGGGAAATAAAGTGATGGAAACATTGCATGATGAGATACATAGGCTCAAGGACCAAGCCCAAGAGAAAATTTTGGAAGCAGAAAAGTTATATAGTGATGCATGCTTGGATATTTTAGAAGATGAAGAATGAGAGAATCTTTTACCAGTTGAGGTAGTTGTAGAAAACTTCAGAAAGACTTTAGAGGAAGCATCCAGTAATGAAGACATCAGACAAGCCTTCAAGACAGAAGAAGCATTGTTAGAGTTGGATACTAAACTTGGGGATTTTGCAGAAACTCGAATTGAGGTGGACAACTATAGACAAAAGGTCAAAGATAGGTATGAGGCTTTGGATCTTCTCAATGCTGCTAATATTACTAAGATTATAGAGAAATTCAAGAGCAAACATCCAAACATATCTTTAGGATAAAGATGAGCAAAACCCAGATGCCAGAATTTCAATTTTGACACTTAGTAAAATTTTGAGATTTTGACCTAGTCAAGGTCCACAACTCCACAGGTCCGCAGCTCTGCAATTCAGAGGTGCGCCAACAATTGATTGCTAGTTCAAAAAATAGCACTTTCTATGCATTGGAAACACATTTTGATGGCAAGTTAACTCCGACACACATCTGTACACTCAAAAGTGTCCCACTCTAAACCCTTCTATCCAAACGATTCCATGAGTTGGAATGTTCAGATGCCAGCTTAGAGCTACCTATCCACGGAGTGCAAGAGAGTCTATTTTAAGAATAAGAAAGCTCTCAGATGAGCCTTAGAGATACTCTTCTTGCTAGTAAACCATGCAATGGGAGGTTCCAAAGACAAGATGCAAGAATGCAAATGTCCCAAGGAGTTCCTCAAGAATGCAATGTAAATGAAGATTAAACTATAATGAATATGAAAAGTGCAGCTATTCTAAGCATGGATGAGAGTGTTACAATATCATTATTAAGCTATGTGAGATTAAGATGCTATGGTATGAGAGAATGTAGACAAGAAATAGAAGTTCTCCACAAAGCTCCAAAGAAACCTGTTAGAAAACCTGTAGCATAACAATATTCAAAATGAGGATGGATTGATTGAGGGGGAAAGCTCTCTCCCTTTTAAAGATGTATGGATGGTAGAGATCAAGATGAAGATGGTGGATGATCAACGGTGGAATTCAAAAAGAGGAGTGATCCATGTGCACACACAAGTCAACCAATAGAATATAAGTTGACTTGTCACATAAGACAAAAAGTCTCACAAGCCTTTTCTTTTAATTGTAAAATAGAAAAAGGACTTTATGTGTGCACTTTAAGTGGGTTAGAAGAATGGGGTCTTTTATTTAATTAAAAGGGGACATGTTCTTTTAATCAAATAATGAACTTAGGATAGCATAGTCAAACTATAGGTTATAATCAAATAAATTGATTATTAGCAATTTGGCTTAGGTAAGTGATTAAATTAATTTAGCCAAAATGTTGAAAAGGGGGCTAATAGTCTAGATGACCATTTTTAGGTGATTACAACATTAAGTGAAGGGCCAGCTTCTATTTTTGGTGTCTCCATACACTTCTACCTCGATTGATGGCTTCCTCCTACTTTCTCTCTCATGCTTTCTTTATTTTTGACATGTAAAGGTTTCATGCATCCAATTAATGAATAAAATATGGATGGAGTCCCTCTAAGCACAAGTTATATTACCAGTTTGTATATATTTAGTTTGTTTTAATGTTTTAAAAGCATTTTATTGCATCAAGATATCTCTCACTCTCAACACAAATTGAGGAGACGATTTCTTATAAATACCCCATTGAAAATGTAAAAAGGGCCGCCATTATTATGCAATAAAATTATGCTTTTGGTGCTAGCATTCGGAGTGTAGTTATTCTTTCCTGAATATGTCATTCTTTTGTGGATTTTATTCATGAGATTTTGATTGAGCCAAAGGTTTATTGCGTTGTTTCTGGTTTTGCGATCTTTTAGTTCTGGTGTTTGCTACAGATATATGAATTCTGTTGACGTAACGAGCTTGAGAAGAGATCACCTGATTGTGTGTACATAGCTTTTTGTCTCACATGAGCACACTTTCTATGGCCTTGCGATTTAATGAAGAGTGAAACATCATTCGATTTGTTAAAGATTCTCACTGACGATTGCATCAGTGGACTCTAGGAAGCGCTGCTCCTGTTTTCATTGGTTTCCTGTCAATTTCTTCGAAGGTTTAACTCGCAGTGTGTTGTGTTCTGTAGCTTATGTCCATTTAGTAATTTCAATTTCAAGTTATTTGATTTCATGTTATTTGCTTTCAGTTTTATTATTAGCTTTGCTAACCCGCCTATTAGATTAGGACCTCATACTAGCTGCATTGTTAGAGTTGCATTCATTGAAAAATAGAAAATACAAAAAATATTGTTCTTTTGGTGTGATATTTTTGAGACAACAAACATATTTTACTTGATTCCAAGGTAAAAGAGTTTTTGGAACCAACAAAGGCCTCCTCATGAACATTCACATTTATCTTCTACTGAGCAGATTTTGGTACATCGCAAGACAAACACTGAACCTTGGAGTGGATCCTTAAAAATAGTTGTTTTTCAAGAGAGGAATTACACTATGGATTCCTGCCGTTGACTTCGTGCAAAACAAACGCCCAACACTAATCAAAAGTATCTTGTGCAAGATATTGATCCTATTAGGAGTCTATTACATGGATACAATGTATTTGTCCTTGTTAGAGGACTAGACCTTGTTAGAAGCCTCAACCCTATAAGGAATTCTGAGTACAATACAAAATACAAGTTCATCTCATTGCTAAAACATACATACACAACTTTACAAGTTATATAGATAGATACAAAACCTTGAATGTGTTGGTATCTTGAATATTTGATTAGTCCTTGTAGTCTCTTGCATAAAAAATATTCATACAATAGTTAGCTCTATTTTGATAGTCAATGTTGCATCTCTACAATACCATATGAGTTCTCACGTAACAATAATATCATCATAGTACAATTGCATACTTTTCTTAGTAAAAAGTTCTTCCTTTATACCAAAATCTTTATTTTTCAACTTTAACCTTCTTTATATATTACCAAAACTCTAAATTAAACATTTCAAAATGAGGGTTAACATCTAGGATGTCATCCCTACCTTATCAAGAACTTATTCTGACAAGACAAAATAATTCCTTGACCAATGCCCTTATACTCTGCCAGTTGCCCTATTTTGCGATGTTAAACTAGTTACTAGAAATCTTAATTAAAACATATCCAAAGCTTTTGCTGCCTTAACAATATCTTCTGATATGTGTACTACCTTCCCTTAAGCTTGCCAAACCATATCTATCTTTTGTGAAGTGCATTGAACAAAAAAAATTGTCTGTACCTTGTAATCCTGCCTTAGACAATATTCTAAGTATCCTTATACAAAACTTGAAGACTTTGGCAACCTCAATACTGCATTATGTTTCCATTAATATCAACCCTTTAAAAACTACCCTTAGCTAAAGTGCCAACATCTCTGTGCATGTCAAAGCACTACTAAAAAAATATTTCCTATTATATGACTTCAAATAACATAACTTGATATCTATATCGACATACCTATCAATGATTTCTATCATGGGTGTCATTATCATATAGCATGCCTAAGAAAGTTAGGTCCAACTCAACATCACTATATCAATTCCTAGATGGGGGAAATCCCATGTTGATGGATTCCCACACATAAGCTATGTAAGACCTCTTACTTTAGCTTCACATTTTTCCTATAGATGATATGCTTGCTAAAGTGGGGGGGGGGGGGGGGGGGAATGGGATAGCATAAAATTTACACCCCCATATAAAGACCATTTATTTGCTTTTTCCTCCTTATCCTAAGATATAATTCTATCATCTTCATTTATCCGTGACACTTGACTACTCATAATTCAAGCAAAAGTCTATGCAAGAAAATCATAATCATCATGGACACTTGCACACCACAGAGATGTTTGCATGACACACTCTCATCTGTAAATCTAAGAACATACAAAGAGTCATTTGAGTGTTACAAACCTACCACTATGCATTTTTAATGCCCAAAATGATGGCTTTCCTTGAGTGGATTCAATCTAAGGTATTCAAAAACCCATTTTGCATGACATTTTATTTCTCTTAGAATCTAATTTGAATTTCCAAGCCTTCACACTAACAATTTTCACTCTACACAACCATCTTCATAATTTTTTTGTACCATGTATCCATTCTTTTTATAGGTTTCACCATTGTTGAGAACCTCCAAGTTTTCATACTTGTTAGAAATGGAAAAAGAAATATGTAAATAAGCAAAACTAGGAAAGAATCTAAGTGAGTAAATGCATGATAAGATATTACCATAAAATAGGAGAGAGAAAGCTTCAAGCTCCAACACCATGAGACAAGATATTTGGAAAGGGGAAAGCAAAGAAAACCCCTTTGTGACATTATGAATGAGGCATGAAAAGCCTAAGAAGAAAAAGAGAGAGAGCAAGAGAGCAATTGCTCATACAATAATTGAGAAGAGGAAGAAACCTCATTGTTGTTGAATGAGAGAGGAGGGTCATCTCTTAAATAGAGATGAGAGAGAGGAGTTAGAATTTAACTCCCATGTCTATGAATGCCACCATTCATATGTGTGTGAGGCCAAGTGTGAGATTCCTCTTAAGGAGGAATAATCTAAAATTAGAAATTACAATATATATTTGTCCTCACATATTCCACTAGATGACAAAATAAGATGTAGTGGAAAAAGGACAAAAAAGAAATATATTAGGATACCTTGGCTTATATCCTAATATATTACAACAATAAAGAAAGAAGGTCTAACCTTGGTTTATAAATATACCAAGGAAAGATTACAACTTCTAACACCCCCCTTTAATCTTTACTTGGGGTAATTACATCAAAGGGTATTAAACTCATAATTTACAAAAATCTGTAACTTAATCTTCAATATGAAGTAATTTGATTGTCTTCAAGCCATATGGAACATTTGTAGATCCAAGAGAAGTACATGAGTCCTTTGAATGTGATCAAGTGGAAGCATAGACACATCTTCGTATGTGGAAAATCGAGAAGGTTCCTTGATGGATCACCTGAAGAAAAAGAACAAGAAAAATATCCACAGGTAGAATGCCATCATATATGAAAATTCGAAATCCTTTTGAATAAGGATAATAAAACTCTCAGAGAGAAACAATGAGTAAAACATGTTACCACAAAACAATGGAGATAACCTGACATCAAGATAAAGTATATGCTCAAAAAATTGTCAACAAGGACAAATTGAGTAAAAATAAATGAATGTGTTCACCAACATGCAATGGAGTTAACATGATATCTAAAATAAGTCATAAGCTCAAAAATGAGCATAATATGGGTCAAAATGACCAATCTTTATGCAATAAGTCTCTCATGAAAGAAACATACTAATGCACTAATGACCACAGACAAGGCCAACTAATGATACTTGCATCAATCTTGCATCAATCACGTGGATATAGACAGTCCACTTAATGAATCATCCCACTGCAAGTTAATGGGCTGCAGTACCATAACTTACATGACTCACGATCTAAGCAATGAAGTATGCAAATCATTATCACATTAATATATGAAAATAACATAAAGGAGAGACATGCTGATCAAATTAGAATTATCATGATTTGTGTTAGGATAGTCAAAAGAATGGATTATGAGGATATAACAACATATTGCCTTCAAATTGGATCAAATCATCTGAATTTGGAGAGAAAACTCCAATAATGGTATCCTCTTCATTGAGGAAAAAAATGGAACAACATGGAGGGAAACTCCATAAATATCAATCTTTCAAAATGGAACCAATAGAACCAAATGGAGGGAAACTCCATAAAAATATTATCCTATCAAAATGGAACATATAGGATCAAATGGAGGGAAACTCCATATAAAATGAGTGCACACCAATATAGGATGGAGGGATACTCCATGGGCCAGATAAGGAAACTATGTATCAGTTATACTGAAGGGACCTACATAGTTAACCTTGAAAAAATATTAAGCTCCCTATGCAACTCAAAAAAAATATCATATAAATCATGTATATCAATGGTATAACACCATAAAGTGCCAACATGGGCATAGAATGATGCTATAAAAGCATCGAAGTGCAACTATGGGCACATCAAAATATCAAAATGAAGGCAAATGTGTAAGATTACTCATAATCCAATCAAAATAAAATGATTTAAGGAAGATCAACTAAATATAGATATCAGGTATAAAACTCCATTGAGTGTAAACATGAGTATTTAATTCATTTTGCAAAGGTATATATTAATTTCTGAAATATTATAGTCATAAATTATATATTTATCTGGGCATATATGTGGGGCCCCATATATAATCAAATAAATATACAAAAATAGATTGGTTAAAGAAAATAATCACCTTTCCATACTTAATATTTTGGAAAGTCACAATTTATAAAAAATCACAATATTTACCTTGGTTCAAAAATATAACCTCAAGGTAATAAGAACATAAAGTCATGGGGCAAGAAAAGATCTCCCCAGTTTTCTCAAACTATGCCTTCAAGATTGGGAGGTGATTCAAAAGGAATTTTTTTGAAATAAAACATTAAGAAAGATATAACTAAAAAAAACTTAGTAATTAATGATAGAGGTTAGAGCTGGCAGATAAGAATATACTAAAAAAAGTTTTAAAAATTTTTCTAAAAAAAGTTTGAATAAAAGCTTGTAATGATAGAATATTACACTTGTCTAACAATGAATGATTACATGCCAAAAATAGGTTGACAAGAGGCAATAATAAAAGTAAATGATGCTTCTGTCACGAGCTTAAAAAAGAAAAAGAATCTTGCATGAAAAGACAAGAAAAGATGAGCAATGATCTATTTTTAAAAAAAGACAGAGAATAATAATTGCACAGAGAATATTCTAAACATGCTAGAGACACAATTAGAAACTTAAAATTTGCAGACATGAAAAGACAAAAAAACATAGTCTTTTTGATATCCTCTATGACAAATTTCTCTTATTTCATGCAAGATATCATAGAGGATATCTTTGGTTAAAGACAATGAAATAGCTCTTATTTGCAACAGATTTTCAAGTGAGGTATAGATATATAAAAAAATTAAATTCAAGAAATGAAATGGATTAAAAATATTTTAAAATATGAGTAGACTAAGATATGAATTTGAAAAAGATAGGAAAACTTTTTGGCGGCAAGCCTGCCAAAGGGGGTTAGATGAAAAACTAATATAAAATAAGAAGTGACCTGCACAAATTAGAGCACACAAAAGTTAATCGGGTTTGGCGGTAAACCAGCCAAATCCAAAAAAAAATTCAATTTATTCCATCTTAAAAAGATTAAAGAAAAAATTACACTCAAAACAAAGATTAAACTGCTCTGATACCATGTTAGAAATGGAAAAAGAAATATGTAAATAAGCAAAATCAGGAAAGAATCTAAGTGAGTAAATGCATGATAAGATATTACCATAAAATAGGAGAGAGAAAGCTTCAAGCTCCAACACCATGAGACAAGATATTTGGAAAGGGGAAAGCAAAGAAAACCCCTTGTGACATTATGAATGAGGCATGAAAAGTCTAAGAAGAAAAAGAGAGAGAGCAAGAGAGCAATTGCTCATACAATAATTGAGAAGAGGAAGAAACCTCATTGTTGTTGAATGAGAGAGGAGGGTCATCTCTTAAATAGAGATGAGAGAGAGGAGTTAGAATGTAACTCCCATGTCTATGAATGCCACCATTCATATGTGTGCGAGGCCAAGTGTGAGATTCCTCTTAAGGAGGAATAATCTAAAATTAGAAATTACAATATATATTTGTCCTCACATATTCCACTAGATGACAAAATAAGATGTAGTGGAAAAAGGACAAAAAAGAAATATATTAGGATACCTTGGCTTATATCCTAATATATTACAACAATAAAGAAAGAAGGTCTAACCTTGGTTTATAAATATACCAAGGAAAGATTACAACTTCTAACAATACTCAAATTCACATTATACATGTGATCCCTTCTCTCTATATACTTTGTGTCTTTTGAGCATTTTATATATATCTCAACATTTCTATTTGGTTTTATTATTATTATCTTTCATTATCGATTATGTATCACTGAATTCATCTATGAAAACTATTTTTCATTGAGGTGAAGACACCAAAATGAAGGTTTTATTGAGGCAAGCCTCTCAAATAGCCACAACCATTCCCTTTCTTGCATTCTTGTAATTATTTTCTTTGTAGTTAAGAGTTCAGGAGGCTCATTTTGGAATGCATTATAGACCTTTAAATTAGGTTCTACTTTTTGCTAGAGTAAATAATTAATTATTTATTCTATTTACTTAAGCTTACTTAGGTAAATACATTTATTTAATATTTTGTATTTAATGCATGTAGTGGTTAGTTCTTGACAACACGGGAGTTTGTTCCCTTCTAGCATGTTTCACCTTTTGTGGATATGTGCTGAGTTGTCATCCTTATCTTCTACCACCTTCTAGCTTGTTCTACAAGCTTTCATGAGATTTTTATATTCGGGCTCCCTCTTTGTATTTTAATATCACATAATCGCTTCTCATTGTAAATACATTTTAATTGTGTTTCAATATCATGTGGTCTCTCATGTCTATTTAGGGTTTTTCCCTTGCTCCATGCTCTTCCTCTCCTTGGCTTCCCTTTGACAAGTTTTTGCATGCAGGTGATCTTGGGCATCTTCAAAGTTGGCTTTCTTCAACTCCAACATGGTATCAGAGCCTTCCTGCTATTGCTTCATTGAAAATTTTTTGAAGCCGTGATTTGAAGTCACAAACCCTAGTTTGTTTGTGCATTTTTTCTTCAAATCAGGGGATCAGTGATTTTTGGCACACATTGGGGCCAAACGGACATCACCATTGGATCTGGAAGGCCATTTGTAGTCAGGATTCATATAAAACTTTTCGATTTTGGAAACAGAGCTTCGGGAGGCAAAATTTTTTTTACATCAGGGGCTGCTGTACGACTGTACGGGCAATTTTTGAGCCGAAAAAAATAAATAAAAATTAAACAAGTGCATCGCCCAATGGCCACCACGCAGTCGCCTGCACCCAGCTCGCGCTCCGCGCGGTCCTGGTTGCGCCTCTGTTGGGCTGCTCCGGCCTGGCCGCCACTCGGGGGCCACCCCGGCACTGCCCTACTGCATCTTCCCGCTTCGCTCCGCCAGTGATCAGCCGGTGCAACGCCCATTCTCGCTTGGTTTCACTGCCCAAAGCTTCATCATTGCCTCTCTATCAGCCATCTTTGTCAGCATCCGCGTGGAGCACAGTCAGCAGTTTCAGCAACCGACGTTAGCGCCACCTCTGTAATAGTTTGCTTAGTCAGCGCCCATTCCGCGTGAGACATGTGGTAGGGCTGCCACATCAGCCAGTTTGCCACGTGGCTTCCATGTGGAGCTTCCATTTGGCCCTCCTTTTTTGTGTGATGGCTAATGTGGTCATCAATTTTTTTGCAGTAATTTGCTGATTTAGTATGATGTCATCAGACCTTCTTGCACATCTCCTTCAGGGTCATTTTGGACCTACCTTCGACTTTTTGGCCATAACTTGAGCATACGGAGGTATTTTTCCAATCCGAAAGAAGTGTCAAAAAGTTGGTTCCAAGACAGAGACATTGGTGCAGGTATTTTTAGGTTTTAATGCTTTTTTATTGCCCATTTTTCAATCAAAGTTTGAAGTCCTTTTTTTGACTCCGACAAGCATATCTTTTGCGTCCCATGCCTGTTTTTTGAAAACTTTATATTTTTGGAAAACTGGTTCTATCACCTTTTCAAAAATATGGTCCTTTTTTTGTTAGATTTTGGCCCATGCTCTTTCTATCATAGTTTTGGCATTTTTTCTATATGGTGGATATTTTGAGTGTTTTAGGCCCGAGGATCGTTTTCCTGGCATGGTTTGTCTTGTTTTAGGCTGTACTTTATTTTCTTGTAGCTTGTTTTTAGTTTTGATCATTGTAGCTATCATTTTGAAGAACTTTTTTGTATCACACTGAGATAAAGTGCAACTTTTGCATTTTGAGGATCATGAATGTTATTTTGAGTCAGTTGTACTTGCACTATTTTTATAAAGCACCATGGGGGGATAGTTGTTTGTTGTTTTAGGCATTCTACCTTTGTCAAGTGAGTGTCCCTTCCACGAAATTAGCCCATGCAGAGTCAGTTTGACCGTGTCTTTATAGGTGTTTGTACCTCTTTTCTTCTCTCATCGTTCTTGGTTCGTCTGCAGGATACTTTGGCCCACCTTCTCAGTTGCCTGTCATCACACACCATCTACATTAAGGGGGGGTTATGTTGTTGTTCTAATGCATTTGTGGTTTGATGGTTCGATAGTGTGAACTATGTATTCAGTGGTTGATCCTATATACAAGGCGATTGCAGTGGCTGGCTATCTATGCATTTCGGTGAGATGGATCATCTACCATATAGACATGCTTGGTTCGTGCCTTCTTCTTCCATGGAGGTTCTTCAGGTTAGCAGTTTGGCAGATTTTGCAGCTTCTTCATGCTTCAGTGATGCTTCTTCATGATCACTCCTTATTCTTGTTTTAGGGGACTTTTCCCTAGTTTGAGGCTTCTTCAGTTCTTCACTAGGTTCTTACCTCTTTTTGGGGGAGGGTTTTTCCCACGTGGCTTTCTCTCTTTCTCCATTTTATAGAGGTTGCATTTTGTTTCATTGTTCAAGGGTACCTAATATGGCCTCGTTGTCGAGACCCATTCTGCATTCATCTTAGTTTTGTGAGCTTAAGGAATTTCCCTAAGTTGCACTTAAGGGGGGTATTAGAGTAAATAATTAATTACTAATTATTTGTTCTATTTACTTAAGCTTACTTAGGTAAATACATTTATTTAATATTTTGTATTTAATGCATGTAGTGGTTAGTTGTTGACAACACGGGAGTTTGTTCCCTTCTAGCATGTTCCACCTTTTGTGGATATGTGCTAAGTTGTCATCCTTATCTTCTACCACCTTCTAGCTTGTTCTACAAGCTTCCATGAACTCTTTATATTCAGGCTCCCTCTTTGTATTTTAATATCACATAATCGCTTCTCATTGTAAATACATTTTCATTGTGTTTCAATATCTTATGGTCTCTCATGTCCGTTTAGGGTTTTTCCCTTGCTCCATGCTCTTCCTCTCCTTGGCTTCCCTTTGACAGGTTTTCGCATGTAGGTGATCTTGGGCGTCTTCGGAGTTGGCTTTCTTCAACTCCAATACTTTTCTCCTTGTTTTCTCTTCATTTTGTTAATATAAAATACACATATTTATTCTTAGTTAAAATTTTATCTTAAGTCTATATAGTTGGTACTTTCATTTCATTTTGGCCATTAAATGTAGTCATGTTATACTCCTTTAATATTCTACTATTTATATTATTTCCTATTACTTAGTTTGGTTTATATTCTTTACATTTTTTTACCTTCATTTCATGGTTTATGTATTTCAATCATACATGATGCTAGTGCACCATGATTTTGTCCCTAAGTTGCAATGTCATCCTTTAGGTCATGTGGCTATCTAAGATAGCAAGTTTACATATTTCACAATATTATCGAAGTCTCATATGTTTTGGGTTTTTGTGATCAAAATACTCATATTATTTCATCCACACACATAATTCGCATACAGTAGAGCCATAACCAGAGTTAATCACATCTCTGTCATAGTTTGCTAAACACTAATTAATTCATCTGCATGTAGTTTTTTATAATCATACTCACATCCTCATAACCACACTACAAATAATCCTTGTGCATCAAATCAAATAACTATCCTCTAGTTTTGGTCTAATCTCCTGACAAAAAAAAACATGTAGGACTTGCATTTGAATCTTGTAGACTATGTGGTGAGGAATGATTCAACACTGACAATGGTTGTTCCTATAAGAGGAGGTATGCAAGCATACATCCAACCCTTATCTAGGCTTGATTCAAATACAAAATCCTAGTGATTTATGCGGTTGGTGTATGTCTAGGAGCCATAAGTTGTAACAATGCCAAATTTATAGGATATTGGATTAACTTTTAGATTTTGTCTGCAAATAAATACTCTAAGTTTAATTGAGTTTTATAAATATCTATTTAAAATAAAATAAAATTATTTTTCAAGTAATTTTACACATTTGTAATACATCAAGATTGCATGCAAATGTTGGTGGTTTGATGATATAAATATATCAATTAAGTTGATTGGTATCATAGTGAGGCCATTTTGAGCATTCAACACATTGCTTATTCATCCCAGTAAGTATCATTAGTTTGGATAGTCTCTTTGTATTGATGTATATTAATTATACAAAGGAACAATTTTGTCAAATTTATATTTTGTACAAAAGAAATCAATATGTTTGATTTCTTGTTCCATCGTAATTCTTAATTTATATATCAAGATCCGCATTGGTAAAAATAACTAGTTAATTTTATTTCAAAGGGGTGACCTATATAATGTAATTTTTTTTTCTAGAAATAAGGTCTTAGAAAACTATGTAGCCTCTATTATATAGATTTTTAAAAAAATTATTTATGTCTAAATATTCGGATTCTCATTATGCTTTGTAAAGGTGAAAATTTTGGTCATTCCACCTTCACATATGGATTAAGAGAAGGAATACTTTCTCACAAAGTAGATCTGACAAGAGCCACCAAGAAAGAAGAAAAAAGGTACAACAACCCAACCTTTCAATTTTGGATACTTATTTGTGTTGATCCTATATGTGTGATAAGCAAGACAAAATGTATGTAAACCTAATGTAGGAAAAGAAATGCATAAAATAGAGTTAGGAATGTGTGTATCATTGAGATCAATGGAGGCAAATGGCCAAATGATTGTTTTGTTGTTGATCAAAAGCCTAAAATGATTTGATTTATATTTTGAGACGATAGAAAGTATCAAATTTGAACTGGGTTGGGTTCTATTTTTTAGCAAGGTAGGGACAACCTAAGAGTTGAAGGACAATGTCATCCCAATGATAAAATATCTAGATATTCACTATGGACCATCAAATCTGTAATAGAGCTATTATTCAAGATATAGGGTTAGGGATGACCTTGACCCCAACCCCTAAGTGTCAGAACTCATAATAAAATATGGATGTGGAAAGTGTTTCAAAATTAGTCCTCTGATATGTGCTCAAATCTATGCTCTGAATTGTGCAAATCTAATAGTTTGTGTGGGTGGCTATATAGGGGTTTGTCTTGTCAATTCCTCATTTTGGTGCTCTCTACTTCCATGAATAGTCATTAAGAGTAATGTAGTTTTTCTAGTGCTTGTGAATCTAGAGTATGGATCTATAATGCAAGGAGAAATGTAATGTAAAATAAAAATGTCGAGATCTAACTCTAGAGAGTAAAACCTTGACATGTAAATGTAATTAATACGTACTTGACTACATGCCAATGTTTAAATATGAAGAAGTAAAGCATAGACTTAAAAATAACATAGAAATTAACATAGGTAAGGATGGATAAATCCCCAATGGAGATATCCAACCAAGAAAAGGGATAAGTAATCACAAGGAAGTAATGATAAGAAGAAGTGAGATGAAAACAACATATTCAATTAATTATGTGTACATATCCAATGGTAATTTGCCTACAAACATGTTAGGCAATAGGTCTACCATGTTGCAACCTTACAATATAGGCTTGATCCAATGCACAATTAGAATGTGTGCAAGAGCTTAACCTCTGATAATTAGGAAACATGTTACAGAAATAAGATAGACCTAAAGTATAATACTAGTGATCAAGAAAATAAGAACACAGGTATGTGCAACCTGAGAAATAGGTCCACTCAATATCAAAGAATCATCACAAACAATCACAAACCATCACTCATAAGAACAAAGCATCGCACAACCAAGATTATACTCATCACTCAAGGTGCTAATAGGGAACATGCAACCAAAGGATAAATGAGTTGGAAATAGATGAATACAAAACCTTAAGATGTGTGATTGTAGGAAAATGATCCAAGATAAGTTCTCTTTAAGATACTAACATCATACACAGTAGAACACACAATCAAATAAATGCACATCCAAACATTGAGACTAGAAAATATGAACCCAAGATGGACCTGCATCAAACACTTGAGGTTAATAGAAAACTAATGTCCACATCATAATCTTTGTGCGAACTAGGTGAAACCAAAATGATCTAACTTAGATTGCAAAATCCAAGAACTATCTTCAACTGGTATATTTATCCACTAAACCAAATATTGCAAGTAATCATTTCCTCTGATACTCTTACAATTCCTCTATCCAAAATACTCTTAATCTCATATATCTACTTCTTAGGATAACCCTCTTCCATAATTGAATCATCATCAAGATCATGATACTCATACAATCATAAATGTTGAATATTAGTGAAATATCCATGTCATCAAGTAACTCAACTTCAAAATAATTGCTCTTTTAAACTTCCTCAAGATTCCATAAGGTCCAAACTTCAGCTCATTTTACATTTCAATAGGAAATTTATCCTTCTTCGTATGAATCATAACCTTGTCACCCAATTAGCACAATATTTTTTAAAATTTGACACTAGTACATTCGAGACCAAATTTTGATGAACATTAGTAAAAAAAATATGTGCAATTGTCAAGCTTTTGATGAACAAGGGAAAACTCCTCTTGTCGCAATTTTTTGTCAAAAGTTCTAATAAATACTTAAACACTGAACTTTTGATGACCATCACATTGAAAATTATTGACAAAAAAAAGCTATATTATTATCAAAATCTTGGAATGATTATCATAATTTTGACAAACATGTCATTTAGATTTCGACGAACATTTATAACGGAGAAAATGATGTTACCAAACCTGTGATGCAAAAATACAATCATAGGTTCGAAAACCTCGTTGATCATGTGATAAAATGTTGTCATACCACTGATCAGGTTCCCAAACCTATGATCATATGTTTTCATCATAAGTTTGAGAACATTTTTGTTGTCATTATGAATTTGCATTAGAATCCCAATAGTATGTTCATTGAAATTCAAATGATCATTCCATTTTTAAAAAATAATTAATTGCTTCATTATATTATGATCATATATTGCAATTTTTGATGAATAGTCCCTTCCTTATATTAAAGAAAAATACAATAAAGTTACATATTCACAAAAAAATGGGTCGGTGGAAATAGGATCACCCCATGGGTACATACGACCAAAGGCCAAAAATCAACTTTTCATCAAAAAACTTCAAAAAACATAAAAAATCCTTAAGCTGCCAGCGCAACACCAGTCGAAGGAGGAGGATCCTTATCATCAAAGCCCCAACCGAGGGTGGGGTGAGTAGATAGCTTAGGGGGAGGCCATTCATCATCATCAGCAACAACATTATCTCCATCTTTATCTCCCTCAGGTTTGGGAGGAGAAATGGCTAAGTCTAGCTGGGGAAACACCCACTTGGGCTCTGAGTGCATAGAGGCCCAACCGGTAGTAGGAGCAGTAGGAGGAGATATTGGGGACCACCTCGAGCTAGACCTCCGAGGAGGCGAAGTAGAGCGGTGCCAACCGCCAAATCCTCCAGAAGAGGGGCACCAACCAAAAGAACCACCGCTGGGAGAGTGGTGTGGCTGAGAGTGAGGCCTGTAAGAGTGGCGACAAAAATTGCTACATCCTCGACAATGACCACTAGGAGGAGTACAATCGCTAGAAGCTAGATCTAGTAGAACATGAGCTACTGTATAGGGGGTATTTCCCCAATGAGCCAAAAGCTCCTGTAAATGAGCCACCTTTAAAGCCACTTTATCTATTTGTACTTGAATCTGCAACATGAGATTGTTATGAATACATGCTTTAGCGTACATAGAAACATTAATGTCAAGTGTGTTGTTAGCATAAATAACTGCATTGGAATCTTTCCAAATGGTAAATAAGATCTCCAATATGAAAGCATGCCATATTTGGGAGTACTTGAAGGGTATTTGAGTATTGTCACCCAAAACAACCATATGCCAAGAGAAAGGTTCTAGGTGGAAGGGGTGAAAGAGATCATGGATCCATTGCCAGTAACACTAAGCCCGTCTACAGAACCAAAAAATGTGCAAAAAAATCTCTAATTGACCATAAAAAGGGCAATGGGGGTCAGGAACACCCAAGTGCTGCAGTTGAGGGCCTAAAGACAAGCCCTGGAAAAGAATACACTAGGTGAAATGTGTAATTTTAGGCTCAGTAATGGCTTTCAACATAGTGGAGAACCTATGACTCTAAGTAAGGTGAGAAGATTGCAAATGCCATCGTTGGTTAAGAACTTCAACCATGGGTAGGTGAGGAACCAGCCATCGGTAGCCCAACCTAGGTTTATAGCTAGTTATTGGGGTGTCTGGATACCACTTCTAGTCTTTCCACTAAGGGCCAGAGGACTGAGTGCCCACTTTATGTAACAAATGTGGAGGCACTGCAGAAACTAGAAGATCAAAAGTCTATTAATTTGGATGAGTGAGCCAAAATTGTACTTTTATATCCTCCCATGACTCTAGAGAAAGGATCTTTAGGGGTTCTTATGCTAGGTTTTAAAAAATGTAGAGCACTAGCCCCATGCACCTTACCTTGGATAGAAAATAATGGTAACCACCAGAGATTGTGTTGGTTCATGGAGAGCCCATCTTTGAACACATTACCAACCCAGTGAAGCTAGGGCTTAATTGCTTCCTAGACTTTCCAAATACTCTTGGCAATGAAAGTTCCCTGAATCTAGATAGGTTCAGTGGTGACAAGAAGGGTCTGAAAACCAATCCCCTTCCAAGTTGGCCAGTGAACCAGAAAGCTTGAAGAAATGCAATGTAAATCTTCTAGGCTTCATTGCTAGAAAGAGGTCAAATCACCCATTTAGCACATAAAGTAGTGCCTTGCTTCTGGGTGGACAACAAGCCTAGGCCACCAAACTCTTTGGGAAGACAACAGAAATCCTAGGCCACTCTATGAAAGCCCTGGTGAGAAGCATTTGACGCCCAGAGGAAATCACATAATAGGCACTCAAGTTTGAGATAAGAAGCCTTTGAAGGATGCCAACAGGAGGAATAGTACACATGGGTGGTAGCCAACACTTTGGAACAAATTTAGAATTTGTCCGCAAGAGAGAGAGGTTCGGTGATCCAATACTCCATCTTTTTCTCTATTCTAGCAAGAACTACATTCTAGAGCTCGACGAATGAGTCTTGGAAGGCAAAAGGGATGCTCAAAAAATGAAAGACTTCCCCATGTTGAACCCAATTCCATTGATATTTCCCAAGCCAAGCAAGATGGGGAAGGGAAGACTGCCTGTAGTAAAGGGTTTTGTGCCATTGAATAGCAGACCCTGAAGCAAGATAAAATATGTCAAGACATTGCAAAATTGAGGTAACATTCTCTTCATCCTCCATGAGAGTGAGGAAGGAGTTATCTACGAAATGGCTAGTCACAAGCTAATTAGGGGAATTCGGGAGGGAAATATTACAAACCCTTCCCTGTAAGATGGCATTTGTGAACAAATACCCAAAACCTTCAGCTGCCAACACATATAAAGATTAAGACTGGTGGCCATTAATCAAGATGCAAGTAGAAGCATCCCCAAAAAGCATCTAGACTGACTGTAGAAAAGTAGGGCCAAACCCAAGTGCCTGAAGCATTGCAAGGATGAAAAGCCACTCAATCCGGTCATAAGCTTTGCCAAATTTAATCTTGAGAAAGATGGCCTATTGCTTGGAATGTCAAGCCCATTCCATGCCTTCCCACACAAAAATTATTTTGTCCAAGATATAACAAGATTTGATAAAACCTGTCTACTCAGGGCAAATGATCTGAGGAAGAAGATGATGGATTTTAAGAGAGAGAGCCTTGGCAATGATCTTGTAAGAGACATTCAACAAAGTGATGGGCCTCTAATTGCATGTATCTTCAGGGTCACCCACCTTATGTATGAATTTGACATTCTCCTTATTAATAATATTGTCTAGAGAGCAGGAATTGTAGGCCTCAAGGTAAACCTTATTCAGGTCTAGTCCAATCTCATCCCAAAAGGTTTTGTAAAATTCACAAGGGAAACCATCACAACTAAGAGCCTTGTTGTTTGCCATGGAGAAGACAACTTCCTTGAGGTCTGCTAAAGTGAACTTCTACTCGCAGAACGCATATTGTTCTAGAGCGAGTATTTTAGGAGTGAAATCCAAACAAGCTTGCAAGCTTCATTCTGGGCTTTCTAGGGACCCTATGTTGTGAAAACTTTCTCATAGTGGTGAATAAAAGCTTGGAGAATGTTAGGAAGCTCACAGAAGGAGTGTTGACCTTCCCGAATGCATTTGATCCCCATCGCAGTATGGTGAGCCCTCAATGCATTAAAAAATTCCTTGGAAGCTTGATCACCAACCACCAACCAGTGAAGGCAGGCCTTGAGAGTAGCTCCTTGGGTAGTATAATTGTCTACAAACTACTTTTGGTGGTGAAGGTTGGCAAGCTGAACCTAGAGATCTGTGTCAAACAGATTCATGTCTAGAACTTCAATGGTTGTACAAAGATCTTTGGTAGTAGCCTCATAAGATATCTTGTGGTAAGTGGCCAACTAACTCCCATAAATGCAAAGAAACCTCACAGTATGGTTGATGGTGTCATTCCACCACTGAATCCACCTAGTGGAAGAGTGGGGCATAGGTTCAAGATTCCAAGTTTGTCAAATATGAGGAGTGGTGGGTGGTGTAGAACAAGAATTAGTATGCAAAGAACATTAACAAATAAAGTAAACATTCACAAACCAAAAACTAAATTCACATATATGCTTAGACAAAGAAAGCAAACAAGAAGTGCAAACCTCACAAGAGAAAACACTTCATGCTTTCTTGATTCTGTAGATGTGTCCTTTTGCTGTGGATGTATGCTCAAGATGCTCAAAAGCTGCTTCAATGGAGATGGGTAATGGCAAATTGGTAGCTTTGTGAGCTCTCAATTTGGCATTATAAGGGTATGGTTGATGGCTTTGGTTCTCAAAATAGCATGGTAACTTTAGCTCAAAGATTGTTGATGAAATGGCTTGGGATGGGATTCAATTTATAGGCTAAGGGGTAGAGGGATGGAGGGCTTAGATGCAAGGATGGATGTCGGCTTAAGGAGGGCTAGGATGCACTCAAAGGAGAGCACATGGATTGTGCTTGTTTAGCACCAATGGGAAGGTGACACTTGTCACAATGAGGATGAGTGTGAGAGGGTAGGGTAAAGGGTTGGTTAAAGTCATGATGAGTGGGGTTGAGTATGTAAGAGGGATGTAAGAGGAATGAGTGTGGAAGAGGGAAGAGTGTGGAAGATGGGTGTAAGAGTCATGAGTGGGCTTGTAAGAGTCTTTTATGTTTTGTAAGAGCACTCATGACTTAGTGGTTGGGTTTTTTGAGGGGAGACTTTGGTTTGGATTAGGAAAGTCTTAAACTTGTTTAAGGAATGTGACAACATTAGGGGGTGGATTAGGCTTGGGTTTAGGATTAGATTAGGGATGTTAGAGATGTGCAAGTGGATGGCATTAATGAGGGTGGGTGAGTTAGTGGCTAAGCTTGGTTAGTATGGGTGGATGGGGTGGATTAGGCTAAATGGAGGATTAGAGATAGGTTAGGGGTTTTTGAATTTGAGGATTTCATTTATCAAATAGATTTATTTAATAAATGGGGATTTTTGGAATTAGATAGAAGAATAGGATTTAATTGATAAATAATAGATTATTTGATTTATCAATTAGGACTATAGATGATTAATTAAATTAATCAACTAGGGGATGACAAAGGATTAATTAAATAGAAATTTAATTAATAATGCCTTTTTAGATAACTAAATAGGATTACTAAAATAGTGTAATCAAATTTAGGTGTCTACAGGTGGATGTGACAATATTGAAGTATTAAGGTAAAACTAAGTTTTACAATTATGAGGAGGGGTAGAATGCTAGCTAATGGAGAAGCAGATGGGAAAATGGTCAAAAAGAGTCATGTTAAGGAGTGGAGTGACAGGTAGCAGACTCATGTGAGAAAAGGAAAAAAAAGGACTTAGCATAAATCATAGCATGGCCCAACCCTTTAAGAACCCTGTTAGTTCCCTCTTGAAAGTTGGACCATGTGTACCAGATGGCATCAGTTCGGCGGCAATAAAGATTGGGATCAAAAAGACCTAGCTTGTTTTGCATGTAAAACTAGGCTTTTCGCTCTCTAGTTGACCATCAAAAAGCCAGAAGGCCCACTTTATCAATAACTAGCTCAACCATATTGAAATCTCTGCAAAATATCCAGGTGGCAGGCAACAAAGAATCAACTAACCACCTCCACAAGTGTGAGCACTCAACTGCATCATTAGGGGCATAGACATTGACAATGTCAAAAGAATGATTTTGAAAAGACAACAAAATCCAAATAACTCTCTGCATGGGGTCAGAACCATGGGAAATAACAAAAGGGCAAAGCTGAGGGGAGAGGAGAGTGACTACACCACCTCGACCAGCTTCATGCTAAGAAGCAAAACTAGCACCATCCGACCATATCACATGGCAAGCTAAGTTGAGAAGAAACCCAGAGACTTTGACTTCTTGCAGGCACAAAACATCAATATTTCCAAGCTTACACTTGGTATCACGAACATAATATTTTCTAGGGAGGTCTGTTAGCCCCTGCACATTCTAGGAGAGAAAATTCATTATAAACCAGCTTGCATATTCTCCTCGTCCCCAAGCAAGGAAAAGTTGTTATGCAAGAAAGTAGAGGATTTAAACGAGGGGTCACCCAAAGTGATGGCTCTTTGTTTATCCCATGTGATAGAAAGTACATTCTGACCTTTAGGGCTACAAGAGTGACGAAGAGACATAGAGGAAATCATAGAAGCTGGATGAGGCACATGAACCCAAGTAGCTTGGACCTTTGGTTGTTTTGTCCCTTACGACGTAGGGTTTGAAATAGGCGGCGACACAACCATGGGAACCTTGGGTGTCATGGGCATAGGAGGAGCTGCACTGGAGCTGGGATGGCTAGGTTCTTAAGAAATGGGGCTTAGCAACGCCCTTGTCTTTCTTGACAACAATTGTACACTCATCTTTTTTAACGACCAAAGTTGGCTTGGGTTCTTGCACTAAAGAGCAATTACTCTTAAGAAGAGGACAATCCTTTATATTATGGTTAGCAAATTGACAATGAAAGCAAGTATTCAGGAGATTCATGTAAAGCACCTTTTGGGTAAAGGTGGTAGCACCAATCTAAATTTCCATAGATTCTTTAAGGTTCCTAGAGAGGTCGACCTCAACATAGACCCTCCGTTGAGGGCAGGCATTGAAAATTTTGTTTAGTTCCACACAAATCGCTTTGCCCACAGTTTGGGCAATTTCTAGGAGGAAAGACTAGCAAGGGATGGGCAACCCAGGGAACTCTACCCAAACTAGAATCCTATGTTTGCAGTCATCCAAGATGCAAAAGTCTCGAGACCATCTCTGAAAAACAAGTAGAGATGAGAAAACTGTCCACGACCCATGGCTGAAAATGCTCTCACCCTGGGAGGGGTCACCAAAATGAAACGAAAAAAACCCCTTAGTGAGGCCTTGAATCCCTTCAAGGCAAATCCCTTGGGGGGTCCACACCTTGGTTACCCATTCACACAACATGCTTTCAGATGGAGTGCAACCCACAATAAACCCAATAAGGATTGGGGTTTCTAGCCATTGACAAGCAGATTTAAAGTAGTAGAAATATTCAAAACTAGGTTGAGAAAGGAATTACCTCATGCAGCAACAACTCTAGCACCAGTAGCAACTACTAGGCCAGAGAGGGTCGAGGCCATTATATCCTAAATTAAATTCCTGCACTAAATGTAGAATGATAGATAGTGAGGAAGATAGGGCTTAGACGCAAACCATACAAACCCTAATAGAGCACATTTCATAGTTCACCAAAAAATTGCTAGTGCATATATTGCAATTTGATAGTCACTAGAAGGAACAAATAATTCTGATTGGTTTTGTTTATACATAATGAGATGGCAACTCTTGTGGATAATATAAGAGAGACATTGGAAGTCCAGGAGAAAGCCCAACAAGTAGAGGTGACTAATGACTAAGAGTAAGTGGAGTTTGAACGAGAGTTGCATAGGTGTTGTTGATTATCAAGGTAAGACAAGAAAGCAAAATTTTTAATTTTATAAGCATAAAGGTTGTTGTGGTTAGAAGCTAAGGGGTTGGGTTTGTATGAGCAAGGCCTAAGAGAACTAAAAGTTAGGTTACATAATATATTCTTGTTCCAAGGGTAGGGAACTAATTTATTAATGGTAAACCCAATGAGTATCATGCAAGGAATAAGAAAGTGGTCATTATGGTTTTTAATTAAGGCAAAATAGGTTTGAAGGGGCCTCAAAACCCTTTATAGTTTCATAGAAGATATATATTCAACATAGCATCAACTAATAAAATAGTTGTAGAGAAAAAAATGTAGTAACCCAGTACAAGGACAAAGACCACCAAAACCACTAAAGTACGCAAAAAAATGAACGGCAACTAAACAAACTTGACAACAAACCAAAAGATAAGACAACACATACTAAGCTAGACAAGCTTCTTGAGAAGATCAGCAATATCCTTCTCCAAATATTCGGGCCTCTAGAAAGACTCCTTCATGTTAATATGATCCTTAGGGTCCATGATGTTTTCTTCTTCATGTTGGCTCTCATGCACTTGCCTGGACTCACAACAATACTAGTTGAGGGACCAGATTCATTATCAACATTTATTATTGTCTTGTCTTTATGGCTTTCTAGCATCACATATGAACTGTTTAGATTAGAAGAGGACAATTTGAGACCATTGTGGTTGTGCATGTGCATAGTTCTAAGCATGGTCTTGTTCCTTTTCATCCCATCAATAATTTTTAGCATCCTAGAGTTGAAAACTTCCTATATTTTATTGCTTATGTCAAAGTCTTCCCACTCCATAGAACTGACTTCCTTTGTACAAATGATCTCTACTAGTGCTGGTTATTCCCTTGAGATTCACCCTTATTTTTGGACATGTCCTTTACCTTTTTAGAGGTCTCACAAAGCTTTTAATTTCACTGACCATCCATATATCAATCCTAAAGGAATACGTATACTTAGATTTGACTATTTCTAGAATCCCTATAGTGTTATCTCTGTCAACATTGAATCCTCTGACTCTAATTGCACTAAAGAATCCTTTCTAGTATCATTCTATTCCTCGGCAATGAACTCATTTTGATGATTATATTCATTATCCTCATGTGGATGAGAAGTAGAGTCCTCATAGTCAACCATGGGAGAGGTTTTTCCAACAATCTCAATATCACTCTATTGAGTACCCTTAACCTACCAAGGATTTTCATTCATCATAATATTTTGAGCATCCACATTATCCTCTTTATTCTCCATAATCCTCTCTTCACCAATAGTTTGTAGAATGGTCAAAAGTGGGTTTTTCTTCCTCTTCCTCAAAATCCTCTAACTCCTGCTTGGTCTCTTCCTCAAATTCATTTGAATCAAAATTGTCATCAAACTAGTCATTCTCCTTGCCCTTCTCATCCTTAGTGGTTTTACCTTTATGCTTACCCAAAGTCTCTTCCTTTTTATGCTCCCTTTTAGAATCTAAAGAGGATTCCTTATAATAATTATCTTCCTTGTCGTCTTTAGTTTCCATGTCTTTCACTTCATAAAAAATAAGTGTGTTCTCCTTCATTTTCATTTTTTTGGGGGCTACAAAGCCTTAGTTTTCAATCTTCCCTCCTAAGAATCATATTTTTTTCTTTTCAATTTTTTTGACTAGAGGACCTTTCTATTAAGCCACATCATTATCTCTATAATACTCATAAATTAAAAAGATTAGACCTTCATGTAAAATAGGTTTAGAATGGTCTTTTAAGTGCTTCTTTAAACTATTGATCAAGAAGCAATTGATGTAGAACGGAAAATAAACTCTAATTTTGTGGCTAAAATGGTGAAGGAACATAAAACAAAAGTTGTGGAATCCACTATACTAATCTTCAAATATTGTTGTTAGTAAGGCATAAAGACTTTAAATAACGAGACAAAGAATCATGAAGACTTAATTCAACAAGATCAAATTTGAACATCAAGGTTTGATCAAATTCAAAAATTGGTTTGTCTTCATAGCACTATCAAGTCAACAACATAAGAATTATTTTTGTGTCTAAAGTGTCATCAATGTTTTATAATGTATAATAAAATAGTTATTAGTGTAATCACCCCAAAAATGGTCTAGTAAACTATAAGCCCCATTTCAAAACATTTTTTTTGGTTCGTAATAAGATTTCAATATATTAAATAAAAGTGTTTACATAAGGTTCTTACATAGGCTTTCTTGATTTTCCTTACCATTCCTATACACTTATAGAAAAACATAACATCTATTGCCCTTTTTCATGAGCTATACATCATTTACAATACAATTTCTTACATGCCAATAAACATTTAAAACCTTTCCTATTTCTGCCACTTGTACTCACTATGGCTCTCTTTGATGACTTCCTTCACTTACTTCTTCACACGCTTTACCTTTAATGTGTGTGCTAGCATTCATGATTTTCCAATGTTAAAAATCATTTTCCATCACCAAAAACCAACATCTCCACTTTTCCAAAACTTCTACCCTTTACTAGAGATCTTGTTAGATTTGGCCTTGTAAATTTTTTGATTACCCATTAATCCTTCCTTCCTTTTCTTCCCTGAAAACTCAACACCTTTTCTAACTTTTTTGTTCAAAAAAAAAAAAAAAAAACTCCAGGACTTTTCTTCTACAATTTACTCTTCTACATTTAGAGGAAATCACACTCTCACCACTTGGTGGCTTCTCCTCCTATCTCCACTCCTATGGCATTTTGGGTGAGCCATTAGAAAACCCATAATCTTTCTTCCCTCGCCATCTCTGAACTTATGAATTTCATCTACCAAGCTCACCCAAGCCACTTTATCAACCCCAATTGGCCATGAGTCAAAATAAAATTTTCCTCGAGTCTTGACTTCCTCCTCATTTTCAAAGCACTTGCTATAATCAAACCCTTGTCTTGGCAATGCCCACTCCAATAGTGATTCAACCTCAACAATCAAATCCACTGGAAATAACATTTTCATTACCCATTCCACCTCCTCTACCAGGAATTCCAGTTCTAGACCCCATGCCATTATCATTGCAACTATATCTACATTTATCTTCCAATGGTGGATGGAATTTTGAAACAATTTCCCCACAATTTCTTTTACTACCTCAACAATTCCTTGTGTTGGGCATTTCAACAATAGCCTCAACCTTTGATTTTGAATCGGGCCATACAACACCTTTTGTTGTCTTGGTGTTTTGAACGTAAAGGTAGCTTCCATCCTTTGCTCACTATTTTTTGTCACAATCACCCAATTTAGAAATAAACTATTTTACTTTGTTAAAAACCCTTTTCAGCTTCTATATGTATAGAATGATAGTAGTCACCTTTTTATGTTTCCTTATAAAAAGTCATAAAGCATAATCATTTCATCTGCTTTAGTGTGTCTTTCCATCATTTAAGCATTAATGTCCAATCTTTCAAATCTTACAACTCACCTTGTACTGATAGTCCTAGTTTACATCACTCTCATTTCCTTCATTTCCCCTATAATTAAATTTCAAAACTCTTTACATCAATCAAATTCAAAAACTCCCTCCCAACGGCTACACCATTCAAACCAAAATTGTCCTTCTACCAACTCCTCAACCGCCCATTTTGATAGTTTATCTGCCTCTTTACTGGCTTCTCTACAAACATGGCATATTTTGAAGTCCTCTAATGACTTTAACTCTGTATTGACACAAAATAGAAAATTTCCTAAGTGCCATGCCGATATTATATTATTTCTTAAATCTAGAAACACTGCCATCGAATCACCTTCCAAGATCACTTTACTCTCGCCCAACTTCTTTGCACATTGAATTCCCAATAATGTTGCCTGAAATTAGGCTTCATTACTGGTGCCATCAGGTAGTCTCTTTGCCACTAACACCAAATTTTCCCCTAAGTGATCTCTAACTATGCACCTAGCTCTTGATTTCCCTGGGTCACATCTTGCAGCTCCATCAAAATTTACTTTAATTCATTCTTTCTCAGGAGGTTCCCACCTTGCTTTTTCCCTTTGGTCCACCTTTGAATAACTCTTTCCCTTTGCACCCGCTTGATCAATTTTAATCCCTAGCCATGCCTTCTAGATAAATCTATTACTACTCATAAGCACAGTATTTAACACATCCTTTCTGAATACTACTGCATTAACCACTTCCTCAATCGATAGATCAATCCTTTGCAAGAGCTGCTCCACTATTTTTGACTTTTCCTAAAAAATTATTCTATTTCTCTCCTTCCACACTTCCCAAATAACAATTGCAGGACTTACTCTCCATACACATTCCAACAATTTTTTCCTACTCATCCTTGGCCATGAAATAAAGAAAGTCAAACTAGAGAAACACCACGGTCCATTCCAACAAAATTTTCCCTAAATATGACTCCAACATTTTGTTGCTACTTCACAATTTAGCAATAGGTGATCAATGTTCTTTTCCTTCTTTACACACATAATGCATTTTGTTGGTCCTTGAAAGACAAATTTCCTTCTTTCCCTTGTCAAGATCCTTCCCTAAATAGCTAACCATGAGAAAGTTTGAGCCTTTGGTAAAAATTCTTTATTCTAGCATAAGTCCCCTGCTTCAAAAATCACATCTTCTCTATTTTCTATTAATTCATAGCCAAGTTTTACTAAGAACTTACCTGAGGCTATAACACACCAGCTTGTCTTATCTCTTCTATCAACAATACATACTTTTCTTTATAGAAAAATATCCTTTAGAGATTGTTGTTTCCCCTATGATAAACCCTTCACCCTCCAATCCTTCCATTCCTACACTTTCCCTATGATTCCATTTGTCTCGATTACATAATCTCTTACTTTTTGTCCCCATAAAGCACAAAATTTATGTTTCGTATCTTTATTCAGACATTCTTCATCTAAAGTTTTATATCCATTCCAGGAATCCTCCCAAATCTTAGCTTGATTCCCATCTCCAATTACCCATTAGAAAATAAAGTTTCGAATTACAGACCCCTTCATTGGGTTTTGAATTGTTAAAATCCTAGTTTCTTCATTTGAGTCCAAGTATTTAGCCCTTATAATTTTTTCCCAAATTTTTTCTACATCCATGACCATCTTCCATACTAATTTTTCTCCTAAGGCAACATTCATTAGGTTCCAATCGCTAATTCAAACACCCCCATATTTTTTTGGTCTAGATTTGTTATCCCAATTTAGCAAAAGCCATTTTTTACATTCCCATACTCCACTCCAAAAGAATCTCCTCATCTGTTTCTCCACACTATTTATAACCTTTTTTGGAATTTTTAAGCACATCATTGAAAAATAGGAACAACAAACACTACTGCCTTTAACATCAAGATTCTCCCAACCGAGGATAACGAGTTTCCTTTCCATCCTTCCATTTTCTTAAAACACTTTTCTGCTAGACCATTCCATACATCACTTTTATTTCTTCCCTAAAACAATAGAATCCCTAGATATCTACTAGGGAGTAAGCCTTGCTTTATATTCAAAATTTTGCATATAGCCATTCTTCTAGCGACAAGGGTATTGAATAAGAAGATTTCTAATTTTACCCAATTTATCTTCTATCCCAAGACTTTGCCATAAATCTCAAGAGTCTTTTTCATCACCCTTGCTTCCTACTTGAATGCTTCCCCTGTTAGAAAGGTGTCATCCATGAACTGGAGATGAAAAATGGGATCCACTCCCCTTGCCACTCTAACTCCTTTCCAAAACCTCTACATATTTTTTCTCTAATCAATCTTCCCAACACTTTTTCTAGGATAATAAAAAGAAAGGGGGATAATGGGTCTCTTGTCTGATACCTTTTTCTAACTCAAAGAATCCTTGAGAGCTTCCATTTACTAGAAACAAAAATCTAACTGAACTTAAACAACCTTTAACCCATCTAGTCCAGACATCATTAAATCCAAACTTCTTCAAAAGTTTAAACAGAAAACCCCTATTCACCTCATCATAAGCATGCTTTATATTTAGTTTCACCATCATTTTACTTAGTTTCTTAACTCTTATGGAGTGAATCATTTCATTTGTTATAATCACCCCCTCAAAAATTGATCTCCCTAGATTAAAACCACTCTGTTCCTTTGAGATTACATCATTTAAAACCACCTTTAACCTATTATCAATTACTTTGGAGATGATTTTATACAAGATATTGCATAAAGAGATTAGCCTAAAATCTTCAAAATTTATGCACTCTTCTTTTTTTAGCACTAGAACAATGAAATTATTATTTATATCTTTTAAAACAAAACCCCCTTTCCTAGATTCCTCTACCATCTCACAAACAAATTCCCCTAAGCATTCCAAGAAAAATATGAAAAAAATTGGCCATGAAACGATCTAGACCAGGGCTCTTGTCCCTTTTTAAACCCCAAAGAGCCACTTTTACCTCTTCTTTTGTCACTGTTGCACTTAGCATTACATTCTGCATTTTTGTGACACACCTTTGAATACACTCCAAAACTTCCCCTTCTAAATCTCCTCCTTCATCCTCAAGCCTTCCTCTGTCTTTGAAAAAATCTACTGCCTCCCTCTTAATCTCCTTTGGATCACTAATCACTATTCCTACTGAATTCTTTATAGAGTAAATCCTATTGTGTACTCTTCTAACTTTAATTGAATTATGAAAAAACTTAGTATTCCTATCTCCATATTTTAGCCATGTTTCTCTTAATTTTTTCCTCCAAAACACTTCTTCTCTTAACAAAATTTCTTCATATTCCTTTTGTAACTTTTTTTCTTCTTGAAAAACCTCCTCATTCATTCCCTACATAATAATTCCTTCATTTAAATTCTTTATGAATAGTTCCAACTCTTCTTTTCTCTTAAAGATACTTTGTAAATATTCCCTATTCCACACCTTTAGCTTTCCTTTGATATGTTGTATTTTTAAAAAAAATATTGAAAGTTTTATTCCCTTCCCAAGCAAGGGCACTTTCCCACCATTGTTCAATCATTTATTTAAACCCATCCGCTCTCAACCACATTGCTTCAAATTTGAATGAGCATCTATCTGGGACACACTCCTCCTGAAGTCTCAAACTAATTGGAAAGTGATCAAACCCATGGGTTGGTAAAATTTCCACTTCTACCATCCATTCCACTTGCGTCCAGTCTCCCCCCAATAGGAACCTATCCAACTTTTCCACTATATTAACAAAACTAGGTCATCTATTGTTCCAAGTAAATTCACCTTGATTAAAAAGGATGTTCACTAATCCATTGGTAGCCACAAAGGTTAGAAAGTCTTCCTGTTTTTCCATTCTCCAACCCCTTCCTCCCTTTTTCTCCCCTAGTTAAAGAATGACATTGTAGTCCCCTCCCAAAATTGTAATTTTATCTTGTAAAACCTCTAACATTTCTATTAAATTTCTCCATAACTCTCTTTTCTCCCTACTTTGAACATGCTCATACACATTTATCACATTAAATTCAATCCCTAATTGTTTTGAAGTTACCATGAGTCGCTGCCAATTTTTTTTCTTTTGCATCAAGACTCCAATCACCGAATCTCCTTTCTATGATACACTAATTCCTCCAAACGCTTCTTCTACAATTATCCAATCACTTTTCCATTTTCCAAACCTCTTATTCATCCCATCCAAATCCTTTGTTCTAATCTTTGTTTCCTATGATAGAACCACATCTAGTTTTTCTTGATCAACTGGAGCTTATCAGGGGCATTACAGCCCCTGACTTTCCATGATAGGATCTGCATCCCTTTTGGGAGGGGTTTTTCCCCGTTCTCATCTTTATCTTACTTTGGCCTCTTGCTTTCCTTGCAATTTGAATAAAATAATTTAGTGTTTTTTTGCCTCTCTTTTGACTCTCCCCCACCTAGACTTTATGCCTTTTACTCTTTGTTTTTGCTAAAGTTATTTTCTCTTTAAGAACCATTTTACCCTCCAAACCTAGGTAATCCTCATCCATAGTCTCTTCTCTATCGAAATCATCCTCATTCAAAGTCTCCTCCAAGCTTGAAATTTTAGAACTCCCTTTTAAGTTTCTAATTGGGAAAATTTGAATATCTTAAAAAACTTCCCCCACACTTCTATCCTCTTCCTCCTCAGACCCAGTCTTGTAGTTTTCTTCCTCCCCTCCACCTTGCTGAGTTTCCCCCTTCCTGAACTCTTCACAATCTTTCCCTCCCACCTTAATTTGTAACTCTTGGAGTTCCCCCCTGATAATAATAGCATTTTGTTTGACTCTAATATTTTCACCTCCCTCCACCTCTATGTCCACCCTTAGCCATAGCAAGCCTTCACCCCTTTCAAAAATATTCATTACTATTTTTTGCTGGTCATAAACCTCTATCTTTTCTATCTGGAAATTCTATTGCATCTTCCCAGCCAGATCTGTCTTAGGGGTAGTCCCTTGCTCACTCACATTTTCAACATTAGCTATTTCACTCACTTGATAGTTATTTTCTCTTATTTTCCACTTTTGTTGTAACTCCTTTCAAACTCTTCTCTATCTCCCCTAGAACCCCCTCATTTATTAGAGCCATCTCTATTGCCTTATTTAGAATCTTTTCCTCCTCCTTCCCTTTATGTCAGCCTTCTTGCTTGCATTTCTCTGAATCATGATCTTCACAGAGACAATACTCACATGCCATCAACCCTTCTTCCATAGATAGAGGCTGCCTCCAGATCTCCCCTTCAGAAAACACTTCAACCATTTCCAGTATAGGGTGGAAATCATTACACATTATGCATATTCTTGGAAACACTTGTAAAGTTTCCTTATCCACCATTTCCACAACCTTTATAAACGTTCCTAGTTTATTTCCAATCTTTCTATAGCAATGTTCATTCCAATATTTCTAAGGAAGGTTTCTCAGGCCCACCCAAATAGGAAATAACTTTATTATTTCCTTAGTGGGGTCAAAGTTTGGAACCGAAGCCTTCATGTAAAAAATGAACCCATTTAGAAAATATGGTCCTCTATTTAAAATCCAGTCTCTATCTTGTGCTAGCTCCACTATAACCATACAAAACCCATTCTCCATATTTTTAAAATCTTTCACCTTACCCCACTTCTCATCACACTAGGTCTTTATCTTCTCTATTGCTCACAATGGTCCTCCCCACTTCAAGAAGTTTTTTTTTTTTTTCCAGTTGAGCTCTTTTCTCCTTCATTGGACCCATATCTAACAACACCCTTTCTACTATGTGCCTTACTATTTGTTGTTCCTCTATCATCTGCTTCTAGTTCACCACCACTTATGGTTTCCTTAAATATTTTGCAATCTCTTCAAAATCTACCCTTTCCCCTAGATTGACTAATGTAAACCTTTGCATTGGATGACTTCTTTGTCCATTAAACCTATTTCTTTCTCTCTCATTTTGCCATGATCTCCCATTTTGCTATCCCACTTTTCTCCACTGAGGCCATTTTTGAAAAGATCTTATCTCTCCCTACCATCTTCCATTACTATTTCCCTTAAACCTAAAATTTTCATGCCTTTTTAAAGGTTCAATCCATCTATTCTACTGAAAGTTTTGGCCCTATTTACTCTAGCCAACATCCCATCTACGCACAAAACCTACTCTCCAATGTTGAGCCATCAGGTTTTTTTTTGTTTCTTTTTTCCATTTTAAAACATTTTCAATCTCTATGCTAGATTATATCTTGTGCTTAATCAATCTTGCATAATATATCAATCAGTTAAAAACAGTGGAGTAGCTCTTGCAAAGGATTGATCTATTGATTGAGGAAGTGGTTAATGCAACAATATTTAGAAAGGATTTGTTAAATAGTGGGTTTATGAGCAGTAATAGATTTATCTAGAAGGAATGGCTAGGGATTAAAATTGGTCAAGCAGGTGCAAAGGGAAAGAGTTCTTCAAAGGTGGACTAAAGAGATAAAGTAAGGTGGGAACCTCCTGAGAAAGGATGGATTAAAGTAAATTTCAATGGAGCTGTAAGATGTAACCTAGGGAAATCAGGAGCTGGATGCATAGTTAGAGATCACTTAGGGGAAACTTTGGAATTAGGGACAAAGAGAGTCCCTGATGGCACCAATAATGAAGCCAAATTTTAGGCGGCATTTTTGGGAATTCAATGTGCAAAGAAGCAGGATTAAAGTGATCTTGGAAAAACTAGGACTGTCAGCACAAGGTGAGTTGCAAGATTTGGAAGATTTGATATTAATGCTTAAATGATGGAAAGATGTGCTAAAGAAGATGAAATGATTATGCTTTATGACTTTTTAGAAGGAAGCATAAAAAGATGACTACTGCCATTCTATAAATATAGAAATTGAAAAGGATTTTTAACAAAGTAAAATCATTTATTTCTAAATTGGGTGATAGTGACAGAAAACAGTGAGTAGAGGATGGAAGCTACCTTTATGTTCAAAATGCCAAGATAACAAAAGGCATTGTATGGTCTGATTCAAAATCAAAGGTTGAGGTTGTTGTTGAAGTGCCCAATGCAAGGAGTTGTGGAGGCAGTAAAAGAAATGGTGGGGGAATTGTTTCAAAATTCCACCCACCATTAGAAGATAAATTTAGATATAGCTACAATCATAATGACATGGGGTCTAGAACTAGCATTCTCAGTAGAGGAGGTGGAATGGGTAATGAAAATATTATTTCTGGCAGATTTGATTATTGGGGTTGAATCACTATTGGAGTGGGCATGGTCAGGACAAGGGTTTGATTATAGCGAGTGTTTTGAAAACTAGGAGGAAGGCAAGACTTGAGGAAAATTTGGTTTTGTCTGGTGGCCAATTGGGGTTGATAAAGTGGCTTATAGAGCAAACATTCAAGTGGCCTAGATGAGCTTGGTGGAGGAAATTCACAAGTTTAGGGATGGTGAGGGAAGAAAGATTATGGATTTTCTGATGGCTCACCCAAAACGCTGCAAGAGTGGGGACAGGAGGAGAAGTCACCGAGTGGTGAGAGTGTGATTTCCTATAAATGTAGAAGAGTAAATTGCAGAAGGAAAGTCCTACAATTTTGTTTTTATTTTTTGAACAAAAAAGTCAGAAAAGGTGTCAATTTTTCGGGGAAGAAAAGGAAGGAAGGATTAATGGATAATCAAAATTTTGATAGGGTCAAATCTAAGAAGATCTCTGGTAAAGGGTAGAAGTTTTGGAAAAGTAGAGATGCTGCTTTTTGGTGATGGAAAATGATTTTTAACACTGGAAAAATCATGAATATAAGCACAAGCATTAAAGGTAAATTGTGTGAAGAAGTGAAGGCAACCGTCAAAGAGAGCCATAATAAGGATAAATGGCAGGAATAGGAAAGGTTTTAAATCTTTATTGGCATGTAAGAAATTGTATTGTAAATGATGTATAGCTCATGAAAAGGGGCAATAGATTTTTTAAGGTTTAAGTGTAGTGGAATGTTATGTTGTTCTGTAGGTGTATAGGAATGGTAAGGCAAATCAAGAAAGCCTGTGTAAGAACCTTATGTAAACACTGTTACTTAATATATTAAAATCTTAGTACTGACCAAAAAGAAAAATTATTCGATCCCAAGTCTTTATTTAATTAGAAGAGCGTGTCTCCTTTGAATTAAATAAATCCCCTTTATCCTATGCCTTCACTTGAAAAAAGAATGTCCTAATTTAAAACAAAATAAAAAGACTTTTTGTCTACACATTGAATGCATACTTTCCAAGGTGAGTAGAACCTCTTTTTCCTCTTAATATGCTCCACACATCTTTTGACTCTTAAACATGTCCATTGATTTTGCCTCTTGAGAATCTTGTACACCAAATACAAAATGAGAATGATTCTCCACCATAGATTTTGACTCTTAATCTCTAACCTTCCATTGCTTTTTAAAAGGATCTTCCCACTCTCTTCATCTTTGGAATTCATGCTATTGTTATTTCATTGCATTTTCACTTGAGGACTTGAGCACTCTTGTTTGCATTCTCATTTAGTTTACTTTCATACCAACTAAGTCTTTCTTTGCTTGCATTTATAACTTAACTCACATAGCTTAAATTCTTCATTGGATTACAAGTTCATAAAACATGGAAAGGTATAAATGTGACTCAACCTAAGTATGTGAAATAAATCTTGAAGACTTTTGGGATGGATGAGTCTAAGACAGATGGTATACCTATGGTGAATGAGGTGAAATTGTCAAAGGAAGACACCACTATAGAGGTAAATGAAATATAATATAGATCTCCGATTGATAAGTTACAATATGTTATACATAGTAGACTAGATATTGCACATGATGTTGGTATAGTTGCAAGGTTTTCCTCTAATCCTAGGGAAACACACGTGACTATTGTTAAGAGAATATTTAGATATTTAAAAGGAAATAAAAATTATGGCCCATGGTATAAACAAGATGATGACTTTAATATTAAAGTCTACACAAATGTTGATTGGGTTGGTAATGTTGATGATAGAAAAAGCACAAGTGGTGGAGATTTCTTTTTGGGAGAAAGATTAATTACATGGATAAGCAACAAATAGAGTTCTATTTCATAATCTACTGTTGAAGCTAAATATGTTGTTGTTTCAATCAATTGTTCAAATATTATATGGATTAAGAAATTTTTGAAAGGTATACAAGAAGAGGTAATCAATCCTATTACTATTTATCGTGATAACACTAGTACAATAAATATTTCAAAAAATCCAGTAATGCATGCAAAAAAAATTATATATCAATCAAGTATCATTATTTGATAGAGCAAGTACAAAAGAAATAACTTAGGATTGAAGCATATGTGAAAAAATGCAAACATATTTACTAAGCCATTGCCTAAGGATGATTTTGAGTATCTAAGAGGTAAACTAGGGGTCCTGCCCCTATCAAAAAATCACTAGGTGAAGATGCATGTTGCATCAATTCATGGATGAACAAAAATATCTTTGTGGAATTGATGCAAGAGTTCACACTTTATGAACATATCTAAAGTTGTGAAGATGATTTTGATGAAACTGATTTATACTATACATGCAATGAACAATAATAACTAAAAGGTTTTATCAGTTTCATATTGGAACTTATAGTGACGTTTGGCATTGTTTTTAAAGAGGGAGAAGATTACCAAGAGAAACAATAAAGGAGGAGAAGATTACCAAGATGATAGAAAGATTATCAAAGGGAGAAAGATCTAGTAAGAAGAATATGTAAGAAAAAGGAGAAGATTACCATAAGGGGAGAGAAGCACAAGGGTGAAATGAGGTTAGTGGGAATCAGAATAATTATATGCAAAGGGGGAGCAATTTCAAAAGAATCAAAGTGAAGTTAAATAAAACAAGATCATATCCTAAGGGGGAGAATTGTAGAAAGATATTTTGAAACTGTTGAAAATATAGACCAAGTTAAAGACAACCTAAGAATGAAGTCAAAGAACTAAAAAGTTGTATTGTCATTAATGCATACATTTGATTATCTTATGTAATGTTTTGTAATGTAAAATCATATGTTATGTGTAAGCATCAATCCCAAAGGGGGAGATTGTTATCCCCTACTGATAATGTAATTGATGATGCTATGAATGTATGTAAAAGAGTCACATCAATTGTTATGTTGTCATTGATGTCAAAGTCTTAGTTGGCTAGACATTATGCTAATTCAATAAAGTGCTATATCATTTGATTGATAAAGAGGATTTAAAGAAAGTATGTTGAAGACAGAGTTGATAAGTATGGTATTCAACGAGCACTTGAATAAGTTGGACAATAATAATGTAATGTTGGTTTGATTGTTTTACAATCAAGTTATATTGTCATGTCTTGAGATTCACAAACTAGAGTGACAAGGTTAAATAAGGAAAACAATATTCATTGAGTGACTATAGTGTTCACGAGTAGTTGGCAGAGCGAAGACAAGGATGTGTTACCCAATAAATTTTAGTATTAATTAAGTGTTATATTACGTGAGTGAAATGTTATGTTCATTGAGTAACAGAAGAAAAACAAGATTATAAATGTGGAATCTAAGGCTGACTTTTGATGGAAATTTAGAATGTTCTAGATTTTTAAAGGAACGAGTCAAAGTTTGATACCAGATCAACAACTGAGAAAATTCAATGAAGATCTGATGATGGAGATTGAAGAAGGATAAGGATGAACATAAAGTTTTATGAAAGTTCTATTATTGAGTGTCTAGATTCAATGCATTTGGTATGAATTTGAGATCATTGATCATGATTAAGCACCAATAATTGGAAGAATCTAGAAGCATAGAGACTACTATTTAAGGAGGAGTTGAGAAAGTATTTTGGTTCTTGATGCTATTGTTGATGTTCATATTGTTGAAGATGATCTAAGGAGAAGAAAGTGCAAATTTATTAAAGAAGACAAAAAAGCTAGGTAAACCAAGGAGAATTGAGAGAAGAAGAAAGAAAGAAGGAGTGAATCATCCAGTCAAGAGAATAGATAAAAGAGATCAGAAAGAGAATAAACAGAAAAGAGATATGAACAAGTAAGGTAGTGCTAAACGCAATAGATCAATTTGTATTGTTACTTTCTAATTATTGTAGAAAATAAATATCCTTAATCACCTGGAGCTAACAAGTCTGTGAAATGCTATATGGTAACATCAATTAGTGATTTTTGTAAGTCCTTTACAGTAGGTCACTCTTTAAACAGGATCAAGGAGTGATAAGGTCTAGATGGTCTTTTGGTGTAAATCCTCTAACAAGGTCACATTAATGACATGTATGTAAACCTTTTAACAAGGTTGGATCCTAATAGAGCTCACTTTAGAAGAGTGAAAACTTTGGGTTGTTGGTCCCAGGTGGTTTTTCCCTTAACAAAGTTTCCACGTTAAAAAACTTCATGTCAAATATTTGAATGTTGTTATGTTGCAAGTTGTTTTACATGTTATTTTCACTTTACTGCAACTTAGTAACAACTAGGTTAATGGTCAATAATAACTAAGTTTGATTACTCTTAGTCGGTTTTAACAAAACAATGAATGAACAACTTGGAGAAAATTGATTGAGTGAGTTAATTTATAAGTTGAAAGAGTACACTAAGTGAATGCTTATGATGATTATGAAGTTTTTTTGGTATTAAAATTGTTTGAAGGGACTATAGGATAAATATTTTACACCCCCTCCCCCACCCCCCCTAGTTATCCAACAATTGGTACCAGAGCACAATGCTTGGAGAAAGAAGTTTTAAAGTAACAGGAGCTAAAGATCACAAGATGTATAAAGATGAACAAGGAAAATTTCTCATCATTGCAAGATAGGATGAGGTTACATTTATCTAGAATTGGAGATAATATCACTCACTAATTGGATAATGAATATGTTTCACTCCTGCTCCTATGACAATTGAACAAACAATTGAAAAGAGGAATCATAATAGTTTGATGGTTGACATTGCATTAACACTTAATTATGTTGAGTTTGATGATATCAAGAATTGAAAAAATGTGATATAGACGTGGCACAAATTGACACTAGTACATGGTGGAGATCCAAATGTAAGGAGAGATAAAGTTGAAATTTGGAGCAACAAGTATGATGGCATGAGAGTGAGAGAAGGTGAAATTGTTGCACAATATGTAACCAAATCAAAGAATTTGTAAGCACAATGAAAGCTCTTGGAGGAGTTATCAGTGACACTAAAATTGTAAGTAAAGTTTTTAGAACTCTTCCACCTATTTATGCTATCAAATTTTCTACTATTTAAGAAGTGAGAGCTATGCCTGGTAATGTGTTGACACTTGGCAGTTTAGTTGGTCAATTAACTATATTTGGATTGAGAAATTTTGATAACAATATGGTTACAATTATAAATGCTTTTAAATCTTCAATAAACATTGGAAGTTCCAAGAAAGAAAATAAAAGTAAGGAAGAAAGTGAATTTGAATGTGAGGTTGATCTAGATGAACTTGAATCATATCTTGCAAGAAGATTGTCAAGAAGTAAAGGTAAATTGCCCCTAATTTGTTTCAAGTGTAATGAAGTTGGTCATTTTGCTGCTAAATGTCATAACAGAAGCAAGAGTGACAAAAATGATAAGAAAGATTAAGAGTATAGGAAGAACAAGGATTACAAAGACAAAGGGAAAAAATCATGTTATATTGTTCAAGAAGAGCACATCAAGTCCAATAATGATGAAGAAAAGGAAATAGTTGAGATGGTATATGTTGTAATCAAGGAAGATCCCTATGGAGAAAGGTATGAAAGTGAAACTACCCTTATTTCACATGTTAGCAAGAATGATTCATGGATTATAGATAGTGGTTTCTCACATCACATGACTAGTGATCTAAGTAAGTTTTATAAATTTGAAGAAATTGATGATGGTGGAATTGTTAAGCTAGGTAATGATGTTCCATGTCCGATAAAAGGTAGAGGATCACTAATATTGAATGATAAGATTATATATGATGATGCATACTAGGTACAAGGACTAAAATACAATCTTTTGAGTATTTCCCAGTTGAATAATTTAGGTCACAAGTTGGAATTTTAGAATAGCACATTCAAGATCTTTGGTGATGAAAGTAACCTGGTTGGAACTGGAATGCAAAGAAGAAGTAACTTATTTTATCTTGATCCTAATGTTGAGACATGCTTATTTGCTAAAGTTTAAGATGTATGGTTATGTCATAAAAGGTTGTGTCATGTAAACTTTGAGAACATGGTGAAGGTTAGTAGAAAGAAAAGAGTTAGAGGCTTACTGAATCTGCAAAAAGTTGAGAATGCTACATGTAAAGAATGTCAGCTTGGTAAGATGACAAAATCTATTTTTTCAAGCAAAATAGACACTTCAAATGATATTCTAGAACTAGTGCATACCAATCTATATGGACCAATATTTGTGGACAGTTATTATGGTGATAGATATTTCATATTGTTTATTGACGACTATTCTAGAATGAAGATTGTTATGTTCATGAAGGTGAAATCACATGCTTTTGATATGTTCAAATAGTATAAAGCTAGATTTGAGAAAGAAACTGGTAAATTTTTGAAATGTTTAAGGTCTGATAGAGGTGGTGAGTTTATGTCTATTGAATTCACTAACTTTTGTGTTGAGAATGGTATTAAGAGACAATTGTTTGCACTGAGGACACCACAACAAAATGGAATTGCTGAGAGGAGTTCAATTTTCTCTTAAATGAGTAGCCAAGGAATGTACCTTCATCTCCAAAATAACAATATATGATATTCACCAAAGACTCTTTGAGTAATGGCCTCTAGAATGAGATGCAAGATATTCACCAAGTACTATGAGTAATGGCCTCCAAAACATCAAGTCATATGGTATTCACCACATACCCTATGTAATGGCCTCTAGAACATCAATTTACATAACATTCACTATATACTCAAAAAATGTTTATAAAGTATGTGCACATGCATTCTCGAAATGCTTACCATATGAAAATCCACCATGCAAGGTATAATCTATCATGATCTACATAGACATCGTAAGATATCCATCATAATAGAAAATTAAGCTATTGTAAGATCATCACCTTTCAATAACTTTTGCAAATACAAGTGAAATCATGATGAAGGGTGCTCCCCTTAATACCATAAACCCATAATAGAAACAAAGAAACATCAACAAATGCAAGAACAAAATATGGACTTCTTATTATCACTGCAAATGCAGAATAATAGAATTCACAAGTACAATATGCTAAACCACATGGGCCCCTTCATTACAGTAATCTGCAAGACTAAGTTGCGAACTACCACCCAGAGCTATCCTAGACAATGTTCAGGTCTTTCTTAAATAGGCAATTTTATGCTACCTGGCAAGGTTCTAGACATTCAAACTTAATATCTAGGGCCAATAGACCCTAACAGTACATATAGAGTCAGCCAAATATATCTTTGACATTTATTTTAGGAATTTCAGGTAGCCCAACTTTGGTGATCTGATTTAGGATCTATAGTTTTTATGACTTAATCCCAACAATTAGATTTTATTTCTCGATCTAGGCAATAAATGTGTGGCTATGTTCCTTAAACTATGGAAATTATAGAGAAGAAGATTATCAAATTGATACAGAGGAATTTTAACCAATTTGCATGCAATTAAATAATGCTTTAACAAAAGCAAATTAACGTAATTAAAAAAATGCAATAAAAGAACATCACATAATTGACAGAAAGGGAGATGAGAAAAGGGGCACAACACGATTTGATCTCAGAGTTCACTCTATCAAGACTATGTCTTCAAGTCCAGCTCCAACTGGTAGACCAATCTAATTAACTCCAAATCAAGTACAAAGTGTTACAAAATCAACCCCTTGTAGAACATCAGCAATACACTGCTCTGATGTTCAGGACTAAAAATATGTCCTCCAAAATTTCTCTCTCCTCAAGGATTTATTTCCAAAAATCCTTAAATTTCTATCAGCAGAATGCTCACATTAATTTCCCTTATCAAATTTACATCAATTTTCTATCAACTCCATTAGTTGAATCAACTAAATGCCTACCAACTGACTACCAAATTCTCTATGTTCAAAATGAACCAACACCCCCCCCCCCACTTTTATACATAAAAATTGCCTAAATTGGCCCAAGACCAATTATTACATAATTAGGCCTATTAAAAAAATGTATTTTGGAATACCCCCTTTGGCCTTTTACAATTTTGGCTTTTGCAGCAATTTAGGGGGTTAAATTAATAGTAAAATAACCATAATCTCTATTTTTAATAGGTGGGCAGCAATCCATTACAACATAAATTTGTTTTATGCCTTATACATTTCAAAAGCTAAACATGGCGCAACAGCCACTATCAATTTTTGAACCCGCCACATCGGGAGTTCAACCCCCGCCAGTGCCCTTTAAAAATGGAATTGGCGACATGTTAAAATTTAAATAGAAAATTTGTTAATTAGAGGTTAAGACCTCCACGTGGCCTAATGACCAACGCCTTATTTTGTGACACGGTGGTCACAGGTTCGACCCGGACCACTGACCTCCAACGGCAATATTGAAACTTTGCCATGTGGAAGTGCCACTGTGGACCTACTTGCCACATCGGATATGCCCTGTAGACACCAAATCTGAATGCCATGTCAGCTCCAAGACAACACCTAGGTGCCATGTGGGTTTCCTTGCCATACATATGGCACCAATTTTTTTTTGCTTTTTACGATGCCACATGTCAATCATTAATTGGCCGATATACTTTTTTTGCCATGTCATCATGCTGATGTTATCGTACGATCAACTAGGGCATTTGGTCAACTAAACTTTGACAAAGCATAACTTTCACGTACGAGCTTTGATTTTGACGAAACAAACATTTTCAAAAAGATCTTGACGAGACCTTAATTTTGATGCCAACTTTGACCAATTTTGGAGAGTTCAAAATTTCACCTTTCTAATGGCCTTTGACCAAGGTTTGACCAACATTTGATTGGCCATATCTCGAGCATACAAACTCCTTTTTTGCCCATTCGAGTTACGTTGGATTCAGAATTTCTAAAACTTCAATCTGGTACTGATTATTGGAGTTTTGGAGATACTTCAAAATTCAGTGAAAATATCCTCTCGATCAAGCCTCCCCACTAAAAAGAAGCTTTCGAACCTCTGAAAGTTTATTTTTACATAGAATGCAAATGAGGGCATGTTTGCTTCACTTGTTTAGTATCATTTGTACAAACCGCTGGAATTTTGAATATCTGAACCATCAAACACATTATGAAGAATGACATGATACTGTTAATACAACCGACCATACATCCACCAATTTCCACTGTTACATCCATCACCCACATAATACCAACTAGTAGAAATAGAAGCAACAAAACTAAAACAACTGATGAAATGGAAAAAGTATCAACATTTTGGACCTCTAGTACAGAAACATCATTAGAAAATGAACCTGTCAAATCCTCTTTTACCAACACTGGCTGAAGATCGGATTCTGCTTGCACCTAATCCTCACTAGCTACTGCAGGCATGAGAGTTAGTTTACAGCTTGCATTTACTATCATTTTCAAATGTCCTATGTTTACAATTGATCCTTCACTCTTCATGCGACAAGCTCTTATAGTGTATTCAATTCCATTTTTAAACAAATGATGCCTATTATGCTCCCTATAGAAGATAGCTTTCCTATCATATAAATATGGTCCACCCAACACAATCCCACATATGTCAAGTTGAACCACATCAAACTCAACCTCATCTATGAGCTTAGATGTTATTACAAATCTTAACTTACATTGCTTAGTGACTCACAATCTGTTATCATTGCACACCCAGCCTAATGGATAAGGTCTCTTAAATGTGGCTTAGTTTCCAATCCCAACTGCTTAACAACTTCTTCTGAAATCAAATTGACTTGGGAACCACTATCTATCAATGTGTCAATTTTAGTGTTCTTTGAAATCATCCTTATATGACATAATTCACTTCTTTTACTATCTTCAGGAACATCATGACTTTTAGAAGTAGAAGCACATGAAACATTAGTGGTAGAATCAACAAAAGCTTTACCTTTCAAACCCATAGCCAATATTGTTGCTTCATCACCAAAATCTGATCCAAGATCCTTAACAATAGTTGTAGACTTTTTCTTACCCTTACAATCCTTAAACCACTTTGGTTTCAACTCTTGATGCAATTTCCAACACTTATCTTCTGCATGTCCTTTCTTCTAACAATGTGAACAAGTAGGCTTGTCACCTTCCTCTTTCTTCATTATGGATGCCTTCTTTCCTATCTCGATGTTGTCAGAGGGAGAAAATTCCTTCTTAGAATTGAAATTCATGTTTCCTCCACCTACTTCAATCTGAGTCGCTTGAACACATACTTCATCAAAGTTAGAAGGACTAAACATCAATATCATATGCTTCAAGTACGAATGCATTCCACCTATACACTTTAATAAAATATCTTGCATGTAAAGAGGAATTCCAAGAGTTAATGCCTTCTTCCTAAACACCTACGTATACTCTTGTACTGATTGTCCTTTACCTTGCCTTAGATTTTGCCAATCCATAATGGCATGTTGCATATAACCAATGGATGAAATTGTTTCTTCAAAACAAAAGTAAATTCTTGCCAAGACAAAAGAATTTTACCATGTGTAGCAAGATCATCTTGGATTTTACTCTCCCACCAGGCTAATACAGTACCTCCCATCCTGAGAGTAGCAAGCTGGATTTTGGAAGAATCATCCAAAATCTTCTGAACCCTACAGTACACTTCAATCTGCTTAAGCCAATTATCCAGTTTCTCTGCATCCAATTCACCACTATATACAGGAAAATCAAACTTAGCATCCAATTTTAACAAAGGCACATTAACTTGCTCAGGTTTCTTTGAAGAATAAGTAAACAAAGAAGATGAAGAAGAAAAAGAAGATGATGAAGATGGGGATGGAGGTTTAGGAGGGTCACTACCACCTCCTACTCCTTTACCTTTTACATCTTCTTGTGAGGATTATGCTTCCTCCTTCTTCTTAGCTTTATTTGCTTTCCTCAACTGTCATTCATGTCTCTCTTGGAGAAGAATGTCAACCAAAGCCTTTAACTCCACAAAAGATCTCTGGAACACTTCTACATCAAACTCGGGAACATGTTGTTCAGATGCCATCTCAGATTGAGGAAAAGTTCTCCTTTTACCAATGTCTAGATTGAATTCTTCAAGTTCACCTTCTCCTTGTTTTAACCTCAACCTGGTTAACATTCACCACCTATAATTTCTCTGCAAAAACTAGCTCTGATACCAAACTTGATCTAATTTAGGATCTATAGTTTTTATGACTTAATCCCAACAATCAAATTTAATTTCCTGATCTAGGCAGTAAATGCATGGCTATGTTCCTTAAACTGTTGAAATTATAGAGAAGAAGATTATCAAACTAATACAGAGGAATTTTAACCAATTTATGTGCAACTAAATAATGCTTTAACAGAAGCAAATTAACGTAATTAAAAAATGCAATAAAAGAACATCACATAATTGACAAAAAGGGAGATGAGAAAAGGGGCACATCACAATTTGATCTTGTAGTTTGCCTTGTCAGGACTACATCTCCGGATCTAGCTCCAACTGGCAGACCGATCCGATTAACTCCAAATCAAGTACAAAGTATTACAAAATCAACCCCTTGTAGAACATCAGCAATACACTACTTTGATGTTCGAGACTGAAAATACGTCCTCCAAAATTTCTCTCTCCTCAAGGATTTATTTCAAAAATCCTCAAATTTCTATCAGTAGAATGCTCACATGAATTTCCCCTATCAAATTTACATCAATTTTCTATCAACTCCATCAGCTGAATCAACTGAATGCCTATCAACTGACTATCAAATTCTCTATGTTCAAAACCCCCTCCCCTTTATACATAAAAATTACCTAAATTGGCCCAAAACCAATTATTACATAATCAGGCCTATTAACAAAATGTATTTTGGAGTACCCCCTTTGGCCTTTTACAATTTTGGCTTTTGTATCAATTTAGGGGGTTAAATTAATAGTAAAATAACCATAATCCCTATTTTTAATAGGTGGGCGACAATCTGTTACAACATAAATTTGTTTTATGCCTTATATATTTCAAAAGCTAAACGTGGCGCAATGGCCACTATCAATTTTGGAATCCACTGCATCGGGGGTTCAACCCCCCGCGGCACCCTTAAAAAATGAAATTGGTGGCATGTTAAAATTTAAATAGAAAATTTGTTAATTAGAGGTTAAGACCTCTGTGTGGCCTAACGGCCAACACCTTATTTTGTGAGGTAGTGGTCATGGGTTCAAGCCCAGCCACTGAGCTCCAATGGCAATATTGAAACTTTGCCACATGGAAATGCCACTGTGGACCTACCTGCGATGTCGGATATGCCATGTAGACGCCAAATCTAAATGCCACGTCAACTCCAAGACAACACCTAGGTGCCACGTAGACTTCCTTGCCATACATGTAGCACCAATTTTTTTTGCTTTGTATAGTGCCACATGTCAATCATTGATTGGTTGATATACTTTTTTTGCCACGTCATCATGTTGACATCATCGTATGGTCAACTAGGGCATTTGGTTAACTAAACTTTGACAAAGCATAACTTTCGCGTACGAGCTCCGATTTTGACGAAATGAATGTTTCCAGAAAGCTCTCGACGAGACCATCATTTTGATGCCAAATTTGACCAATTTTGGAGAGTTCAAAATTTCACCTTTCTAACAACCTTTGACCAAGGTTTGACCAACCTTTGACTGGCCATATCTCGAGCATACAAACTCCTTTTTTGCTCGTTCGAGTTGTGTTGGATTCAAAATTTTGAGGATTTTAATCTAGTACTGATTATTGGAGTTTTGGAGATACTTCAAAATTTAGTGAAAATATCCTTCAAATCATTTGGAAGGTCATAACTCTCTAACCGTTGCTCTGATTGGCTATTATAACCACTTTTCAAAAATACTAGCTCTTGATCTACATGCTCAAAATGGCACAAGTGCCCTTCCCTCAAGTTTTCAGACCTCATCCAAGGCCTCTAAGGCATTCAAAACTAAGTTCAAATATTTTTCTCCAAAATTTTTCATCAAAAATTCACAATAACTTCTTCGATACTTAAGCTAGAGCAATTAGATTTTTATAGTAGACTTATAATTCTAAAATGAACCTTCATGTAGAAAATGAGAATATTCTAAGCTCATATGAAAAACTTACTAAAAATAGCAAGTTCCAAAATACTAACCCCCCTGTCTACTAGTCCTTATTAAAATAGAAAAGACTGAAAACACAAATATTTTTGGGTGATGCAAGATTGCTCTTACACCCAAGATGTTCCTGCATTAGACACCTGGGGTAATTTGAGAAGTGACTCTGTCACATCTTAGGTGTTCAGAGGAAAACCAAGATGGTTAACCTCCTCCCTTGCTAGCCATGATGAATCCTCTACTGGCCTCTCTTTCCATTTGACCAAGTATTCCTCATAAGTTTTATTCCTTGTACTTTTTCCAACACGATTGTCCAATATCTCCTCAATCTCCTTTATAGTCGAACTAGCTACTAGAATACTCCACTGTGCTTCGACAACTTCATCTGCATCACCTCCTTCATAATACTCTATCAAATCTAAAATATTAAATACTGGTGAAATATTCAATTCAGTAGGCAACTCCACTTCATAAGCATTTCTAGAATCATGCCTTTTCACTATCTTGCACAGTCCAAACTTCTTCATCTTCATCTTATTATATGCACCCACTAGAAAAGGCTCATTTCTCAAATGAACCATGACTTCATCTCCAATATGAAATTCCTTATACCTCCTTTGAACATTTTCCTTAGCCTTGTACTGTGTATTCATGGATGTTCTTCTAATGTTCAACAAATTCTTCTGCTTCAGCACTACTTATCTCTCCTTTATCCAACTGCCACAATTCAGAAGCATTTTTGGGACTGCTCCCATATACAATCTAGAATGGTGATTTACTAGTACCCTTTTTGATAGAATTATTATATGCAAATTTTTCCTATGGTAAAATCAAATCCCATCCTTTTGGTTTGTCTCCAACCAAACATCTCAACAAATTTCCCAAACTCCTATTGACCACTTTTGTTTGTCCATCAATCTTTGGATGATACGATGAACTGAACTTCAACTCCATCTTCAATTTCTGCCATAATGTATGCCAAAAATACCCAATAAATTTGGTATCTCAATATGAAACTATACTCTTTGATAGACCATGTAGTCTCACTACTTCTTTGAAAAACAACTCTGTCACATGAACAACATCACTAGTCTTCTTGCAAGGAATAAAATGTGTCATCTTTGAAAATTTATCAACCACCACAAAAATAGAATCATGGCCATGATGTGTCCTCGGTAATCAAAGAAAAAAATCCATGTTGACATCCTCCCATGGCTTCTCTGGTACAAGTAATGGCTGATACAACCCTGTATTCTACTTCACTCCCTTCACCATCTGACATACTCTACAAATCTGTACAAACTTCTTCACAACTTGTTGTAGCTATGTCCAATAATAATTTCTAGCAACCAAAGCTATGGTTTTATCTCTATCAAAATGTCCAGCCAATCATCCACTATGCTTCTCCTTGATGAGATTCTCTTTAATTGAACTTTTTGGAATGCACAATTGGCTTCCTTTAAACAAAATACCATCTTGGATCATGAAATCCAACCACTTTGTCCTATCAAATGTAACACGTTCTATAAAATCTTTCCACACTTCACCAATATTAGGATCATCTAGATACATAGTGTTGAGTTCCTTGAACCCAACCATCTCTATCTGCATTTCTATCAGCAAAAGTTGTGTTCTACTAAGAACATCTGCAACTTTGTTAGACTTCTCACTCCTATGTTTCAAAACAAATGTATAACTCTAAAAAAACTCAACACACTTCAAATGCCTTTGGTTCAATTTTCCTTGACTATCCAAATATTGCAAAGCTTGATGATCAATATACAAAACAAACTCCTTAGGAAGAAGATAGTGTCTCCACTTCTTTAATGCTTTAACTATAGCATAAAATTCCTGATCATAAACAAAATATTTTCTTTTTGCATCATTTAAATTCTCACTAAAATAAGCAATAGGTATACCTTTTTGGCTCAAAACAACTCCTATTGCAGTACCACTAGCATCAGGATCTACTTGAAACACCTTGTTAAAATCAGGAAGTGCTAAAATAGGTTGCTCATTAACTTTTTGTTTCAACATATTAAAACTCTTATCTACTCCTATAGTCCACTTAAATTCTTTCCTATCCCCTCACATTTTTCAGTTAGGGGTCCACAAATACTACTATCTGGATCAATTTTCAAACCTTCTGCTAAGACTACAAATCTCAGGTACACCAACTCCTTCTTTACAAAATTGCACTTCTTTAGGTTTATCAGCAACTTTTCTTCCCTCAACTTATAAAACACCTTGCGAATATGAATCAAATGCTCCTCTAATGTCTTACTAAAGATCAAAATATCATGTAGGTAAGCAATGGCAAACTTACTCAAAAACTCCTTCAGTACCTCATTCATGAGCCTCATGAAAGTGTTTGGTGCATTGGTTAGCCCAAAAGGCATGACTAACCACTTGTATAGTCCTTCCCTTGTATTGAAAGCAGTTTTCCACTCATCAACTTCTCTGATACAAATTTGATGGTACCCACTCCTCATATCTATCTTTGTGAAATACTCAACCCCACTCAAATAGTCCATAATATCATCCATCCTTGGCAATGGAAATCTATACTTGATTGTGATCTTGTTGATAGCACGAGAATCTTTGCACATCCTCCATTCTCCATTCTTCTTTGGGATAATATGGTTGGTACAACACATGGACTTAGACTCTCTCAAATCAACCCTTTCTACAACAACTCATGAGCTCGTTTGTTCAACTCTTCACTTTCCATTGTTGTCATTTTGAGCACTACCTTGTTTGGAAAATTGGCTCCTAGAACGAAATCCATTTGGTAATTGATCTTCTTAATTGGGGGAAACCCATTAGGTACATTATCTAAAATGATATCAGAAAACTCTCCCAACATATTTGTAACTTTTACAAGTACCTCCTCTACTTCTTCTTTACTATCTTTTGAAATTATAGCAAAACACATATGCTCACGCTTCATACCTTTGAGAAACTCTTATCCATCAACAAAACCTATTCTTGCAGTACTACATACATTTTCTTCTTTATCCTTCAACGACTTCAACTTATGCTTCACTCCATCCTTGGTCAGAGTGTAGGTATTTTCTTGCCCATCGTGTACAACATGTATGTCGAACTGCCATGGCCTACCCAAAAAAAAATGACATATGTCCATAGGTATGATATCACAAAGTGCCTCATCCTAGTAGCTTCCAATCTTGAACTTCATTGAGCACTAATCATTGACCATGACCTTGTGGTTATCTTGCACCCAAGCAATACGATATGGATGTGGGTGTTTCTATCTCTTTAACTTCAACTTTGTGACCATTATTTCTGACACCAGATTGTTAGTACTTCAACCATCTATGATCACATCACAACACTTATCTTCACATCTACACCTTGTGCAAAACAAGCTCCTTCTTTGATCAGGTTCATTCTCAACACTTAGCAAGACTCTCCTATTAACTAGGACTTCTCCTCTTTCAACATCTTCAGAATGTGATGATTTGGCATCTTCATCAATGTGTACAACTCTAGCCTAACCTTTTGTTCTTTGATTTCTCCTTCCTTAGTGCAAGGAAAATTCAAATGCTCTATGCCCTTCTTCTTTGTGGTTAAAACATTTCCCATGAACGCCTCCTCTTCCAAATCCTTGTCCTCTTCCTCTTTCTATCTAATATCTATTGTTCTGATCATGGTAACGATTGGAATTGTTTCCCCTCTGGTTCTGACAGCTACTTCTATCCTCATCCTTGTTCTTCAGATCATCATTACAAACTCTATCAGATCATCCACCAGGTCTTCCACCACGACCTCTTCCACTATTCTTATTGTCAAACTTCTTGTTCAGTTTCTCCTCAACTCTTAGGGTAAACTAGTATGCCTCCTTAATATTGTTAATTCAAACAAGACCCGACTCATCCTAAATACTTGGTCTTGACGATTAAGATAATAGACCACTTTCTCCTTATCAGCTTCTACATGGTTGGTTCTAATGAGAACTCAGTAGAACTCTTAGGTATACTCTTGAATAGATTTTCTCACTTGCTTCAACCCTTGTATTTTCTTCAATAGATCAAGCTCATAGTCCATGGGAATGAATTGTCGCTCTAATTTAGCTATCATGCAATCCCATTTGGTGATTTTGTCCTTTCCCTTTCCATTTCTCTCCAACTGAACCTCTTGCCACTAGATCTTTACATGTCCCTTCAGTTTCGCCTTCACAAATTTGACCCTATCAAGATCCTCAATATCTTCATACTCAAAGTACTCCTCCAATTCATTGATCCAATTGATCAACTCCTTTGGGTTAATATTTCCCAAAAATGTGGGAACCTCAAACTTTAGTCTTTTTCTAATCTTGGAGATGGCCTTAAAAGCTTCTCTTCCTTTGGGTTTAGAATTGCCTCTACTTCAACATTTTCTTCTTCTTCGTCCTCATCCTTGTTTTCATCTCTTACGATAAGATTTATTCCTCTACATATTTTTTCTTCCAATGCTTGCATTTTTCTCTGGAGGGCTCTAAAACCCTTAGGTGTAACACCTACAACTCTTCCGTTAAGCTCTCTTCATGGAGGCATTTTTCATGCTTTTGCTGAAACCCTAGTGTAAATTGCCTCATAATCGATGATCTATCTACACATTCAGCCAAAACATGGCCCTAGTGTGAACTACCTCATAGTCATCGATCTATCCACACACTCAAGAACTCTAGCTCTAATAACACTTGATGAAGGATGCTCCCCTTAATACCATAAACCCATAAAGAAACAAAGAAAAAACAAAGCAAATGTGAGAACAAAATATGGACTTCTTATTACTGCCGCAAATGCGATATTACAGAATTCACAAGTATAATATGCTAACCGACATGGCCCCCTTCATTATAGTAATATGTGAGACTAAGCTACAAACTATCACCCAAAGTTGTCCTAGACAATGTCCAAGCCTTTCTTAGATAGGCAATTTTATGCTGCGCAGGAAGGTTCTAGACATTCAAACTTAATACCTAGGGCTGACAGACCCTAAGAGTACATATAGAGTCGGCCAAATATATCTTTGACATTTATTTTAGGAATTTCGAGTAGCCCAAATTTGGAAGACCATAACTCTCAAACCGTTGCTCAGATTGGCTATTATAACCACTTTTTGGAAATGCCAGCTCCTAATCTACAAGATCTAAATGGTGCAAGCACCCTTCCATTGAGTTTTTAGACCTCATCTGGGGCCTCTAAGTCCTTCAAAACTAAGTTCCAAGATTTTTCTTCAAAATTTTCCATCGAAAATCCACAATAATTTCTCTGATACTTAAGTTGGAGCAATGAGATTTTTATGGTAGGCTTATAATTCTAAAATGAACCTTCATGTAGAAAATAAGAACATTTCGAGCTTGCATGACAAACTTACTAAAAATAGCAAGTTCCCAGAAATAGTAACCCCCCTGTCTACTAGTCCTTATTAAAATAAAAAAGATTGAAGACAAAAACATTTTTGGCTGATGCAAGATTTCTCTTACACCCAGGCTGCTCCTACATCACATCATTTGGAAGTCATAACTTATGATGTACACACCCATTAAAATCGCATAGTCGCGAGGTATATACATGAAGCGTAGTCCTCTTGACTACTACACTTTATTGATCACTAGAGAATCCATCTCAACATGGTTTACTCCCTCTGAATTAATATGACCAAGATTACCAAAGTTGACTTTATCACATCCTCTATCTGCTCCTTCTCCTTTAAGGTTGCCTCTAATGAAATATCAAGCTCCCTTTGAATCTTAATCTCCTGAGCTCCTCGTCCAAAGTTACTTTTGAAGAAGTCTCAGACTCCCTTTGAATTTGATATAAATATCCCTTTTCCTGCAATAATATTCTCAGAGGAAAAGATCAAGGCAAACAACTCTTATAGAAACACAAATAAATACTTGTCTACACACTAATGTTTAATATTTCATTCCTTTAGACTTTATTGTAGCAAAAAAATATTTATATATTACATTAATTATTTCATTAAATGAGATTATATGGTTGTGTTGTTTGGAGGTTATCGATCTCCTCTCATACTAACACCATCGACTATTTCCTTTGTGAAAGATTCTCTTGTTATAATAATATCAAATTTAGATAACCATTTACATTGGCCTCTTGACTATTTTCCATAAATGTACATTTATATCTATCCATATAAATGAATTAATAAATAATCATAAGCATGAATAATTTTGATCACACTTCTATTGATTAATATTTATTTAGATAATATTGAAATAATATATCATACCTTTAGAAAATTGATCAACAACTCCACCAATGTCCTCCTAGGTGTCCTTGATAATTTATTTAAATGAAACTATGTGCTATGTGATAATTGATTATGCACCCTCTATAAAGCCCTGGGCTAAGAGATTTTTGCTTTATGAACCATATTCAAAATCTATTGGAGGCTTGAATGCTTTATTTTACAAATGTTTCATTCTTGATCACCATGAACCATTATCATGCATACCTACAATTTTGAAAGAGGAGGGTAAAATTGGACTTAGTTGAATATGTTATCCTGCCCGATCATTATTATATTTTTTTGTAACCACCAACAACACCAAATCAATAAAGAGCACACAAGGATTGTCACCAGAAGTATGTCTTTTTCTATAATAGCAGATAACTAATTGTTTCTCTTTTGAAACATGGAGAATTTATTCTTAGTCTTAAATACCTTACTACTTTCATTCATTCAACCAAAATTTCACATGAATCCTTAATGATTATATGCATATACACCAGTGTATTTGCTTTGAATTTTTCTCAACATTTGTATTCTATACAAATCTTGTCATCTTTGTGTATCACCTAATCTAGTAGTGTAAAATGAATACTAATCTAATAACGAAAGCATTGACACAACAAAATAGTTAACACTTAAGATAGGACCAAGGTTATCACCACAAAAGGAAGCAAACCAAGAATGGTAGGCTCCTTGTGGTATAATCTGCGACGAAGTGGATATGTCCCTGATGGATGGAGATGTGTGCTCAAGCTTCCAAAGGATGGGGGTTTTTACCAAGTGTGTGTATGGATGAGGGTTTCAACAATGGGGGTATGGAGGGATTTTAGCATTATGATGGTATTTTGGTAGTTTTTAGGCTCTCAAAATAGCATTATAACTTTGCATAAAAATTGGATGATATTTGTGAAGGGAGAGGGTTTCATTTATAGGCCAAAGGGTAGAGAGATAGATGGTCAGGATGCAAGGATGAAAAAATGGTGAGGGAGGGTCAAGATGCATTCAAAAGGGGAGCACATGGATGTGCTTGTTTGGAGCCAATTAGAAGGTGAGACATGTCACAAGGAGGATGAGTGTGAGAGGATAGGATAAGGGTTGGTCAAGGGAGTAAAGAGGGAGGTTGAATATGTAAGATGGGTGCAAGAGTCATAAATGCTTGAGGGTAAGGGTGAGGATGAGATTGTTGACTTTAGCTTGGGTTAGCAAGTCTTAACCCAAGTTGTGCACATGTTTAGGAGGGGGATTAGGATTAGCTTGGGAAGGGGGTTAGGGGGCAAGTGGCTTAGCTTTGATGGGATGGGTTAGTTAGGTGGCTAAGCGAGGTTAGTATGGGTGAATGGGTTGGATTAGGAGTAAAAGTTGGCTTTAAGGATGTTTTAGGGGTTTAGATATTTTATTAAATGATTTATTTAAGAAAATGGGGATATGGAATTAAATTAAATAGATTTGAGAATTCATTTAATTTAATAGAGGAATCGGGATTTAATTGATAATTTGATTTTGGGTTATCATTTGATTTTATCAATTGGACTATAGTTAATTTAATTAATTAATTAACTAGGGGATGATGATTAATTAATTAAATAATAAATATTTAATCAATACTGTCCTAGGAGATAACCAAATAAGATTACCTATTGTGTAATCATATTTAGGTGTCTACACTTTGTATCGCATGTCATCACATTTATTTGTGACATTCACTAAAATGGTCACGTACTCTATTGGATCTTTCACATTGTGCATGCTTTTCTACAAAAGCATTTCCAATTGCTAAATACTTGGTTTTGAGTTTCTTAAAGCTTTCATCACTATTTTTCCTTTCTCGTCTTCATAACACAACATGAATGTCATGATTCTGGATATACCTTGCTACATTCATGTCAAATACAGTAATTGCAACTCTAACAACATACCAAAAACAAGATTTTTTTTTTTTTTGAATGTCCATACCCTATTTTGAAGCTTCTTGTTGAGTTTCTATTCATCAAAGTGTAAACTTCCCAAGAAAGAAATGGTCTCCACGATGGAATATAAGGACTAAACTCTTGATCAAATACTAGTAAGATTTTGATGGAATGCTATAGGAAGTTATAGCATATTGAAATCATGATCTCTTGCAAAAATATTGTTGCATACTCTCCTACAAGCAGTCATATTCACATTATGTGTTGGTATGGATGTATTGACATATATTTTGTATCAATCGTACATTACCAACTTACAATCCTCTTGCCCTTTTCTTCTTTAGGAGCCTGTTTTTTTACTTTCTACATCTACAACTAGGCTCTGACACCATGCTAATTTTCTAAGGATCATTGCAGATGTAATAGCACTGCCATAATATCTGGTATGTGTTTTCCAAATGACTATGATATATTATTTATATTGAGAATAAGCCTTGAAGAGACATGTCCCTTCATGGGACATGTTTATTTGTTAGTCATATAATTAATATAATAACAAATTTAATCTCTCTCTCTCTCTCACACACACACGCGCGCATATAAAAACATATATCTCAAATATAATGAGCACATATAAAAATTATTTATAAGTTTATCTGACTAAAGATATCAAACATGAACAATAAATAAAAAAGATATTGCTCATAGTTATTCCCAAAAACTCTACTTGCACCAAACATGACCAGGCTAAACAACATTGTTGAATAAAAGATTTTAATCAATCAAATAGGAGTACTAGTGAATTCCCTCAATTGGATTATACATATCATATAGGAGATTAACACAAAACCTTATGGTTACACACAATTTCGATAAAAATAAAACAAAAAATTAATACATCATGTAAATGCACTAAATTATTTTACTTTAGGGTAATATTGGAAGCCAATGCAAAATTGTGTTCAATTTTAAACTAACTTTTGATGTCACATCAGGTATAAGATTTGAGCTACTACAAGTGAGCCTTCTTGGTGCAGGAGCACAATGAGGCTACAAGTGTTACAAGGTGACCCAAAAGGAAGATGGAGTTAAACAAGACCTAATCATGGCCATTAAATAATTTAAACACAATTGGGATCAAAATGTATTAATGTACTCAAATATTCCCAAGGTTGTTTAATATAGCCTAAAGGGCTAAATGTAAGGGTTGATGGGGTAGTTCAAGACTTTGGGTAATAATTTATGTTATTAAGTTCTTAGAAGGACCACTTGAATATAAAATGAAAACATTTAAATAAATAATATCCAAAATATGTGTAAGTTGCCAAGTTGATAACCTTGTTTCCAACTTGACAACATTAAAACTATGTAATCAAGCCAACTATAAGGTAGTTTTGATTGGTTTCGAGTAGTTTTGAGTTAATTATCATCTTCTAAGATGAAATAGAGCCTGTAAAATATGTAAAAATCTTGATAATGATATAGATAATCTATGTAATCATTTCTTTGATCAATAAAGTGAATTTTCTACATGTTTTTCTATGTTTCTAACAACGAATTCAATGTTTTCCAAAATTTAATCTCAATTAATGCAGTAAATTCATTTATATGACATGTTAGACCATTGATTTTTTTTTTTAAAATCTACAGTTGTATTCCATTTAATTATTTTTTAATAGAGATATCTTGTCTTTAATACAAATCATCACAAACCCTTAGTTAGGGTATTCAATAGACATATAAAATATAATTCTTTAACATGCAAAGAATCTCCTAAACTGGTAGGATGATAAGAATTACAGTGTAATATAACCTACCAAACTAGTAGGAAGCCATGCACATAGATCCACATGTAGAAAATCAAGAAAAGACTATATAATTGTCACATTCAAGCTAGTGAATGATTGATTTAATGATCGTGAAAGGTTCAGAATGGCTAGAAATAGTAGGAATAGGACAAGACAAGTCTAAAATCACTCCTAGTGCTTAGATCAAATTTGGGAATTGGATTACATGTTTATAACTATAACTGTCATTAGAGAATAACTCAAATTCGTTATCCTTGAAACATAACAAATGGTCATTGTAAGTTATGGGATGATTATTGGAAGTTATATGTCTATGTTACTTGGTAAATGGAAAGCCTAGGAATGATAATGATCCATACTTATATTTTTGTTGCATGAATATGATTGGTGTGAATAGATTGATTGATTAACCCTTGATGTTGAGTCTAAAATAAGACTATGGGCTCATGAAAGGGGGATAAGTGATATACTGATGCTTTGTGTGTGTAGAAAGTTTGATGAGGTCAAACAAATACTGATGGTGGTATGGACTAAAAGTATGAAGGTACTGAGCTTTGGCAAAATGACTTTGATAGTCTTATTATTGTCTTAGAGGATGGACTTGTAAGTGTTGTCATCGTAGTCAATTAGGTTTTAAAGGCCTAATCCTATTATAAGGATCAAAGTTATGAAGGAGACTGGCAATGGATGAAACAGATGTTAACTAATTGTGTATTTGTAATGTTTAGGTAAAGGTAATGTTTTGGATCATAGACTGATCCTATTGATAGAGCTAACTAATTGTTTGACATAATCATGTGGAAAATCCTCTAACTAGTTGATGATTTATGAATCCTCTAATTTACTAAGTTTTATGATGATAACATGATAGGTTAAACTTTATGTTCTATTCAATGAAGGAATTGAATAATGATGTTGGTTTTTGATGAATTATCCCCATCAACTTGGAATAGCACAAGTGTGAGTTGTTCTTGTTAATATGGCATTAGAATATGGAAATGAGTTGTAAGAAATCATGCGAGAAGTTAGAAATGAATTTTTGTTGTTTTTACTGATTAGGACTTTATATAAATAAACCCAAACATCATACATGTCAACAAGTTTCAAACAATCAAAATTTATAAAGAAACTTTCATATGTTTTTCCAAGGAATCAAACCTGGTATTGAAGATAAACACAAATATCTTCAAGCATAAGATTTCCTGATGCATGACTAGTATTGCTTTACTCAAAAAAATCTTGAATTTGATATTTAAAGCATATTATTCAATGAGATTAACAAATAGAGCATAATTAAATGTTGAAAAGTGTGTTACCTAATTGATATTCTATTAGTTTCAAGAATGGTTTAATACTATCTACTTAACAAGGCCAACCATGTGAAGATGAAAGCTCATTTAGCGCCCCCCTCCCCGACACAATATCACTATAAATTCCCCATCAACATCTAACATTCATTCATTTTAAAATAAAATTTAATTATTATCACATAAAACTCATTAACACATAATATATGTTCATTAACAAATAAGATTACAAATGTCATTTTTTTGAAGCTATGAAAAGACTAAGTGGCACATATTTTTCTTCATCATTTTCCCCTCTTTAGTTCTTGTGCCCTCTAGTTGTGATCTTATATATACCTTGCCTTGTAGTCATAGTATAGAGGCCTGTGCAAATGAGGGTATGTTTCAATAACAAAGAAATAGGTTTAATTCATTAAAAAAAATATTATTATCATTAAAAGTATTTCATTGATTAAACAACATTACATGGGTTTTATTTACCTAATAGGGCCACATAATCTTTCTGATCATTTTATATAGCCTTACCCTTAACATGTTGAACACCCTCTAAATCCGTTAGAGTTGAAACATGAAAGGTTAAATTAATCAATAGATTAATTACAATTAAATTTATTTAAAGGAATGTTGATGCAGGAGCATCTTGCATGAGAAAATAAAGAGAAAAGAATTATTAAAAAAATAAAACAAAAAAATTGGAGGAGAGAGAAAGTGATGAAAATTAGAGGAAAATAAAAAAATAAAAAATAGAAAAAAAGGAGAAAAGAGGAATTTATATTTTCAAGGTGCATAGGTGGTGTAAATAGAAAAATAAGAAAAATGGTTGTCATTCCATTTATCGAGGTGTGTAGGTGGAATTCTAGAAGTTTGTAGACATTTCCTTAAATCATGCATTTAATATTTTTTGGGTTACATGGTGGTGCTTAGTTGTATTTGAGTGGGAATTAAATATTTTCTGTAAGGTAGTTGCATTTACCTTTTATCCCACATTGGTTGTGTTTGTAACATCTTGGGTGGTAAGTGCCTATTTAAGCAAGGAATATGAGCATTTCTAATCAAGCTTCAAGGTGTGAACTCTTCTTAGTAGAAGCTTGGAGAGAAGGAGGAAGCAGAAGAGCGAGTTTTCCTATGTTTGTGGACAGAGCACAGAATGTGAGGCAGTTTACAATAGGATTGTGGTGGAGTTGTGAGTTTGTGAGAAGGGCTAGTGGCTTCGGTTTAGCAACAAGGTGATTGCTTGGTGGGCTTGCGAGTACCAGTTGGATCTTCTTTGGAGGTTTCTACCAGAGTGTGGATCTAGACTAGCCAGTGTTTGGATTGGATCTTGAGGGATCTTGCAGGACTATTACTTGCTTTCTATTTAGCGGTAACCTAGAAGGCCTTACAGCCTGACAAATTGCATGTAAACAGTTATTTTATGAATAAAGAGTTCTGATTTGGTATCAAATCTTGCATTGCTATTTTTTTTTTGCTATGTGTTTATTTGTTGGGGGCTATGACATCTCCTTTATGGATTCTCCTGCCTTGTACTACATCAAATGTAGTGGTTGTTTTCGTTCTCACTTTATTGGTGGGGGGGAGGGGGGGTAACATTCTTGATGTTGTCTACCTAGATCATGCTCAACTTGATCACCATGATCTATGTGCTCTAATTTTTTTTTGAAAACCTAGTTACATTAATTAGTACACCTATTTTAATTAAACATGTTTAATTATATTAATAATTATATAAAAATCATTAAGCAGATGATTACCTCTAGTATTGGGATCCACATGTGCATGACCTTCATGATGTGTAGGTTATGTTCCACCCATAGTAGGGTGCATTCCAATGTCGTATGCATTGTTATCATTGCTTGATTAATTAAAATAAATATAGTCACTTTATGTTGGAAATAAACATCGAATAGATTATTGCTCAATCATTCAATTTAAAAAATAAATCCATTTAGCTTAATTACCTAATTAATGGATGCACCTGAATCTTGTTTTTGTTTGTTTAATCCTTTTAGGCATTTAGCCACAACTCCACAGCCTTCTTCATCTTCTACAGGCGCTCTATTAAACTCTAAGCCCTTCATTTTCTTAAGTTTTTTTCATGTATTGTTTAATGATAAAAAAATATTATTATTTGGATGCAATATTTCATTTATTGATACTTACAATTTGTGTATCAACTTTCATGTAACCACCAGAGCCAAGTTTTTGTTTCCCATACTTTTATAGTCTTACCCTAGTTGCATTTGATGTGTCAAGCAATCTATGAAATGTTTGAAATATGTTAGGTTATATAAATATAAAGAATAATTAGTACACAATCACATTGTTAATAGACGTAGCACATATCTTCCTCTACCTAGTGGTGTATGTTCTTTATTCCTTTCACCTTTCTCCTTTGCATCATAAATAAGATTCCTTTGCTCCCTCTTTGAGATCATGGGGGACACTCATACTTTTTCTTCTTCTCTAAATGCATCCTATATTGGTCCCTCACATATTTTAAACTTGTACCAACTTTCTGAAGGACCTAATTTATGTCACACATGTTGTTTCTGAACAATGCAACCAAATAATTTATGAGCTCATCTTTTAACTTTTTATCCTTCTCATTCCACCATTGCATATGGTGGGCCCAAATATCTTCAATGAAATTTCATGTTGATTTTTATTAAACAAATCATTGTCTATGTGTTGGTAAATAGATTGTTATTTTATATTATTACTCTTTATTACCCAATTAAGAATAATATCTGATCACAAACAGTTGGAAAGCCTCTTGTGAATAATTTAGCTTTCCTTTGAATTGATAGGTACAGCTCCCTAAAAAAAATTTGCAATGAATTTTGTTTTCTTCCTAAACTACTTTATGGTATGTTCTTAACCCGAGAATAGTAGAGGAATCACCAAGTTAGACCTAAATTAAATCCAACTCAAGTAGACAATAACTTCTCAATACTGAAACAGATTCATGTACCCACACATCTTATGAAACCATAAATCCATTTGCATAATCAACTGATGCTAAACTAAGTCAAACTCAAATCTGAAATACAACTGATGAATCGGGGAAAACTAACAACATCCTTTCGTCAAATGAATTATAACAATACTTATTACATTCATTTGTATTCTGGAAAACAAGGAAAATGAAACTTTGTTCTTCCTTAGTTCGCTGTGATACAGAAAGGAAATACTAACTAATCACAATACCTACTAGAATGGAAAATGATTTGAAATAAAATACCATTCAATTGTCTTTGCAACAAATAGTACTTCACACCAAAAATTTTGCCGACCATTCATTAATCCTTCAATTTCATACATATAGATTTTGAGAGATGATCGTTATAATAGGAATTTTAATCGGTTCATCTTCTGAGGAGACAAATGGCAAGATGCTAGTTTGTCATATTACAAAATTTACAAAATTGGTAGGAGGTGTAAAAGAAAGTGAAAAGGAGGCATCATTGAATCATTTAGACTTCTTTCCCCTTTCAAATTTCATCCTATATGCCTTAGCGAAAACTATAATGGGAACTAATTCCTCATGACTGGGCACGTGTACATTAGTGAATCTTAAGAGCCATTTGGAATGTTCTCGAGCTAGTTCTTTCACATAATTTAGATGTCCTATCACTTCTTCAGTAGCTACGTGTATGCATTCACCTAGTGTTGTAGCTCTATCACTCTATTTTGAACACTTAAAGCCATTCCTGATAGGTTACTTAAATACATGGAGAAGTTGTTCTTCATTATCTCTACTCCAATAAGGGCTCTCCCTTGACCACTAGTTTGTGGATCGGTGTGTAATCCTTTCATCAGTTCAAATGCCCTATCTTGAGCTCTCTTCACTTTATCTTCTGTTTCCTTGAGTCCTTTTTCAGCTTCTTGAATCATCTCTAGCTTGAATTGCATACCCTGGAGCCATTCAAATAGGGGTTTAGTTCCTTTCTTCAAAATATTTACTTCAACCGCCTCCTTTGCCTTCATCTAGATAATCATTTTCAGGAGAGAAATACACTCATCACATCTTGCTTTCTCTGCAGTCAAAGTGCATTGATTAAATGAGATATTATCTTTCTCAGTCTCCAATCGAAGGATAACATTCCCAATTTGATCAATCAGAGCAACTCCATCCGCATTGAGTTTATCAATTCACTCTTTCCCAATCTGTCCAAGATGTCTATCTTTCTAAAGTTGTGAGATGAAAGCTTGCACCTTCTCTACTGTAGAATTTTTAGTAGCAGGCACACCAATAATGGTTGCCAATGGAACAACTAGCTGCCTGATGAATCTTTTGAGTTCTTCTATCTCAGCTTTCATCTTAATCTTTGATAATTTGAGGCTTTCTAACTGTTCTTCTATTATCTCATTACCTGATCTCCATAAGCCAACTTTTGTATCATGCCTAGCTTCTTCGAGATCAACTGAATGCAGAGTGAAGTCTTCAAGAGTCATATCCTCAATCTGCTCTACTTTATTTGGTTTTGCAATCTCCATAGTCAAATGTCCAGTCTCTAGATCCTGCCCAAGTATGGACAAAGTTTTCTGCTTTTTAGCTTTTACTATGGCCAACCCAGAGCGTATCGCTTGAGACATAACATCCTTTATAGAAACACTTTCATCTTTCCTCTTTCTTTTTCTTTCTAAGGTGTCTTCAAGCCAGGACTCTATACCAATCACTTTAGAAGCCATTCCAAGTGACTCTATGCTGAACATTTTCTTCTTTACTGGAGTCATTGCTACTGTTGTTGCAAAGAAAGGGTTCTTCGAATCTTGAAAGAGGAGCCGAGATGAACCTGAGACATTCTCTTCTTCTTGAGTTCTCTTTGCAACTTCATCAAATTTAGTGGACTCGCTGCTGCTGCTCTTATCATCTCCAATCTCTACTATTTGGATGGGAGAACAAGTTGGCTTCAAAAGAGAAGCACCTACAGATGGAGTAGGGCTATGATGAGGAGATGAAATTGGAGTAACACCGGGAGATGGAATTGGAGTAGCATGTGGAGATGGAGTTGGAGTGGTGTGAGGAGGCGAGGCTAGAGTGGTGGTTCCATCTTTCGGTTCTTCTATCCCTTTTTCTTCAGTACCAGCTTGAGTTCCAATCACTGGTAGAGAACCTCCTTGGAAAGTTGGAGCTATTGAAATATTCTTCTCCAGAGGTTGATCACCTCCTCCTACAGATTGAGCTGGCCCTTGAGTTGTCGAAGTTGTAACACTGGGTGTGGCGCTTTGAGAGGAAGTGGGAGTAGTAGCGGCTGGAGAAGCTTGAGTAGTCTTGCTCTTGCTCTGGCTTTTTTTTGCTATCCACTCAACCCATTTCCCAGTCCTCTTGATGATTCAGGCCATCATAACATCAATATCTTCTTCTATGTTTACACACAGCTCAGAGCTGATTGGGATGTTTCTCAATTTGGTCGAATATGTATTACTATACATATTTTTCCCATCGTCTTCTAGCCCTTCCACATCCAACTCAATGTCATTGGTCTTTATTTGATCTACTGTGAGTCTAGCAAAGGCACGATCTCGACTGTCTAGCTCATCTCTGCAGTCAGCCTAGTAATCTTCTATAGTAGTTACATGTTTGACGACACTTCCAATTTGAGGCACATCTCTAGCATACCCATTTGGATCAAACATGGGCCTTATCACTTCATACTCCTCCAGTCTGTATCTATTCTCAAATGCTTTGAGCATGTTCTTTGCATTAGATCTAGATTCACAACTATAAGCTCCAACTTTTATGGGGAATTCATACCCCTTCTTCCTCAAACTAGAACTTAGCACATTTACTTGGATAGCTTGCCTAACGATCTCAATGAGAACAATCATATCATTCGGATATCTAGGCAGCTTCAGGGGAAATCTGTCAAACCCTGCAAGATGCAAATAAGAAAAAGATGAGAATTGAATAAAATAACAGCCAAAGTGGCTGATGACCGCCATTGCTTTTGGGTTGAACCTCCGCTCCGGACACCCTTAGAGTTCCCTACAAATTCTCATAGTGAATGCATCATCAACCCGGAGATACTCTACATAGTTATTCTGTAACTACAAACATGGATAAAACTCATAGCTTTTAATGTCTTTGGGAAAATTCTCTATTCTAGGGAGCCCCGACCACAATTGTAGGGAAGCCAACATGTATATCAAGAAAGATTACATATAAAATGAATTATAAAAGTTAGCTGCACTGAGAGCCCTAGAAAGATGTTCACTAACTTCAAATGCCCAGTCAACGTACTATGTGTCTGAGTAGATAATTTGCACCATAAAGAAGTATTGTTCTATAAAATTAAGTGCGTCTACCTCACCTTTTAATCAATGCAAGAGGACCAAAATATCCACAATTTCAAGCTTAAAATCCGTGCCAAACAGAGTTTTATGGACCTTACTTTTTGCTCCCTTGGGCTTTTGGAACCAGGAGTTCATAATCTCCTTCCGCCACACCATCTTCCTCAGGGATAATTCAGACATGGCTCCCCCGATTGTTAGCTCAGAGAACTCCTCTCATTTCAAAATTTGTAGACAGTTCACCAACGCTTTCCTATCAATTGAAATCAATACCATTTGATCAGGCAATAGGATCTTCTTAGTGTCCGGGTTGTAATGATTGATACATTCCACAATTAGCTCGGGAGCTTGTACTGCGACAGGAAACCCGATTGCTACCACTAGTCCACTTCCATGGAGTTTCTCCATTATAGGGTGAATTGACTCAGTTCTAAGCCTTCTCTGAAAATCTTGCATATCAAAGAAACGTAATGAAGTATCAGAGATACTCTGCCATGTTGAATTGATTCCACCCAGCCCATCAAAACCAGAGAATCTTGATGCCATCTTGCCTGATATAGAATGACATAAACTCAACAATTGTGATGATGTAAAGAAATGAACCCTAAACTTTGAATTTTTTTGGAAGCACTTATTCAATATAACAGTATAATAGTAAAGCAATGATTTGAATTTCTGTTAGATTCTTCTTTATATGAAAACCTTTAATCTACCCGTTAAATTCTACAATCTGCACCACACGAGCAAATTTAAGGACAAATCTGTTGGATTAGTAAATGTAAGGGTTTTGACGGCTTTCTCTTTATCATTTCATAGTTTCCATTGGCCTAACGGTAACTTTCCTTTATTATTGACTTACCTTTCTATTTTCACCCAATTTCAGAAAAATAAGAAAGAAGTACTCCCTGGGGAAAAATCCGCTTGGCTAGATTCCGCTCAAAATATCCTTACAAATTTAACTAATTTTCTTCCATTTTTGTCCCAACACATCTTGTGATCATTTCAAACACTTACCATGCTTGCAATAGTGATTTTTCTGTAGATGCAAAAAATTGCCCTCGAGGGTAGAAAACTCGCAATGGAGAAGGCGATTTCCATTTTTCCGCTTACGCTTTTGCTTTACCTTTTCTGCCTTAAGCACTTTACTATAAGCCTTCGAAAAACATAAAAAAAGGCTTTGCAAGAGAAAAATGGGGCCCACTCATAACTTTACCCTTCTATTTAGGCTTTTTCAAAAAACTTACTTCTTGGTTTGAAACCCGCCAAAGGAGAAGCTATTTCTGAGTTTTTTGCCGATGCTTATTCTGATCATCCTGGTGAGTTTTGAGTGATTCCCACTATGAAAACATGATAATACTTGAATGATCCATCCATATTATGACTCACCTTTCCTTGTTTCAGCCTACCAATATCATTTATAGATCTCTGCAGAGTTTCACCTTCGGGGTGCGAAAACCCGCTAAGGAGAAGAAGAAACTTTATTTTCTGCCAATTCAACTTTCTTTATACTTGGATCGAATGAGCTGCAAGTAAATTCATCTGAGGTAGCATTTTTCAAGAATCTCCATCGAGTAAGGATCTAGATTGCCCACATGACTCAACACTATAAGGAACACCCACCTGGTTATGTAATGCGGGAAAAGAATAAAGATGGAAACCCGATGGAGAAACTTAACACTTTAAGGAAGAACCAACTGACTCGACCAACCTATACACAATACAAATTAAATCCTCCACCTTGAAAAATTGGACTATGGTAAAAGTGGGGCAACATTATGAAACAACTATGGGATCATTATCCCAAAATGAGTGATCAATAAGTAAATTACAATTGTACTATATATAATAATAAATTTTAAGTATCTAGAAATTTCTCTATCTAAATGAGAAGCAATCTTTGATCACCACAAATGTGATAAAAAAAATTATTGTACTAGTAGTATAAGAAGATCTAGAGAATGGTGTTGTGACATCACAAGTAGTGGCCTCTAGATCCTCACATACAACTCATGTTGCAAAAAATGTTTCCACTATGAAATACCTCAAAAAAAAACACCTCAACATAAATTAACACATAACAAAAAAAAGGACATAAGAGAGATCTGCCAACTCCTAGGTTAGTATGATGTACAAAAGTCGATGTCTGCATGTTGTGTATTGTTGACCCTACAATCGAAACCACGAGTGGAGTAAATGAGACAACTCTTGCACAAGGTGGTGTTTGTACATGAACATATACATCACCTAAAGGATAATGCATTAAATATATAATACATTAAATATATGAGCAATAACACATTATTAGAAGGTCATGAATATGTACAAATTTGAGTTGGTGTATGCGTAGAAAATTATCATCATTTGAACCGCTTGGAGCATCCTAATCATGGCCATCACTAGGTTCACAAGGATGCAAAAATTGTTGTAAAAAAAATAGTACATATTTTAGTTCATGACATACAAGAGTGTAAACTATAAACCATAAATGAAGTTATATTATAATCAAATATTTGATGGTTGCTAACTTGCTAGTTCTATAGTCTTTGCATCAATTATTGCACCTTTTATTTGATCTCACTAGTTTGAAGGACAATGTAGCCCAAAGTAATAATTTGTTTATAAGTTTTCTTTTGCATCCTTTTGATCATTTCAATAGGGTTTATAGCTTTTGCGATGTCAACATCACATAATAGTGTGTCAACCTCTACATGGCTGGACTTGGGTATTGCAGGTGCCTTACTAAAAACATCCATTTATGAAAAGAATATTAATAATATTTTCATAATTAATCCAATTCCATAAAGATAAGAACATAATAATATATTGTTTGATAGAATTTGAGTAGACTGTGTAATAGTTGTTTTTATCAATGTTTCGGATCACACTCCATGATCGATCATTTTTCTCCTTTTGCTCTCTTTATCATCCTAATGATGGATCTTGGAGTGTGATCCAAAACACTGATAAAAAAAATTATTACACAACCTACCCAAAAAATTATCAAACATTAGCAATGGATTATGGAGTTTGTTCTCTTTAAATAATAATATAATTTTTTTCTTCTATTTAACTTTTACAATTATAGTGAGGTTTACCTGTTCAGTAGAAGGGCTCACAACTACACCAATGTTTATGCCATGTAGTGTTGAATCCATGTCACATTGTGAGAAAAATTAGATATTAAAAAAGACATTAGCAAAATGAAACCAACAGACTTACCAAAAACATTATTAATCAAATGGTATATTGGAGTCATTAACTGGAGGTTGGTTTAAATAGTATACAATATGTCCACATAACATTTTTCTTATATATAATTTATACAATTACAATTAGGTTTACCTAACTAGTAGAAGGGCCCAGAGCTACATCTTTGTATGTGTTATGTGACGTCGGATCCATGTCATGTTGTAACAAAAAATAATTATAAAAAAATATTAGTGAAACAAAATCAATATACTTAACAAAAAAACTTATTAGTCAAATGGTATAATGGAGTCATTAATTGGAGGTTGATTTAAATGGTATTTAGTACGTACCACCCCTATGATAGTAACTTTGTTTTTATCTATGTGATTCAATTTGTAATTGATTAGCAACTCTTCCCTACACTTATTGATTTTATCACACATACAAATACATGATTTCTCTTATGTGACTTAAATATGTAATTGGGTTGCTTATTGGTTGACCCAGGTCATGAACTATTTATAAAACCTACAATATTCCTTGTTGCCTTTGGTTTTCCATCAATGTACATAACCACTCTTTTACTTTGATCATTATCTTTTTGTTTTATATAATTTGTTGACAATGCATACCTACATTTTTTAAAATATCAAACAAGCTATATCCAATTATTGTAATTGTAAAAACTTTGACATACTCCATCAAGTCAATAAATTTAATGTAAGAGACCTCTATTCTTCTTATGCAAAATAGTCTTAAACCATGTAATGATGATAATATTATGCAATATATCCTCTTATTACACCAAAATTAGTGTTTATTGGAGAAAGTTCCTTGGGTATCAATTATTTTTGTCTATGTTTGTACCTCTAGGGCATGTCAATGTTGTTTATGCTCTCATCATCATAAGAACATGACCGCCCTTGAAAAAGAAAAATATATATATTCGTTTATTGATTTTTCTTCTAATATTTTGACCTCTAGTTGATCTCTCTCTTTTACACTCATTACATGTCACACGTTCATCTTCTTTTCCTGATTTTCCCTTACTTGAGGAAGACACATCTAACAAATACCTTTTTGGTGTACCTACACTCCATCAAATGAGATAAATGGCTAGTAGAGGGTCAATTTTTATTGCCAATGTTGATGAAGAAGTTAGCCCTAAATTTGATGTTAAGATTAAACTTTGATTAAGTCCAACTGGGGCCTTAAGTGTTGATAACTATATTAGATTTTTTTCTAATGTCAAGATTTAAAAAAATGAGCAAGTTTATTTTCCTCATAAATTTGGAATGAGAAAATAGAATGAGCTATAATATGTAGGAGGGCCAAGAAGGTGAAATAAGCTATAAGTACATGTGGATGTGAAGGTGATTTCAATGAGAAAAAATAAATCAAAGTTTTGACAAAATAGTCCTCCTTTTCACTTAAAGAATATACAAGGATCGAGAAAGTTAAATGAACCATGACACGTGGATGTCAAGTTGGTTTTGATGAGGCAAAAATATTATTGTTTTCACAAAATATAGATGCTAAATCATGGGTTATTATTAATCACTCCAAGATGGGTGTAAAGAGAAAGCAAGCAAGTAATAAACATTTTTGTATAGGGTGTATTGACTTATACTTGTTGATCGACCATGAAACTTTGTAAGATACTCGTCAATAGGTAATTCATTTATCTTATGCTAGCTTACATCTTATATAAGGTCAATTATAATCAAATTTATATAAGTCACATGATAGGTATGGTAAAAAATACATAGTAGAGAATATGAATAAATTTATTTCTTCTTACAATATGCAACCATCATAATCATTGTATAAAACTTTTATTCCTTAACTCTCCTTTATCTAGACTATATAGGATCCTCAACAAAAGGGTTCAAGATGTCTATACTCAATTACCTATTTCCATAAGGGTGACAAAATTACACAAAACATATACATGTAATGAACACCAATAATTGAGTAACATAAGCATTACATTTGCAACTTGATAAATAATATATTAAATATATTTGTAATAATAGGAATATATGTATCATAAATCACATATGTATCATTATAAACATGTTGTAATCCATTAATACATATGATATTATAATTTAAAACATAATGAATTAATGTAGTAACCATGATAAAAGTAAAAAAATTCTATCAAGAATGAAAATCGAACAGTTAATAAACTAATCACATACCTCATACATTTTATTTGTGACATTGATCTTATTCTTCATCCAACTCATCCTCATGACCATCATCACCACCGCCAACGCTGTCGTTGTCACCACCACCATCACCATTATTATCAAAAGTCTATACAATTCAATCTCCTCAATTTGGTGTATGAGGTTGTGTTCTTGAGCATTAAAAAAAGTTCAAGGTGGATAGTTTTTAATTTCACACATTAGATGAGGATTTTTTTTCTTCCAATATTTTATATCATCTTTATGGATATATTTAGATGACAACCACCTACAAGTGATTCAAGATGTAAATATATTAACAAGACTTAACAAAAGAATATAGAATATAATACATAACAAAAAAAATAATTCACAAATATAATATCTATACAACAAATAGAACAAATATGACTACTTATCTCATATTTTTTCCAAGATCATATATAACTTGCTTGACATTATTGTCAAAGTGGTCTGGGAGAGATAGAGGTAGAACGTATTACAAAAATTATAAAATGATCATTTTTATTATTTTGTAGTAAACACAATGCAATCAAAAGTACATCCAGTATGAAAACATGTAGTAAATATACTAAAATATATAATACCTTAATGACAGTATTCCAATCATGAATTTTGATCCCTAACCCAAGCTCACTTTTCTTTGTTATGAGATTGTTTATGTTCGCAAAAAATCGTGTCAAAAATCTTTTTTTTTCGTAAAATTTCTTTTATAGCATTACTTTGTTGCTCCCTTAATAACAAAGGAAGGGAACTTGTATTAATATGGTCTCCAATGTTATTTAATTAAATGAGATTTTTTATTGCATTATTGGATTTTTAAATGTCACCACAAATTTTGATAATTCTATCTTTATCAAGCCTTACATCCAATATTTTTCATAATGTCTATGTTATATTCTTTCCAATATGTATTGTATCAAATAAATGCACAATTTGTAGCTTCCCATATTAGGGAAACCTACTAAATTGTTTGGGACAAATTTGTAGTCCATTTGGAAGGTGGTCATCAATGCTTTGACGGCCTTCATGAGGCATATAAGTTTAAAATGTTAACAATGGTAATCATCATTAATTGCATCATGATTAAACAAACCACAATGACATTATCTTGCTAATTAATTCTATTATATTCCAACTTCCATAGACGAGTTGTCATTCTTCGTGGTTTTGATGTTGTATCTTCTTTCTCATCGAAAATATGTTTTTTTGGTATTTTTATACTTATGATTTTTGTGGAGGAAGTGTCTATACTCATCAAACAACTGCTTTCCTAAACTTTTTATATGATGAAATGTTATCTTTGAACTGCAAATTGGGCATGCAAATTTTCCCTATATTTGAAGACCTACAAGATCATGTTGTTGGCATTATGTTGTATTTGTCATTAGTGACAACACTTATTTGATTCTAAATGCTTATCGAGCTCATGACTCAGTCTACAGTTTATACTGAGCATTCAGTGGTTACCTTGTAAGCTTAGCAGTTAAGCAGTTTACATTGAGCACTCCTGAAGCTACCGAGTAAATACATGCAATGTGAAGACTAGCAGTGTCTACCAAGCTTCACAGTGTCTATTGAGCAGTAAGTTTGTATCATGGAGTCTTAGTGTAAACCGAGCATTGGAAGAAGTAGTGTTTACTAAGTGAAGCAAGGTAAACTCAATGTGCAATATCTACCGAGTGACACTACATCTATCGAATCACCAGTGGTTACCGAGTTCAAAACTACATCAAGTGATTAGTATGGACTGAGCCTTCACTTCTATCAAGTGCATGATGATGCTGAGTAATGCAATGGATGTCGTGTATCAAAAGGTCATCGAGTTTGTTCAGTGAACCCGAGTTATTTACTGTTGGGCTGACTTTGTAATGTATTTGTTCACTTGTATTTTGGCTGACCTTGCAATTTCATAAATTTGAAAGGTGTATATGTAAGGTGTATTGTAAGATACCGTATGTATGAAGCAATAGCAAAGTAATTTTGAGAAGTGCCTAGAAAGGATTTTCAACAGCAGTTCAAGGAATACAACAAGGTCAATACAGAGGCAAAAAAGTTATATCCATCACATAAGGTGATCAGTGCGTAAAGGATCTTATCAACAATCAGTTGTAAGTAGATCCACTACTTCATCTTAACAAGTGAATCAATTTCCAAATCCTTTAATAGGGTAGACTTAACAGTCTTTGTATAAATCTCTTAACTGAGTGCATACTTCATTGTATGTTTGTAAATCCTCTAACAAGGTGAACCTAGCAGTCCTTTGTGCTCCTAACAAGGTAGATCACCAAAAGTGGTCAATGTAAGCCTTAACATGCCAACTTTATACTGTAGTAGTGAAGTTTTGTGGGTATCATCCCCACCCCAGTTTTACTTTCTGTTTGGAAGGTTTCTGGGTCATCAAAATATTGTGTTCTTTTGTATGATGAATGTTTTATCTTTCAGTGCTAATGTATGCAGTAGCATAGATGGATGTATAGTAAATTTAAAGGATAGTTTTAAAGTTACTAATTCACCCCTCCCCTCTTAGTAACTTCTCATATTTTGAATATTTCCAACACATGTATTATTGGATTAAATATGTTAATTTTTATAATTATAATCATGCACAATTTGAACATTATAACATACCAAAAAATAATAATTTTTGTGAAGGAAGTTCCTATACTCATCAAACACTTTCTTTCCTAAACTTTTTAAATGCCAAGATTTCATCTTTGGACCACAAAATGGACATGCAAAATTTTCCTTTGTTTGAAGACCTACAAGATTATGTATAATTGGATTAAATATGTTAATTTTTATAATTATAATTATGTGCAAATTGAACATTATAACATACCACAAAAATGTGTTAACCCTAGGGCATCATTAATTATCCATACAAACATTACATTAAATTGAAATCTTCTTTGTCCTATTGGTCTAGAGAAATCATACATAGCAACACCATTCCATAACTCCAACAACTCGTCGATAAGAGGCTCAACATATACATTCATATCTTTGACTTGGTGCTTACTTAGTTGAATGGACAAAAACATTACACAATTATTTTAATCATTTCATTACAATATTTATAATTTTATATAGATGAATTTTAAATTTAAAAAAAACATGGAACAATAATTTCCAACATTATGTGCTCCCTCTTTATTGAAATCCATGGAGGAATGTTATCGTTGATATAAAAATGGACCATGTCAAGTAAATAGACCTCAGCTCTCCAAATGGATTAACACCATCCACTATCAATGAAATCCTGAGATTTGAGATTCTTCTTTAAAGTGGGGTCATTTTCTTGTCTATATCCATAATGAAAAACTATCTTCAATCATTCAAACAATTTAATCGCAACTTCTCTTGCATGTACGGTAATTTGTAAATTGTACCAAGCTTTTGCGCCTAAATAATTGTCGCTAACATGGAATAATGGGAATATATTGAACAATCTTGTGAGGAACCTTTTTATTTAGTGATATGTTCAATGTCTACAAATATGAAATTTAGGTCATTCTATTGCAAATTCATGTTGTTTATGATATATAATATGTTCATTAGGAAAACATGCAAGTATTGTTTTATACTCCATTCCAATATCTTTCATAATGACATATAGTTCTTAGTATGAGAAAGGTAGAATATTTGATGATGGTAACAAAATATCACCTATCAATCAATAACAAAAAGTATAATTTGATAATAACAAAAATAGATGACAAAAGATGCCATATATGAGATACCTTAACATATGTGAGATTATTATCTTGTATAAACCATTCATAACCTTTAAGCTCACCAAAAACAATACAACAAAGAGAAGAGTTTTTTAGGAGTCTTTGTAAAGGGGCTCATATTCCTTCTTAAGTAGAGGTAAATCATGAACAACATCAAATTAATCTTGATCATCCTGATCGACTACACCAGTACTAAATGAGTCATGGATCAATGAATTTGTACCATCATCTTTTATTGTGTTTTCTTGTGCATAATCATCTTCTTCCATAGGATCATTATTTTTAGCTTTGATATTTACACCTCCATGTTCCTCTACTTGGAAAACCACATTTTATAGGTTGTGGTAGTCCATATCATGTGACCTAAGGCACTCCACCTTTATAAGAACAATCAACATAAATTAACAATGATCATGATCTCATCATCAAGTGATTCTTATGTATACAAATTGTTAAAATGATATAATGAACAACTTAATTACCAATGGATGATAATCATGTCCCCCCTTCAATTTTACCATGTTGCCTAGAATGTTTCTCGATTGTTGTGATTAAAAGCATTCTATTCTTTAAGGTCTTTCTATTTTTGTAGGAACCATAAGATTTTTGTCACCTTTTCTTTTCAAGATAGATCACAATCTAATAATTATATCCTTATTTTGTTCTTCATTGATATGATCTGACAATATTTTCTTCATAGACAAAAAATCAAGCTATGGAAACTTCACAAACTAAGAAAAATAATGTCACAAGTACATAATTCTTCTTCGATCTAGTTATATAGAACTTGAAATGTTAGTTATAAAATGATTTACTTCCAATATCAAATACAAAATTGATATACCTGAACATAGAAAATTTGGAAAATGAACCAAAACCATTGAACATTTAACATAGTAACATAGTACTCGAGTACTCTCAAGTACTCAACACAGGGACATCTCGAGGAAGCTATCCTCAAATTTTGTGCAGGAGCACCAAGACATGAAGGAACACCAAGCATTACGTGGAGCTACATCTTGAAGCACTTAAACATCAATAAGGCCATTAGAGCCATTATAGTGTAATTTAAGTCAAAATGTGTCCAAATGTTCAAAGTTGTCAAAGTGTGTCATGAGACCTAATTGTGTCATTACAGAGGTTCAAAAGCCACTTCCAACTTTACTACACTAAAATTTACCTTTTATATGTACTTTCATACCATCTTTGACAATTAAAAATGACTCATCTAACCTCAAGATTGAACAAGTACTTATCACAACTTTGTGTGGAACATTTTGCAAAATTATAAATTATGTAAAGTGGTGTAGGAGAACCTAAACAGGAGGTCAAATGATAAACACAATTGTATTTAAATGTATTCAAATTCATGACATGTCATTATACAAAGTTTTGTAATACAAATTATTAAAAGTTGGCACAACTACCTATTTAGGTCCTGATTGGTCTACAAGGTCAAAATGTGCCAAATGTACCCATGGAAGGGAATGATGATGTGAACAATGTTATTGGGGTCCAATTATATGTCCTTATAACATCTATCAAGTTTTGAAGTTATTTTGTATTGAAATGTAAATAATTAAAAAACAAATGCAAAAGTACAACATTGCAAAATCTTGCACTTTGCACCAAGTAGGGAGGTCACATTATGTAAAGTGTCCAAGAAGATTAAAAAATTATTAGGTAATCCTTTTTGTTGTGTTTAGAGGGTTCATACAAAGTCATTGAGTCATTTGTGTTAAGGCATTGAAGATGTCAAAGTTGTTAAGCATACACACAAGAGTTGTCATTATAACAAATATGGTAATTAGGTTGGTTGTTTGGTCTCAAGATTAGTTAAGATAGTTTGAACCTATCAAATATCATCATAAAGTACCATGAATGCTCATGATAGGATCAAATGTAGTTGGAGGAAGATTGAAATGTGACAACAAACATACCTTTAACTTAAGAAAACTTGTGATTGGATTAAGAAAGCTTTTACTTACCCACAAAACAAAACTAAGAACATCAAACCATCACCTTAATGACTAATCACAATAAAATTATTGAAAAGATCCCAACCGTGAAGTAAATGAGATGTTTTAATGAGAACATGATATGCTACCATGCGTCTTCATTTTGACATTTCTTGGTGCTTCTTTGATGCTCTAAAACCCATAATTGCACCACATGTCTTCGAGTGCTTATGTCCCGTCTTTGGCATTTAAGTCAACCCAATATGCACATGCGCATATCAACTATAAAGATTAAAAGATCACTGTTTGTTCTATCAAATAACAAAATACATTGATGAATCCCATATTTTTGTGTAATATATGCTCATCCTCCTAAAAGTGCAAGATGCTACCACGCATCTTCATTCTGATGTTTCTTCATGCTACAGTGTTTTTGCGAGGCTCCGAAGCCCAAAATTGTGCCACATGGCAGAGGGTCCATTTTCCCACAACATCTTAGTCTTCCTTTTCAAAGGGAGGATCTTGATCGACGACTGTATCTTAATCTTTCATTGGGGGGAGATCCTTGCTACATCTCAACCATCCATTTCAAAGAGAGGATCTACGTCGAGAATGGTGACTTAATCTCTCGTTGGAGAGATTCCTATGACATCTAGACTGACCATTTCAATGGAAGATCTTCTTCTCTGACCAAAATTTTTTTTTAGGGAAATCAAATTCCCCCCATGATCAACTCTACATTTTGTAGGGGGATAACACGTCTTGTTATTCCTCTCCTTTTTTTTGTCCATAAGAGCGAATCAACTTCTTGCAACCATTTCGCACTACCAGAGCCAATTCTTCAATGTTGAGCTACTTCTTGGGCCTTGTATATTACACCAATGCCCTCCATGCCTCTTTAATGTATGCAATGGTCAAATATTTGGTGATTTGATCCCTTTTATGACTAGGTGCATTTGTTTTGTTTTTTCTAGTCACCTCCAATATCAGATTGCACATCATGATCAAATCTCATTCTGATATTCAATTATAGCTTCCTCTACAACTCAACTCCACCTTGATTGCAGCTCAAACTCCAGAGTTAAATCAAATTATGGCTAAACTCTTTAAAAGGAATTCGTGGATATGTTTTTTGGGTTCTTCTCTATTGTATTTTTGCAGTAGCCTTATGGTGCAGGAGCACCTAGGTAGGCTAAGTGTAAAACCTAGGTATTTCCTTATTTTTGGATTTTAGTGATGCTAGCCACATCACTATTCTAATAATAGGTGCTATGTGGTCCTTAGGTGTGTTTAGGAGACTTGGCAAGACCCAAAGTCACCAAGTTGCTAGAAGTTGTCGACTATTGTCAACTAGGTGACTTAGGTCCGGCAAAGGCTAAAATGGTCTAGAAAGGTTTCAATGGCTTTGAATAGTTTATTTGAAGTCATTTTACTCGTATTATATGTCTACTTGGTCTTTATTCCAAATTTGGAGGTCTAACTCTATTTAGAACAAAAGTTGCTAAAATGTTGTCATGACAACATTTTCTTGCAAAAAGCAACTTTTTGCATTTTTTGAGTTTGCAACGTCCTAATTGTTTAGAAGAGTTATGGAACTGATGGAGGAGCCTTTAAAAATGTGAGGACAACCATTTTCATGGGTTGGACAAGTTGGTTTTGCATTTGTACAAATTGTGCAAGTATTTTGTTGCCGGTTTTATGCATTTGAAGGAATTTTTAATAGAGGAGGATTGAATGGCCTGATTTTTGTGTTGGAAAAGTTCTAAAATATTTTTTTTCATCTTTTTGTAGTGTTTATTTGATCATTTCAATTCCTTTGTATTATTTTAGAAAATCTTTTTGTTCTTGCCAAGTTGCTGATTTGAATAAGGTTGCACTTAGAAAATGGGATCTTAGGGCCTCTTCCCACCATTGGAAACCTCTGGTATTTTGGGATTTGGAACTAAGGTCTATGTATATTATGTACCAGGAAGGAGGGCCCTTGGAAGCATCAGTAAGAATTTTTAAAGTGATGCCCTAGGCAAGCCAAATGCAACTTGGCTAGGAATCACAGTTGGAAAAATGAGCTAAGGAGGGGATTGAGCGTGCAAACACCTTAATTTGGCCACACAGTGAGTAAGGAGAAGGTCTAACCTTGCTTTAGTCCAAGCAAGAGGTCTTGGAATATTTTCCAAAGTGGTTTTCCATCACAACAACGATAAAGCACTTGAAATCCTCATTTTTGGCCTAAAATTGTATTTTGGTTGTACAGATAGTTTGGGGGTTGAACAATCATAGAATCTTGAAGTACTCCAAAAAGGGTATCCATAAATGTAATTTTTTTGTAGGGTTAAGAATTTTTTCAAGAAATCTTGTTTCCAGCTATTTAGGAGGGCTAATCCCTAGTAGCCTTTTTGGAGCAATTTGGTGTATTTTCCCTAGTAGATTGAATGCACCTATAAAATAAGCATTTTTTAGGGTCATGGATGTTATAAGGAGTCTAAAAAAACCTTTGATGAAGAACTAGTACCCTTGGAGCTATAGATGGACTTGAGGGGTAGTAGTGGACTAGAGCTGACTAGTAAGAAATTTGATGTTACTTTGTTGGTGTGCCCCCAACTGAAGGATTAGGATCTCTTGAGCAAGGTCCTAGTAAGCATAGGGTGTGAAGAAGCCCTAGTGGGTCTAGTGAATGACCTAAGGTAGCCCTGAGAGAGCTTGGGGTTTGGAAGCAAGGTTGGGGTGTTACATCAGAGTGGTATTAGAGTGAGTTAAAGATTTGGGAAAAAGTAGCGGATGTTTGAAGCTACAGAATTAGTAGGTGAATCCATGATGGTGACTAATCTTCAATTAGCCAAAGAGGTTAATGAACAAAAGGAAAGAAATCAGCTTCTTGAAGAAGCATTGGAAGAGGTGAAGCAAAAACTAGATGCAGTTGCAGAGGAAGCTAGGAAAAGGGAAGAAGAAGAAGATGGGAAGGGTAAGAAGGTAGCAGAGGAAGACATCATACTTGAACCTGATCCTATCTTGCAAGAATAACCTTTCTTGAAGGCAATCAAAGCCTTGGGAGGTAAAGCCTTGGAAGGAGTTCCACTTTTTAGTGGTAAGATGGATATCGATGCAGTTATAGATTGATTAGAGGGTATGGAGAAGCACTTTGAGTGTGAGGGTATCTCAAAGGCACAGAAGGTTAAGATGGCTAAGTCAAGGCTTAGAGGCTCAGCCTTAACATGGTGGAATTATTTACAATATGAAAGATTCAGCATGGGCAAGAATCCAATTGTAAATTGGAGTGCTATGGCAAGCAAAATCAAGGAGAACTTCCTACTTGAAGACTTTGAGATCCAATTCCATAAAAAAAGGCAAGGACTGAAGCAAAAAATCTTGATGTGACCTCCTATACTAAAGAATTTCAGAGGTTGTGTTTGAGATCCAAGAAACAAGAAGAGGAGTCACTCAAGGTGGCAAGGTATCTCGGTGGTTTGAAGCGGAACATTTAAGAGGAGCTTAGCTTATGGGCCCCTACCACTATCCAAAGATGTCATTAGCTAGCTTTGAAGGTAGAAGAAAAGAATAAGAGGAAAGGAGATTCTAACTTCAAAGATAGAGGCAAAGGCAGAAATTAGAAAAATCAAAGAGGAGGCTACCAAGGCAAAGGTAGTGATCAAAAGAACCAAGGAGAAAGCAAACCCATGGAGCAAACTAGTGACCACTCTTCAAGAGGTGGTTATAATAGAGGGAGAGGCAATCAAGGAGGATCAAGTAGGGGTAGAGGAGGTAGGAGCAGCTCTTACTTTGCAACAATGAAGTGTTGCAATTGTGGTCAACTAGGCCATCCTACCTATAGGTGCCCAGACAAACCCTCTTCCTCAAGCCAAGATAAAAGGCTAGCATATGCACAAGAAGATAATACAAGTTGCAAGGATGCTGATATAGACCATATTGAGTCTAAAAAAGGTGAGAACCTCATGTTTAGGAGGGTGCTGATCAAGCAACCAACTCCTGATGAGCCTATACATAGGAGGGCATTGTTTAGGATCAAGTGCAAGATCCTAGGAAAAGTATGCAAGGTGGTGGTTGATTCCAGATCAACTGATAATATAATATTAGAGGAGGCTATTACAAGGCTTAAAATGAAGAAGATACCTGATGAAAACCCTTACAAGGTCACATGGCTTAACAAAGGGCAAAGCATCCTAGTGAATGAGCAAGCATGGGTGGACTTCTCAATTGCAGGATATAAAGACCGATTGGTGTGTGATATTTTGCCAATGGATGCTTGTCATCTTTTGCTAGGGAGGCCATGGCAATTTGATAGGGAGGTGGTGTATGATGGCAGGGCTAATGCCATAACATTCAAAAAAGGAGCCAAGACCTTCAAAATTCAGTCTTTGTTGGAAGGGGAAGAACCACAGTCCCAATTGCCTAGTGTGTTGCTATGTGGAGAGAAAGAGTTTATAAAAGACCTTAAGCATAAGGAGAGCCAAGGATTTGTAGTGATACTGAAGTCCACTAATGAAGAAAAATTAGTCAAGGAACCCTTACTAGTTGAAGTCCAAATTTTTCTTGAAAAGTATAAGGATATAGTGAGTGATGGTACCCCAGCTACCCTACCTCCTAAGAGGGTTATAAGTCATCAAATTGGCTTTGTACCAGGTGCCTCTTTGCCTAATAAGGCAACCTATAAGCTCACTCCAGATTAGAACCTTGAAGTGGCAAGACAAGTCCAAGAGTTGATGGACCAAGGTCTGATCCAAAAGAGCATAAGTCCTTGTGCAGTCCCGATGGTTTTGGCATCCAAGAAGGGAGGAAAATGGAGGTTGTGTACTGACTCAAGGGCCATTAACCGCATTACAATCAGGTATAGGTTTCCTATTCCAAGAATTGAAGATCTTATGGATTGTCTAAGAGGTGCTATGTATTTCACTAGGTTGGACTTGAAAAGTGGGTATCACCAAATCAGAATAAAGGAGGGAGATGAATGGAAGACAACATTTAAGACTACTAATGGTCTTTATGAATGTCTTGTGATGTCATTTGGTCTTTCCAATGCCCCTAGCACATTCACGAGGCTCATGAATGAAGTGCTCAAAGAATTCATAGGTAGATTTGTGGTGGTGTACTTGGATGATATCCTCATCTACAACAAGACCAAAGAGGAACATGTCAAGCATGTAGAAGTGGTTTTGAAGAGGCTTCATGAGGAGAAGCTAGCTATCAATCTTGAGAAGTGTGACTTCTTCAAGCAAGAGTTGGTGTATCTAGGCTTTGTGGTTTCTAAGGGAACCTTGAAGATGGACAACGAGAAAGTTGTTGCTATCCTAAGTTGGCCTACACCTACCGCTACCACTGAGGTAAGAAGCTTCCATGGATTATCCCAATTTTATAGGAAATTCATTAGAAATTTCAGTGGTATTTGTGCACCCTTACTTGATACCATAAAGGGGGGAGTTAAGTCTAAGTTTAGGTGGACCTTAGAAGCTGAAAAGTCCTTTGATATGTTGAAGAAGCAAGTAGCCACTCAACCCATCCTACAATTGCCTAGTTTTGACAAGCTATTCACCCTAGAATGTGGTACAAGTGGCTTAGCATTGGGTGGGGTTTTGAGTCAAGAAGGTAGATCAATAGCCTTCTATAATGAGAAGCTAAATGAGGCCAAGAAAAAGTACTCATCCTATGACCTAGAGCTTTATGCCTTAGTCCAATGTCTTAGGAAATGGAGACACTATTTGTTGCCAAAAGAATTTGTTGTGTTTACAGATAATCAAGCTCTTAGCTACATCAACACACATGAGAAGTTGAGCAAAAGGCACTTAAAGTGGATGGAATATTTGCAGGACTTCACCTTTACAATCAAGCATAAGAAAGGACAAATGAACAAGGTTGTTGATGCATTAAGTAGAAGTGCTTTAACAGTCCAAGAGATTCAACTCCATAGCATTGGAGTGGAGAGTTTTTAGAATCTTTACAAGAATGATGAGGACTTTATTGAAGCCTATAAGGTATGCATGGACTTTGAAAACCACTTTCATAGCAAATTTTCAGAATACACTTTGAAAAATGGGTTGCTATTTAAGGGTAACCAGTTGTGTGTACCAAGAGGTTCCATGAGAGAGAAGCTAATACAAGAGAAGCATAATGGCAGCTTGAGTGGGCATTTTGGTATCAACAAGACAATAGAACTAGTGCAAAGGTTCTATTATTGGCCTAAATTGATCAAAGATGTAACCAAGTGTGTGGAGAAATGCATGGTATGTATCAAGGCAAAAGGAGGAATGAGCAATGTAGGTCTTTATCAACCTCTACCAATTCCCAACCGACCATGGGTTTGTGTAAGTATGGATTTTGTTGTAGGTTTGCCTAAAACTAAGCAAGGATATGATAGCATCTATGTTGTTGTTGATAGATTCAATAAAATGGGGCATTCCATTCCATGTAAGACAACTAATGATGCAATTCATATAGCTCATTTGTTTTTCAAAGAGGTTGTAAGGATTCATGGACTTCCATTAAGCATTGTGTCAGATCGAGATGTGAAATTCATGAGTCACTTTTGGAAGACTTTATGGAAGAAGCTTGGCACTAACATGTCTTTTGGTTCAACTTACCATCCTCAAATTGATGGTCAAACTGAGGTGATTAATAGGACTTTAAGTAACCTTCTTAGGTGCCTAACTAAGGAGTATGGTCAGACTTGGGATGTTATCATCTCACAAGAAGAATATGCCTACAATGATAGCAAGAATAGGACTACTGGAAAGAGTTCTTTTGAAATTGTTTATGGCATGCATCCAAAAGGTGTGTGTGAACTAAGGTATCTTGGAAACATGGATCAAATCAGTGGTCAAGCTAAAGACTTTGTACAAACCATGAAGGAGATTCAGGAGCAAGTCAAGAAGACTATTCAAGACAACACTCTAAAACTCAAAGCCAAGGTGGATGAAAAGAAGAAGGATGTTCAATTTGTTGTTGGGGACTATGTGATGGTCCATTTGAACAAAGCAAGGCTTCAAAAAGGTATTCCTACTAAGCTACAGATGAAGAGGGTAGGTCCTTGCAAGATATTGGCTAAATATGGAGCAAATGCCTATAAGGTAGATTTACCTTCTGATTTGGGCATATCCCCTATTTTTAATGTGCAAGACTTGGTGCCATACAAAGGTGACTCATCTCAGATCAGTCTAGATGTTCATGAAGATCTTGAACCTGCTGCAGCACCTACAAACAACAAATTGGAGGTAGAAAAGGTATTAGACTCAAGGGTGAAGAAGTCTATAAGGCAGAAGGTGTATATGGAGCAAATCATCAAGTGGAAGGGAAAACCAACTTCAGAGGCTACTTGGGTTTCTCAAGCAAATTTCAAGAAGATTGGCATACCCCTAGACCTGATACCATCAAGTTCTTCTTAGCTCCTTGGAGGGGGGAGTATGGTGCAGGAGCACCTAGGTAGGCTAAGTGTGAAACCTAGGTATTTCCTTATTTTTGACTTGTAGTGATGCTAGACACATCACTAGTCTAATAATAGGTCCTATGTCATCCTTAGGTGTGTTTAGGAGACTTGGCAAGACCCAAAGTGACCAAGTTGCTAGAAGTTGCCGACTATTGTCAACTAGGTGACTTAGGTCCGATAAAGGCTAAAATGGTCTAGAAAGGTTCCAATGGCTTTGAATAGTTTATTTGAAGTCATTTTATTCATATTATGTCTACTTGGTCTTTGTTCCAAATTTGGAGGTCTAACTCCATTTAGAAGAAAAGTTGCTAAAATGTTGTCATGTTGTCGTGACAACATTTTCCTGCAAAAGGCAATTTTTTGCATTTTTTGAGTTTGCAACGTCCTAACTATTTAGAACAGTTATGGAACTGATGAAGGAGCCTTTAAAAAGGTGAGGACAACCATTTTCATGGGTTGGACAAGTTGGTTTTGCATTTGTACGAATTGTGCAAGTATTTTGTTGCTGATTTTATGCATTTCAAGGCATTTTTAATAGAGGATGATTGAATGACCTGATTTTTGTGTTGGAAAAGTTCTAAAATATTTTTTTTAATCTTTTTGTAGTGTTGGTTTGATCATTTCAATTTGTTTGTATTATTTTGGAAAATCTTTTTGTTATTGCCAAGTTGCTGATCTGAATAAGGTTGCACTTAGAAATTGGGATCTTAAGGCCTCTTCCCACCATTGGAAACCTCTGGTATTTTGGGATTTGGAACTAAGGTCCATGTATATTATGTACCAGGAAGGAGGGCCCTTAGAAGCATCAACAAACATTTTTAAAGTGATGCCCTAGGCAAGCCAAATGCAACTTGGCTAGGAATCACAATTGGAAAAATGAGCTGTGGAGGGCATTGAGCGTGCAAACACCTCAATCCAGCCACACAACAAGTAAGGAGAAGGTCTAACCTTGCTTCAGTCCAAGGGAGAGGTCTTGTAATATTTTCCAAGGTGTTTTTCCATCACAACAGTGATAAAGCACTTGAAATCCTCATTTTTGGCCTAAAAATGTATTTTGGTTGTACAGATAGTTTGGGGGTTGAAAAATCATAGAATCTTGAAGTAATCTGAAAAGGGTATCCATAAATGTAATTTTTTTTTAGGGTTGTTAAGAATTGTTTCAAGAAATCTTGTTTCCAGCTATTTAGGAGGGCTAATTCCTACTAGCCTTTTTGGAGCAATTTGGTGTATTTTCCCTAGTAGATTGAATGCATCTATGAAATCAGCATTGTTTAGGGTCATGGATGTTAGAAGGAGTCTAAACAAACCCTGGATGAAGAACTAGTACCCTTGGAGCTATAGATGGACTTAAGGGTTAGTAGTGGACTGCAGTCGACTAGTAAAAAATTTGATGTTACTTTGTTGATGTGCCCCCAACTGAAGGATTAGGATCTCTTGAGCAAGGTCCTAGTAAGCATAAGGTGTGAAGAAGCCCTAATGGGTCTTGTGAATGACCTAAGGTAGCCCTAAGAGAGCTTGGGGTTTGGAAGCAAGGTTGGGGTGTTACATCATCTTGTGCTCTACAATTGTATTCCTTTTGCCTTCCATTAATGAACTACATACTTTTACCTCTTCTTGGAATTTATGATTTGTACATGTATTTTGTCTTGTTTTGAATGTTTCTTTCCTACTTCTTAGAGTTATATGTTGTGTTTAATCTATTGATAACTTTTGTCTTGTGAAAATATTCTTCCTTTCAACATTTAATCAATTCCAAACCTACATGTGAATTCTTAGGAAATAAAATAGAGTTGAGATATGTGTATTTGGGTATCTCACTCATGTGTTGTGGATATATAGGTAGAGATTGTAACCATGTTCTATCTCCCTGCATCACCTTCCTTTCCCTTTCTACATTTAAATTATGTTCTCCTTCTCCCTTTTCCTCTCAAGCAGTAGTTTGGGTGCACCTTGATAGTGAGGAAGCCAAACTTCTCCAAAGATTCAGCCTTAGAGCGCAAGTCCAACACTGGGAGGTTGTTTCCATATTACACAAGGTCCCTTGAGGGTCATACCTCAAGCAAGGGTGCACACTTTTGTGTCAACAGTTCCCTAATAAACACAAATGGGAAAGAAAAATTCCCAGACAAATAAAATTTATGTGACTGTCATGAACAATTAGACAATGGAAGTCAACAAAAAGGTTTGAGACAATTAAAAAAAACATATCCATATAGTCTGAGGTTGCATTATTGATTGTCGCCATCTACCAAAAATCCTTTCAATATTGGGAAGGTTCAATAGTTCATCAACTAATCAAATCATTATAGTAAATAGTCAAAAAGATTAAAACCTCATCATATGGTCTGCTAGGGCATCACATAACCTCCCAAAGAAATAACCATTTGTTATAAGACCAAAATCATTTGGAAAAGATGTCAAAATTTTACTAAAGCCCAAAATTTAAATAAGAGAAATGAAAAAATCTTTTCAAACCCTTGATTGTGAGGATTTATTGATGGGTTTAAAAGATATTCATTGAAATTTCACTAGAACCTACAATGAACCTTCAAACCAGACTTGAAAGAAATAAGATTCCATGTATTTTAATCTTCAACTAGATTTAGAAAGAATTGAATCCATTCCTCTCAGCTATATGTTTTTGATAAGCAAAATGACATAAGAGGGGGTTTAAACAGAATTCTATCAATCTTAAAATCATCCCAGCTTATACCACTCCATTACCCTAAAAAAAACTATGGTTCTTATACATCTTTTGATTAGATACAACTAGTTTTTATCAACTACCTAATTATTTAATTCATTTGAGACTTATTGACAACTTTTTGCAAAAGTTGTTACTACAACATTTTGTAAATGTTGTTACTAAACATTTTGGCAAATTTTAACATCTTAATGTTTTAACCATTGACCAAGTTTAACCTATCAGGCCCTTATTGGTCTTACAATGTTATTTGGTTTATTAGCCTCACAAAATGATTTCAAGAGATTAACAATAATCATTAAAATTGTAAAAAAGACCTCATTACATGTTTTATTCAAAATATAGCTGCAAAAAAATTTCATAGGTCCCTTAACCCATGGGTTCTCTTGTACCAAGCACCCTCTAAACCTTCACCATCTTTTTTTGTTCCTAGTGTGCCACATGCATAACCCCCATCGATCCAATGCAACACAACATTATTCTTCCAAATAAACCTACTTAGGTTTAATATATTACAAACATTTGATCCTTGTTTGTAGAGTCCCACATTATAGATCTGAAGGAATATTTAGAGGGTGTTTAGGCCTTCTTTGTTGACAAATCATCAATTTTGTCAACTTGTCCTCATCATCCATGGAGCTTATTTTACATTATTTTGCATAGAACCCTAGATTGTCACCTTCTATATTTATTAAGTATGTACTTTGATTGGTGTGTATCATCATCATCCTTTGTGGACATAGAAACATCTGGGCATTTTCTAGAGGGACATGGTATTGGATCCAAATTCCTCCTACTTCAAATTTATGGCAATGACTTATAATATATACAATAAATAAATAAATTTTAATAAGGGGATAAACATTGTTTAAAGATTATGAATCTCAATCTATCTTTTGACTTCCATCATTCGCATATGAGCTACTTCATCATTAGGGGGATTTCTATATTCGTATTCTCTTTCTTACGGGTAGGTATTCATTGTACTATTATAATAAAAATAGTCCTTGGAGGGTTACATTAAGTCCTTTCCTTCTTTCACTAGTGCATTTATTTCATTCTATCATTTGGAGAGGAATTACATCCTATGTGGTTTTGTTTTTTCTTTGATTGTTAGAATTTGCATTAACTTGTATATTAGTACCCAAAATATACATTACTATTGATACCCATAAATTCATGCTTGCATTAATCACCTATTGTAATTGTTAGGGAATAACATAAATATTGATCTATAAAACAACACTGCCTTTTCCTAATAAGATCTTCTTAAGCTCTCTTTCTCATCTCAACTCACTTCTCTTCTTTTTGGTTAGATCACACGTTCTACTTCTCCACTTATACAAATTGAACCATGATCAACAACATCAAATCTGTCCTTCTTTCACCTATTCATACTATTTTTTGTCACTCCTACTGACTTAACCAAACCCAAAACATATTACTATTGGAAAATTCAAATATCCCAAATTCAACCACCATAAGATGATATCTTATGTTACAAAGCATTTTATATTACTGCTCCAATGAATTCATAATATTTTGTGCTAGAGGTTGCCATGTTTTGACCTATTATTAGCTTCCTCTATAATCTTCCCCACAAACTCAATCTCTATCATTGTGATGTCAAATCATCACCTCCACATGTACATCCACATCACTAGATTACAGTGGACTCATCAAGATTCATCATAACTTTAGTACATGTTGCTGATGACTAGATCACTGACCGCCGCTCAAGAAATCATTCTTGATTAACCTATTTGTTATGATTTTACCTATTTGTTAAAACTTCATCAGTCTATTACAACTTGACCTGTTTGTTACATCTTTATTGATCACCTCCAACCCAAAACTATCTCTCTCATCCCCTTTCCAACCTAGAAATGGTTTACATGTCATACAAATGAGTTTATATCATAACTATATCAAATTCTCTATCTAGTAAACATCATCCTTTGATCACTTCACTCTATTCACCACATATGTGATAAACCAATCAAATCACCTATTGTCTATCACTAGCTATTCTAGTAGTTGCACACTTCAACGGTCATCTTATTCTTCTCTTCACCAACAACAACCAACATCTGCATCTCAAGAGATATCCCAATGCTCTCTTGATGATGATGCACACTAGATTCATATTGTAACACTCAATTCTCCATGATTATGCTTGACAACATAATGTTAGAATGATTTAGAATAAATGAGAGCAGGGGTGGGGGAGTGAATCAATTATCCTCAGGGCCATATGTACCAATTCTAATTTTAACAACTTCAAATAGCTTAATCCAATTCATTAAATAACTTGATCCATATAGCAATATATCAACAACTTAACATTTTGTTCATTACTTAACTCTTTGTTCACTATATGTGTCAATTAACAGTAAAACAAACGGCTTCAAACATCTTAATCTAATTCATTAAACAACTCAGTCAATATAGCAATATATTAACAACTTGACATTATGTTTATTACTTAACTCTCTATTTAGTATATGTGTGGATTAACAGTAAAATAAACAATTGTAAAAATAACATGCATAAAGTAACATTCAAACAAGAAAATGACACCGAGATTTAACATGAAAATCCAATTTGGGAAAAATCACCAATTAACATGCTACCACTTATTTCAGTCTTCTGAACTGAGCCAGTTAAGAGCCAACCTTGTTAAAGGTTACAGAACACACTACTAAATGTGACCCAATTAAATGATTTAATCACCCTGTTAGGAGTGACCTTCTTAGAGGACTTTGGATCATTCCATTAGAATGTCACCTTGATTAAAGGATTTACAAAATGATTATTAGGTTAACCTTGGTTATAGGATTTTGACTGTCACAATGGTTAGAAAATAACAATAGGTTTGATCTGTAAAATACAACTCACTTAGCAAATTAAGATCTCCATTCACTCATTTGTTGGTTCATTGACTGACCTCCATTATCATCTTCATCACTCATCTTCTTGGCATCCCTTCAAGTAATCACACTTTACCAATACCTTCAATTTTCTTCTGCTACTCTATTCTTCATAGGTTCTCCTTAAGATCACCAATCAACATCTCTTATGCCTCCTTAAATAGATAATTTTGATTTTTTTTGCTTAAACATCACCATAGATCTTAGGGTTAGGCCAGATTCATCGAATCCTTCCATCATTTTGTTCTCCTTCTCCTTTTTTGAACCTTCTAGAAACTTCTAATCAAATCCTTTCCTTTGATCACATAACAAACTATTATCATGTATTAAATACTCTAGCTCATCAATCCTTATCATCCACGTGCCTAGAGTAATCCAAAAATTCAAGCATGTCAGCCTTAAACTCAATTCTTTCAGAAACTGTAACTTTTTTTTGTCACTCGACAATCACTAAGTTCTTTTGCTCAGTCATTACCTATGTAGCTCAACATACACTGTTCTATTTCTCTCAGCATTTATTGGCTCAGTCGACCATAACTACGCTCAATCGTTACTACAACTTGCTTAGCCATAACTATCACTCGACTTCTACTATTTGTTTGGCTTCTACTTAAGTTCCTTAATCTTTTTCTTCAGCTCCTTCATTGACCGACCAACATTGGCACTAAGTCAATCTTAGAATTTAACTCAACTCGTCATTCCTCTCATACACAAATTCACTTGCCTTTCAATTCATATAATGATTAAATAACACATTATCTTGTCAATGACTAACTTATCAAGTGCCCATTGTAATTCCATGATACTTAACTTCTCATCATCATCAACATCACTAACTCACCTTGCTATCTCTTCTCTTCAAATCCTCTTCATCAATCAAATGATATGACACTCTACACTATTAGTAAATACCATACTAGTAGGTTTGACAATGTCTCACGAATAGGTTTAACATCAATGACAACATAACACTTGTTCCAATTGTTGTTTCCAACACATACTAGGAGCACTAGGTTAATAGTTGACATAAACAACAACACAATAATTGATCTTTACACAATCAAATCACCACTCCTCACACTATCATCACATCATCAATGATGCCAACATATATATTATGGTAAATATAGATTCAAAACCATAATCTCAAACACCTTGTTGATATTACACATGTCATATGCTAGGATGAAAAATTCTTCTACAAAAAAAAAAAAAACTAGAATAGTTTTGACCATCATGTGGATATCTAACAAAGACCAAATTATAGCCATGACATCTAAAACTTTACTATTAAAACAAGGGACTTTCTCAAACTATTTTTAATAAAATACTTTCTAAAACTATCATTTATAAATTCCAAAAATAAAAATTTATCATCAATTATTTAATACTCTTTGTTGTCTTGTTAAGGTGATAGGCTTATACGTGGGAGCTTTGCTCCCGGATTTTACAATTTTTTGTTGGGGCCCCAGTTAGAAAATCTTATTTTAGGCTATTTTGAAATGTTTTGCAACTATTTGATTAGTTTCCCATATTTCCATTTCTTTCTTTCTATTTAGTACATAAATTATAGAAACAAGTTAAAACTATAGAAATAAATTAATTGTTTTCCCTTACTACTTTCATTGTATCACATTTTGTTTATTCTTATCTTTTTAAGTTGCAATATTTTTCATTTTCCCTTGTAATCTGTACTAATTTACAGTTTAAGTTGTGGGCTTTTATTATACATTTGTAATTGTGTAATGTCCCCATCTCTTTAGCCTCTCAATAGATTTCTTAGCCTTTTGTCCTTCGAAGGCTAAGTGGAAATAATTAAATTGATTTATTTAATTAAATTGATTTCTTATAAAGTCATTAAATAAATTAAAAGAGATGACTTTAGATTTAATTAATTTAATATTAGGGAATCATTAAGAAGCACAGCTCATCTATTGTTGGAAAGGAGGAAGCTTCTAGAATAGTGTGATAAGATAACACATATGATTCTTCTAGAAGTGGGGGTAGGAATAATATAAATAAAGGAGAGAGCCTCATGGGAAGGCATCCAGATTTGTATTGACATTTGTCTATGTATTTGTGGAGCCAAGAGCTTGTAGATAATCAATTTGTCTTTGGGAACGAAAACTCCCAATGATAGCAATTTTGAGGGTGTGAAACATCACCTGAATTATTGTAGGTTGGAGGTGATATTTTAATCACTTCATTGTGCTGAATTTGTGGCCAAGGGCCAGGCGTGAAGAAGAAAAAATAAGCTGGGGGTTTTCTATAGGCACATGTTGCAGGAACATGCTATTACTTGTCATTAGGGTTTCATTTAGGGCACATCATTCGGAGTTGTTCGACAACCTCATTTTGAAGAATCACATACTTTAAGGAGGCTACAACATGACCAGGTTTCCCTTATTTATTAATGTATGTTATATGCTACTGTTATATGCTACTGCTGTAGGTGGAGGTCTTGTCAGTTTTTAAGCATTCATACATATATTACTAGAGTCTTGGGTTTGAAAATTGGCATTGTATTGGATGAGGAAAAATTAGTAGATTGTTACAAATATTAGTTTTATATTCAGATCTTGTAAAGATATATTGGCTGTAGATGTTTCATATTCTTTTAGTTGTTGCTTGCATAGTAATTGTAGAACTGTTTAAAAGTAATAAATAAGGCAATAGGTGATTAGATTTGAGCAAGGCTCATTACAAATTGAATTCACTCGCAACTTTTTTCAACATTATTTTGGGTAAGTTATTTTAGATCATTTCATTTCATGATTGATGGAGTGGTGAAATCTTAGAGTGAATACATATCTATAGTTTTTGTCTATCATTATTCATTGATTAAGTTTTTGTTTTGTCATGGAAGCAATCTCATATGAATGTCTTACAATTGTTTGAGGCTATTTTGGAGTGTTGTGAAGCCACAACAAATATGCGTGCCTTGATAATATGGAGGAAAAAAAAATGATATACAACGAGTAAGACATGAAAATACTAACGATGGAGGTAACAACAACAAATGTTAGCATACTCACTATTGTTTTCATTTGATAATAATGAATCTGGGTACTCATGATCTCCTTTTTCATGTGGAGTGTGAGATTCCATTTACTTACACAAAGTTTTGGTTTTTTGGAAGAAAGAAGAGCACAAATAGAAAGCTTTGAAAGAAAGAGAGCACAGATAGAAAGTTTTCCACGAACAAAAGAATAATATTGTGCTTGGTAGCATGTCATTTCCATTAAAAAAATCTTCAAATGATGTCATTTATTTGACATTAATGTTTTCATTAGCATAATATCTTGTAAATTTTATTGTGGACAAAATTATGAAATAGGTTATTGATTATATCAAAATTTTATCCATAATCTTTGTTCTAATTTGAGAGGCATAATGACATTTTGATTGTATTTAATGTGGTTTTTTAGTTTTAAAATTAAATTATTATTTCATTTTTATTTTTATTTAAGTTTTTAAAATAGTTTGAATCAAATTAAAAATCATATCAAGTTTTACTCGGTTTGCTTGGTCATTTTTACATTTATGAATAAAAAAAGAGAAAATGTATTAATCTTAAGATAAAAGAAAGATTGTTTTTATAATCAATATATTAGAAATATTGTAAAAAAGCTTGTTTCTTTTATAATAAAATAACTTATTATAATGCTTTAACAGATATATTTTTGACTTTTGATACAAATAAACTCTTTCAAAGGAATTGAAACATACATATCTTATTTCAGTAAAAAAAAAATGAAGTTGAAAATAAATTATTCGAACCAAAATTACATACAATTTTCTACACTTGATTTATTTTAATTAAAAATGTAATAAAAAATAAATACATTTGAATAAAACAATATATTTTTCAATTTCAATTAAACTTTTATATTATTCATAATGCAATTTATATTACTCCTATCAACACAACTGCTAGTTTAATAAAAATGTGAATTGGCATAGACTAAAATTAAAACTTTTTCTTTTTCATTTTTATCGAACAAAGTATATTTACATAAAATAGCGAAGGCAAGATTTTCTAAATAATAATAATAAAGCTTTTGTACTGTCAATAGAAAGGAAATAAGATGTTAGCAGAGGCTTGGAATTTCATAGTCACCCCCACCTATCATATGATTTTTCTACGACGGTGTAAGAAATGATAAGATTGAGCAAGGAACGAGAAACAATCCAAGTAAGTTAAGTGTGAAACAATGTTACCATAAGATAAACAAAATCCAAGAGCATACACCAAGATGGTTCAACAATGGAGACAAGAATTTATAAGGGGAAAGCAAAGAAAACCCCTTGTGAGTATTATGAATGAAGGCAAATGCCTAAAGAAGAGAGAGAGAGAGAGTGTTGGAGCAAAATAGCTCAATACAATAACATCAAAGTGATAAGAGTGAAGAAGAAAGAAGGAGGAGCATCTCTTATATAGAGATGAGAAAGGAGTTGCATTTGTAACTCCCATTTCTATGAATGCCACATTCATAATAGGTGTGTGCAAAGTGTCACAATCCTCTTGAGGAGGATAAACTAAATAAAGGAATAAAAAAGAGTTGTCCTTACATGTGGAATAAAGGACAAACAATGAAATGTCCTCCACATGTGTACAATAGGACAAACTACATTTAGGGATCCTTGGAATATCCCAATTAATACATCCAAGGAAAGATTAACCTTTCTAACACCCCCCCTTAATCTTTACTTGGGGAGTTTACATCAACGGGTTGTAAACCCAAATTTTTACAATGGAACTGAAATCTCTCTTTAGAAAGTGGTTTGGTTAAAATATCAGCCACTTGATCTTCTCCTTTACAATAAAGAAGAGCAATTTGCTTGTCTTCAACTTGTTCTCGAATGAAGTGATGTTGAAGTGAAATATGTTTGGTTTGTGCATGAAAAACTGGATTCTTTGCCAAGGAAATAGCACTTTGATTGTCACAATGTATAGGTGTAGGTGATTGTTGAGGTAGACCCAAATTGTCAAGAAGTCTTCTAATCCATAAAGCTTCCTTAGCTGCATTGGTACAACCTTTGTATTCAGCTTCAGTTGAGCAAAGGGAAATAGAGTGTTCTTTTTTGCTTCTCCAAGAAATTGCACCTGAACCAACAAAGAAACAATAACCACAAGTGGATTTCCCATCATTGGGATCTCCACCTAGATCGGAATCAGTATAGCCATGTAAAATAAATTCAGAATTTGCATCATAAAATAATCCCATATTAATAGTTCCTTTAATGTACCTTAAGATTCGTTTAGCAACTTTAAAATGAGTTTGTTGAGGTTTAGACATAAATCGAGAAACTAAACCAACACTATAAGCAATATAAGGTCTAGTAAGAGTTAAATAATTTAAACTTCCTACCAACTGTCTATACAAAGTTTCATCAACAAAAGGAGTATTCATATCAGCCAGTAATTTAGTTCCTAGTTCACATGGAATTGAAACATGGTTAGAGTCATTCATCTTAAATTTTTCTAAAAGATCATAAGCATACTTGCTTTGAGAAAGAAAGATACCCTTAGGAGTTTGGCAAATTTGCATACCTAAGAAGTACTGTAAGATACCTAAATCAGTCATCTGAAATTTCTGTTTAAGTTGAAACTTGATATCAGAAATCAAAGCATCTGAACTAGAAGTGAGAATTAGATCATCTACATAAACAATAATAATGATAATATCATCGTTAGTATGTTTAATATACAAATTAGGATCATTCTCACTTCTAGCAAAACCTTGAGAAATAAAGAAAGAATTAATTTTAGAATACCATTCTCTAGGTGATTGTTTAAGACCATAAATAGATTTGTTCAATTTGCAAACCAGATTTTCACTACCTTTCTTAACAAATCCAGGAGGTTGAGCCATATAGATTTCTTCATGTAAATCACCATTTAAGAAGGCACTTTTAACATCCATTTGATTAATGGGCCAATTCATTTTAGATGCTAAAGCAAGAACTAATTTGATAGTAGGCATTTTAGCAACAGGAGCAAAAGTTTCATTATAGTCTAATCCTTCAATTTGTGAAAAACCTCTAGCAACTAGTCTAGCCTTAAATTTACTAATTTCATTATTAGTATTCAATTTTGTTTTGTATAACCATTTACATGAAACTATATTCTTGCCATGAGGTAACTTGACTAAGTCCCAAGTTTGATTAGCTATTAAAGAATCATATTCCTCTTGCATGGCTTTCTGCCAATGAGGTTGAGAGTTAGCTTGATCAAAGGACTTAGGATCGTTAGAATTCATAATAGTAGTCATCAAAGCATAATTACAATAATTAATCCTTCTATGTTTAATTCCACCAAATCTAGAAATGTAATCATCACCTTCATTGATTAAGTTTTGAGCCCATTTAGGTTTACGTTTAGTTGCAATGGAATTATCACTAGAGGAAGAATTATTAGCAATAAAAGCATCATTAGTAGCTACTTGAATATCATGACTTGTAGGAGCAGAAATAATAGGTGGAACTTGAGTTGAAGGGTTAAGAGGAGGAGTAGGGTTAAGAGAAGGAGGTTGGTCCTCCACCAGCACAATTTTAGTGCTACTGAATTCTGCATCATGTGTAGTAGAGCAGTCATGGACTCCATTTTTTGCAATACAAACATCTCTAGCAACTTGAACTTTGTTAGTAGTGGAATCATAAACACGATAACCCTTAGTGTTTTCATCATAACCAACAAACATACAAGGAGATGACTTAGCATCTAATTTATGCCTTTTCTGTTTAGGAGTATGAACATGAGAAATAGATCCAAAAATTTGCAAATGATGTAAATTAGGTTTCCTACCAGACCAAGCCTCTTCTGGAGTAATAACCTTGAGAGCTTTGGTAGGAGTCCTATTAAGAATATAAGTTGCACAAAACATGGCTTCAGCCCAAAATTTATAATGCAGATTCTTAGCATGCAACATGCTTCTAGCCATTTCAACAATGGTCCGATGCTTTCTTTCCACCACACCATTTTATTGTGGTGTATAAGGAATAGTAAGCTCGTGTTTAATTCCACATGATTTCAAATAAGAGTGAAAAGCATTATTCACATATTCCTTTCCATTATCAGTTATGAGAATTTTAAGTTTAAAACTAGATTGCCTTTCAACATATAACTGAAATTCAATGAATATATCAAGAACTTGATCCTTGCTATGCAAAAAATAGATCCAAGTTCGTCTAGAAAAATCATCAACAAAGGTAAGTGCATACCGAGAACCTTGGATGGAGTTATTCTCCATGGGGCCCAAAAGGTCACTATGGACAAGATGCAACTTATGAGTTGCCCGCCATGATTTTTCACTTGGAAAGGGCTCCCTATGCATCTTACCACTCATACAACCTGTACAGGCAATCTTAGAAGGAATAATGTGAGGCAAGCCATCAACCATATTGTGCTTTTGCATGAAAGTAATATATTCTGAATTTAAATGGCCAAGTCTTTCATGCCATATATTGAAATCAATAGAAGTATGTAACGAATATCGTGAACTAGCAAATTCATGGAATTTAAACAAATTGTTATTATCCATTTTAGCATGAGCAATCACTTTTTGAGTTGGAGGATCTATGACATAACATGTATCTTTGTAGAATTCAACTTTATAGTCCTGACATAACTGTGAAACAGAAAGCAAATTAGTTTTCAAATCAGGTACATATAATACATCATGCAATTTACCATTAGGAATAGTAACATCAGCTAAACCTTCAACTTTACAAGTCTGATTATTAGCTAACTGAATAGGAATGTTAGCAATATCAGGTTGTAGAGAATCAAAAATTTCTTTATGAGAAGTTACATGTTGTGATGCACCACTGTCAACAATCCATTCTAAAGGTCTACAAAGATTAAAGCTACAAGTAAAAGCATGACGAGAATTAGAACTAGTAGAGTTACCTTTTTTATGATTTGATTTTTGATTATTGTTACTATTATTCATAGATTTTTTTATCATTTTGCTTTTTAAAACAGTTATTGACAATATGACCATCTTTGCCACAATAAGAACAATGGGGTTTGGAATTGGAATGATTCCTTTGATTATTAGTATTACGAGTGTTATTATGATGATTGTTATTATTATTATATTTCGCATGAAATTTATTGTTGAAATTATTTGAATTAGTATTATATTGTTTGTTGTTATTATTATTATTATTATTGGAACAAAAAATTATTATTTGAATTTCTAGACACAAATGCATGTTCAATTGATTTAAGGGTACCAAACTGAATTAGCTTAGCTTCTTCCTGTCTTAATAAAGTTTGAAAAATAACATAAGTTAACTGAGAAGTTAAAGTAGGAATAGCAAGCTGTGCATGAATATTAGTTATAAACTGTTGAAACTGTCTAGGAAGACACTTTTTAAGAATAAGATGAATTAAACGAATGTCCTCTAATTGAACACCTAAGGCAATAATTTGGCTTTTAAGAGAATCAAATTTTAACAAAAATTCATCCATACTCTTAAAATCTGCATACCTGAGATCTTCAAGTTGATCCTGCAACTGTATTTTGCGGTATTCATCTCCACTGTCATACTTGGTTTGCAAGATGGACCATGCATCATGAGCTTTAGAACAGTGAGCAATTAACACATATAAGTTTGGAATAATGGAAATACCAATTAAACCTAAAGCTTCTTCATTTTTAGATTTCCAAGTATCTTTTTCGTCTTGGGTAGTAGCTGAACCAGGTTCAAGAGAAGGATCAATGGCTATTTCGAAGAGGTGTTTAAAACGAGAAATGAATGAGATATGAGTTTTCCAGGAATGATAATTAGAATAACTAAGTTTTATTTCTGGAATTAAGGTTGACATTTTTATGAACAAAAATGCCCCCCCAATAGAAATATGACTTATACGTTAACTTGAAAAAAATGTGATGATGAAATTGAACAAAAAATAATAATAATTCTGCAACAAAACGTTAGTACAAGGATAAGCCTGAAACAGAATCCTGCAGAAGCGTTATTAGGATGATAATAGCCTAAAAAAGACAACGAATCTAATTCTCTATATTTAGGATGCCTATATTAATAATATGCCAAATAAAAACAATAACACAATTGTATGCAAGAAGGAAACGAAATTTCAAACGCTTCTAATGATAACGTAAAAGGCTATGTGATAAAAATAGCACCCAAAACGTTTAAGATGCAACACTTGTAACAAAGTTAAAACCGTATCTGCAAGAGAAATGATAATGAAAGTGACACGTATTTAAAAAACATCACATGCATCAACTCAGGAATGCTAAAAATAAACAATATTCCTCAACATAGCTAAGAAACTGAAACATCCAAAGCAATGGCGAGTAGGTGCAGCGCCCCCGTTCTGCCTCTCCTCCTCTCCCGTTCTTATAACAGGCAATCTTAGCTAGATCGACTGCGTCAGTGATAGCGGATCTGCAAAAAAAATTTTAAAAATCGTTTACTGGTCCGTTCGGTTCAGCAGTCAGCCATGGCCGCGCAGAGAGCAGCCGTTCTGTTTCCGTTTGCTTCAACGAAGAAGACGTGTATGTGCTCGCCCAGTAATCACCCGGGCTCGTTCCGTTGCAATCTCCACAAGAATCGGCCCCCATCTTCTTCTAACAATTATGAGCTTCATGTGCGCAGATCAACCATTAAGAATTCGCTTGTGAGAATCGGCGGCGTGGAAGGAGGAGAATGGATGAATATGAAGATTTATTTGAACAATACTTATACAACGGTTAAATCATTTGTTCCAGAAACTTATGGCAGAATAAAGGAAAGTTTCTAAAGGAAACTTTAGGAAAGTTCCTAAAGTTAAAGATCTGAGCGATCTTTAAGATCTAAAAAGGTAAGAAACAATGAAAAGCTTATGGATAAGAGAGTTTTAATCAAAAACTCAAAAAAAAAAATTTAAAAAAAAAAAATTGCCAAATAGATATAGATTATAGTATATAAAAAAATGTATTAGATTTTTTTAAAAAAAGAGTAGGAAAATTATATATATTTTGAAAACTTAACCCATGTAAGTTCTAAGAGTTTTTTTTTTTTTAATTATTATTTTTCTTAAGGATGCAAATATATTATTTCCTTCAATTATATAAAGGAAATATTTTTTAATTAAATGATAAGAAGGATAATTAGAGCAAATATATACAATATTTATAAAAAAAATGGCACAATTTAATATAAATAAGTGGACTGAAGTAATACTTCTTGTTTTGGCGGCACGCCTTCCAAAACAAGGAAAAAAAATTGAAATTTTTATAAGAAAACCCTTTGGCGGCAAGCCTTTCAAAGAGGGTTAGTAAGCAATGATAAAAATGATACTCTAAAAACCTGTACACAAAAGATGTTAGAATGAGTAGAAAATTGCAACACCAACTTCTTCTCTCAATAACGTCTCCAAATAAGGTGTGCTCCAATGAATGGCAACCTCCAACACAAAACTTAAAACAAGGATTAGATAGCCAAGCTCTGATACCATGTAAGAAATGATAAGATTGAGCAAGGAACGAGAAACAATCCAAGTAAGTTAAGTGTGAAACAATGTTACCATAAGATAAGCAAAATCCAAGAGCATACACCAAGATGGTTCAACAATGGAGACAAGAATTTATAAGGGGAAAACAAAGAAAACCCCTTGTGAGTATTATGAATGAAGGCAAATGCCTAAAGAAGAGAGAGAGAGAGTGTGTTGGAGCAAAATAGCTCAATACAATAACATCAAAGTGATAAGAGTGAAGAAGAAAAAATGAGGAGCATCTCTTATATAGAGATGAGAAAGGAGTTGCATTTGTAACTCCCATTTCTATGAATGCCACATTCATAATAGGTGTATGCAAAGTGTCACAATCCTCTTAAGGAGGATTGTAAGAAATGATAATGTTGAGCAAGGAACGAGAAACAATCCAAGTAAGTTAAGTGTGAAACAATGTTACCATAAGATAAGCAACTCCAAGAGCATACACCAAGATGGTTCAACAATGGAGACAAGGATTTATAAGGGGAAAGCAAAGAAAACCCCTTGTGAGTTATTATGAATGAAGGCAAATGCCTAAAGAAGAGAGAGAGAGAGTGTTGGAGCAAAGGTAGCTCAATACAATAACATCAAGTGCTTAGAGTGGTGTGTAGTTGTGTAGAAGGAAGGAGGAGCATCTCTTATATAGAGATGAGAGAGGAGTTGCATTTGTAACTCCCATTTCTATGAATGCCACATTCATAATAGGTGTGTGCAAAGTGTCACAATCCTCTTAAGGAGGATAAACTAAATAAAGAAATAAACAAGAGTTGTCCTTACATGTGGAATAAAGGACAAACAATGACATGTCCTCCACATGTGTACAAGTGGACAAACTACATGTAGGGACCCTTGGAATATCCCAATTAAAATATATCCAAGGAAAGATTAACCTTTCTAACACCCCCCCTTAATCTTTACTTGGGGAGTTTACTTCAACGGGTTGTAAACCCAAATTTTTACAATGGAACTGAAATCTCTCTTTAGAAAGTGGTTTGGTTAAAATATCAGCCACTTGATCTTCTCCTTTACAATAAAGAAGAATAATTTGATTGTCTTCAACTTGTTCTCGAATGAAGTGATGTTGAAGTGAAATATGTTTGGTGCGGGCATGATACACTAGATTCTTTGCCAAGGCAATAGCACTTTGATTGTCACAATGTATAGGTGTAGGTAATTGTTGAGGTAGACTGAAATCATCAAGAAGTCTTCGAATCCACGAAGCTTCCTTAGCTGCATTGGTACAACCTTTGTATTCAGCTTCAGTTGAGCATAGGGAAATAGAGTGTTCCTTTTTGCTTTTCCAAGAAATTGGACCTGAACCAACAAAGAAAAAATAACCACAAGTGGATTTCCCATCATTGGGATCTCCACCTAGATCGGAATCAGTATAGCCATGTAAAATAAATTCAGAGTTTGGATCATAAAATAAGCCTATATTAATAGTTCCTTTAATATACCTTAAGATGCGTTTAGCAACTTTAAAATGAGTTTGTTGAGGTTTAGACATAAAACGAGACACTAAACCAACACTATAAGCAATATCAGGTCTAGTAAGAGTTAAATAATTTAAACTTCCTACTAACTGTCTATACAAAGTTTCATCAACAAAAGGAGTATTCATATCATTCATTAATTTAGTTCCTAATTCACATGGAATTGAAACATGGTTAGAGTCATTCATCTTAAATTTTTCTAAAAGATCATAAGCATACTTGCTTTGAGAAACAAAGATACCATTAGGAGTTTGAAAAATTTGCATACCTAAGAAGTAATGTAAGATACCTAAGTCTGTCATTTGAAATTTTTGTTTAAGTTGGAATTTAATATCAGAAATCAAAATGTCTAAACTAGAAGTGAGAATTAAATCATCTACATAAACAATAACAATGATAATATCATCGGTAGTATGTTTAATAAACAGATTAGGATCATTTTTGCTTCTAGTAAAACCTTGAGAAATGAAGAAAGAATTAATTTGAGAATACCATTCTCTAGGTGATTGTTTAAGACCATAAATAGATTTGTTCAATTTGCAAACGAGATTTTCACTACCTTTCTTAACAAATCCAGGAGGTTGAGCCATATAGATTTCTTTATGCAATTCACCATTTAAGAAGGCACTTTTAACATCCATTTGATGAATGGGCCAATTCATTTTAGATGCTAAAGCAAGAACTAATTTGATAGTAGGCATTTTAGCAACAGGTGCAAAGGTTTCATTATAGTCTAAGCCTTCAATTTGGGAGAAACCTCTAGCAACTAGTCTAGCTTTAAATTTACTAATTTCATTATTAGTATTCAATTTTGTTTTATATAACCATTTACATGAAACTAGATTTTTGCCAGGAGGTAATGTGACTAAGTCCTAAGTGTGATTAGCAAGTAACGAATCATATTCCTCTTGCATGGCTTTCTGCCAATGAGGTTGATAGTTAGCTTGATCAAAAGACTTAGGATCGTTAGAATTCATAATAGTAGTCATCAAAGCATAATTACAATAATTAATCCTTCTATGTTTAATTCCACCAGATTTGGAAATATAATCATTAGCTTCATTGATGAGGTTTTGAGCCCATTTGGGTTTACGTTTAGTTGTAATGGAATTATCACTAGAGGAAGAATCATGAGTAAGAAAAGTATCATTAGTATCTATTTGAGTATCATGAGATGTAGGAGCAGAAATAACCGGTGGTACTTGATTAAGAGAAAGAGTAGGGTTAAGAGAAGGAGGTTGGTCCTCCACTAGCACAATTTTAGTGCCACTGAATTCTTCATTCGTTGTAGTAGAGCAATCATGAACTCCATTTTCTGCAATACAAACATCTCTAGCAACTTGAACTTTGTTAGTAGTGGAATCATAAACACGATAACCCTTAGTGTGTTCATCATAGCCAACAAACATATAAGGAGATGACTTAGCATCTAATTTATGCCTGTTCTGTTTAGGCGTATGGACATAAGCAATAGAACCAAATATCCGTCAATGATGTAAATTCGGTTTCCTACCAGACCAAGCCTCTTCTGGAGTGATAGCCTTGAGAGCTTTGGTAGGAGTCCGATTAAGAATATAAGTTGCACAAAACATGGCTTCAGCCCAAAATTTATAATGCAAATTCTTAGCATGCAACACGCTTCAAGCCATTTCAACAATGGTCCGATGCTTTCTTTCCGCTACACCATTTTGTTGTGGTGTATAAGGAATAGTAAGCTCGTGCTTAATTCCACACGATTTCAAATAAGAATGAAAAGCATTATTCACATATTCCTTCCCATTATCAGTTCTAAGAATTTTAAGTTTATACCCAGATTGCCTTTCAACATACAACTGAAATTCAATAAATATATCAAGAACTTGATCCTTGCTATGCAAAAAATAGATCCAAGTTCGTCTAGAAAAATCATCAACAAAGGTAAGTGCATACCGAGAACCTTGGATGGAGGTATTCTCCATGGGACCCAAAAGATCACTATGGACAAGATGCAACTTATGAGTTGCTCGCCATGATTTTCCACTTGGAAAGGGCTCCCTATGCATCTTACCACTCATACAACCTGTACAGGCAATCTTGGAAGGAATAATGTTAGGCAAGCCATCAACCATATTATGCTTTTGCATGAAAGTAATATAATCAGAATTTAAATGACCAAGTCTTTCATGCCATATATTGAAATCAATAGAAGTATGTAAAGAATATCGTGAAGTAGCAAATTCATGGAATTTAAACAAATTGTCATTATCCATTTTAGCATGAGCAATCACTTTGAGGGTTTGAGGATCTATAATATAACATGTATCGTTGTAGAACTCAACTTTATAGTTCTGACATAGCTGTGAAACAAAAAGTAGATTAGTTTTCAAGTCAGGTACATATAAAACATCATGCAATTTACCATTAGGAATAGTAACATCACCTAGTCCTTCAACTTTACAAGTCTGATTATTAGCTAACTGAATAGGAATGTTAGCAATATCAGGCTGTAAGGAATAAAAAATTTCTTTATGAGAAGTGACATGTGATGCACCGCTATCAACAATCCATTCTAAAGGTTTACAAAGATTAAAGCTACAAGTGAAAGCATGATGAGGATTAGAACTAGTTGAATTACCTTTTCTATGGTTTGAGGTTTGATGATTGGTACTATGATTCATAGGTTTTTTATCATTTTGTTTTTTAAAACAGTTATTGACAAGGTGACCATCTTTGCCACAATAAGAACAATGAGGTTTGGAATTGGAATGGTTCCTTAGATTATTAGTATTACGAGTATTATTAGGATGATGGGTATTATTATATTTGGAATGAAATTTATTGTTGGTGTTATGTGAATTAGAATTAGATTGTTTGTAATTATGATTATTGGAACGAAAATTATTAGTTGAATTTCTAGTCACAAATGCATGTTCAGTTGATTTGAGAGTACCAAACTGAATTAGCTTAGCTTCTTCCTGTCTTAATAAAGTTTGAAAAATAACATAAGTTAACTGAGAAGTTAAAGTAGGAATAGCAAGCTGTGCATGAATATTGGTTATAAACTGTTGAAACTGTCTAGGAAGACATTTTTTAAGAATAAGATGGATTAAACGAATGTCCTCTAATTGAACACCTAAAGCCATAATTTTACTTTTAAGAGAATCAAATTTTAAGAGGAATTCATCCATACCTTTAAAATCTGCATACCTGAGATCTTCGAGTTGATCTTGCAATTGTATTTTGCGGTATTCATTGCCACTGTCATACTTGGTTTTCAAGATGGACCATGCATCATGAGCTTTAGAACAGTGAGCAATTAAGGCATATAAATCTGGAATAATAGAAATACCAATTAACCCTAAAGCTTCTTCATTTTTAGCTTTTCAAGTATCTTTCTCGTCTTGAGTAGCCGCTGAACCGGGCTCAAGAGAAGGGTCAGTGGCTATTTCGAAGAGATGTTTAAAACGAAAAATAAATGAGATATGAGTTTTCCAAGAATGATAATTAGAATAATTAAGTTTGATTTCTGGAATTAATGTTGACATGATTAGGAAAAAAAATTCTTCGCTTTTTGGAAAAAAAATAAAAAATAAATGCCCTTAATTTGAAAATCAGATGGATTGGAAAAAAAATGTTGTTAAATGAGAGAGAAAAAAAATAAAAAAATTAAATTTTATTAATTGAAAAAAAACAATTAGTTTTTTTGTTTTTTTGTTTTTTTTTTTTTTATATAAGATTAAGAATATTTTCTTTTAATTTTAACTAATTGTGATAGAGAAAATTAAAAATTAATTTATTAAACAATTAAAAAATTAATATAATAGAAGTTGGATTAGTTGTAGTTAAAACAAAATTGTAAAACAAAGAGGGGGAAACTTTTTTTTAAAAAGTTGAAAGGGGAGGGGAGCGGTCGGTGGCTGCCGCGTGGCAAAAGGAGGGCCGCGGTCGGTGGTTGTCGCGTGGCGGGAGCAGCCGAGGTCGGTGGTCGCCGCGTGGTGGGAGCGGGTGAGGTCGGTGGTCGCCGCATGGTGGGAGCAGCGGAAGCGGTGGTTGGGGTTTAAAAAATGCAAACAGAGTGGGGAGCGGTGTAAGAGTGCGCGACGGTTGCGCGCGGCAAGGGTCGCAAAGTTGCAGAGCTGTACAGGCGGCGGCGGCGTAAGTTTGAACCGGCGGCGGCGGCGGCGTAAGTTTGAACCGGCGGCGGCGGCGGCGCGAGTCTGCAACGGTGGTGTTTGCGCGCGGCGGCGCGAGTCGGGACCGGCGGCGCTTGCACGCAGAGAAATGGGAACAGTGCCGTCGGCAGCGGTTGCGCGCTGAGGCACGGGGTGGCGCGCGGGTGGCGCGGCCGCCCAACTAAAAGAATGTTTTTATTTTATATATAAAAAAAACTTTGCACTATGTTTTTAAAAAAAGGCACAATATAGTAAAATATATTATTTTTTTCTAAAGAATTTTTTTTTTTTTTGATAAATGAAGTAAGAAAAAGTAGAGAGATAGAAAGCTTTACTAATGTAATATGTTTTGTTTTGGCGGCATGCCGTCCAAAACAAACCAAAAAAAAATTAAAATTTACTAAGAAAACCCTTTGGCGGCAAGCCTTCCAAAGAGGGTTAGTGAAAAATATGAAGCTTTACAAGAAAACCCTTTGGCGACAAGCCTTCCAAAGAGGCTTAGTGAAAAAATATGAAGCTTTGCAAGAAAACCCTTTGGCGGCAAGCCTTCCAAAGAGGGTTAGGAAAAAATGAAGCTTGCATGCACAAGATTAGTTAAAAAGAGCTAAAATCACAACACAATCTTCTTCTCTCAATAACGTCTCCAAATAAGATGTGCTCCAATGAATGGCAACCTTCACCACAAAACTTAAAACAAGGATTAGATAACCAAGCTCTGATACCATGTAAGAAATGATAATGTTGAGCAAGGAATGAGAAACAATCCAAGTAAGTTAAGTGTGAAACAATGTTACCATAAGATAAGCAACTCCAAGAGCATACACCAAGATGGTTCAACAATGGAGACACGGATTTATAAGGGGAAAGCAAAGAAAACCCCTTGTGAGTTATTATGAATGAAGGCAAATGCCTAAAGAAGAGAGAGAGAGAGTGTTGGAGCAAAGGTAGCTCAATACAATAACATCAAGTGCTTAGAGTGGTGTGTAGTTGTGTAGAAGGAAGGAGGAGCATCTCTTATATAGAGATGAGAGAGGAGTTGCATTTGTAACTCCCATTTCTATGAATGCCACATTCATAATAGGTGTGTGCAAAGTGTCACAATCCTCTTAAGGAGGATAAACTAAATAAAGAAATAAACAAGAGTTGTCCTTACATGTGGAATAAAGGACAAACAATGACATGTCCTCCACATGTGTACAAGTGGACAAACTACATGTAGGGACCCTTGGAATATCCCAATTAAAATATATCCAAGGAAAGATTAACCTTTCTAACAAGGATAAACTAAATAAAGGAATAAAAAAGAGTTGTCCTTACATGTGGAATAAAGGACAAACAATGACATGTCCTCCACATGTGTACAATAGGACAAACTACATTTAGGGATCCTTGGAATATCCCAATTAATACATCTAAGGAAAGATTAACCTTTCTAACAGACGGTTTGGTCATTTTGATATTTTTTTAATGTTTTATGAAATATTATGATTGCCATTTTATTTAATAATCAATATGAATTTTTTTTAAGTTAAATTATTTATAAAATAATAATAATACGTAAAAATTTACATAGAAACTTTTATTTTCTTACTAAAAAGTAATTATAAATTTATAATATATCAATTTAAAAAAAAAAAAATTATACAGATTTTAGATTTGTACACTTTAATTTAGAAAGATTTTAAATTACTATAAATATATGTGACAAACAAAATAGAAATTAGTAATATATATAAAAATAATATATATATTATATAATAATATAATAATTATTAATAATAGCAAGTTTCTAAATTTATTTTAAAATATATTTAAATTTAGAAACATTTAAAATATATAATCTATAATAAATTTTTAAAGTTTATTGATATTTTAAAGTGTTATATTGACGGTTTTATAAAATGCAAAAATGGCCATTACGACCATCAAATTCCAGGCCTGAGCGCAGGTTTCAGTCACCGTGAATGAATCAATATATTTCGAGGAGCTCCGTTCCTAAGGTGTCGCGGGTACATTTCATTGTTTTGCTATGCACGTGCTGCGGTGTTTATATCTATTCTCTGCGCTTGCTTATCCACTGGTCAAGGGTGGGTTGAACTAGTGAGCTATTATTTCTTTTTGAACTGCTGTGAAGTCACAAGCAGACAGCATGGAATGCTCGAGTATTTCCAAACAGTTCTTCTACAAAGGTTAGTCTGTTATGTTCTACTCAGCTGCCGAAGTAATATATTTCCTGACATCCAATTGTTCATCTTAATCGTACAATTTGTATGCTTTCATTCTTCATTTTTTGAGCTATTAGCATTGAGCATGTTTTACCAATTGTTCTTGCAAAGCCGGATACACATGGAAGTTGTCAATAAATTATTACAGTTTCATGCAAACTGTTTGTTCTAATGTTCATGTAAGGGAAATTAAATTTGCCATCAGTTTGACAAAATGTCAATGCGCTAGAATCAAAATATTCAGGTTTATTAAAACTATGCAGGGCATGATTATCACGCACAAACAAAAAATGATCCTTTTTCCGAAGAGATGACTAAAATGTACTTCTCTGTGTAGTTGGAATGGTACCGGAAATGGTCACTAAAGCCTTTGGAAAGTCAAACAGCTTTCAGAATAATCATTAAATCAATTCAAATCATAAAACCCTAATCAAGATACCTCGTGTACCTGCCTCTGCTTCAAAATCCTTGGTATTAAACTCAAACAACCCTAGAAAACTCAAACTAAATCAGCAATCAGCTAGGTGGACTTTGCACTACAGAAACCAGGCTAATGGAAGTGGGTTTTCGTCCTCAATAATCCAAAGACGAACTCTCGAAGTTCATTCCTACAGTATGTTATTATGTGTACATGCACATAATGATAGAAGGAGAAACAAAATTCTAATTTATAGAGTTAGAAGGAAAGATTAGGACAATACAAATTCAAAATATAATATGTTCTTTTTATCAAAAATCTCAGAAAATAACTATTAATCACTTAATGTCTCCTCACCTTGCCCAGGCATCCCCTTTTGAGGCAAATTGATGAAAACGGTTATCATCGGATTGAAATTGGGAAATGGTTACAAATTTTCTGTACACCTATGATCTTCAAGTGGAATCACCATGAATATAAGAGGGTTTTGTTTACCAATTTGGAATGTAAATTGAGCGGATCTTTATTGCTAGTCTGGAATATAAATCAAGAGTATTTTCATCCTCCAGATTTTTACACTGAAGGGTTTTCATCCTTGGGTACTGAGATGAATAAAAATGCTCAGACTATAAAATATCAATATGTTTTGATAGCAAAAACGATGGGTGCCTTTTTTTGGTGCCAAACCATTCCCTTATATTTATCATTAATTTGAGTTTTGTTTTTCCACCCGATATTTTCTCCAAAGTTTTCAAAAGCACAGTATTGAAATAGTTCATCGGGCCCACAAAAATAAAATAATAATAGACATAAGTCATCCTTTTTACAATGTTAAAAAATAAAATTACTTGGACAACTTGAAATATTTTTCTTAATATTTTTTTAATCCCATAGCCTATGGGAAATACAAAATAAGTTACGAGTCTCTTATGTAAATAAATCTTAGTTACCAGTTCAGATGCGGGTATGAGAACCCAATACATGAATGCGTTGAATTTTTTTTGGTTTTTAGATGTGTATGGGTGCACCTATGTGTTTATATGTGTGTGATATATATATTACATATAAAACTAAATCATTTGATAGTATGATACTTTGTCATTGATCAGTGCCAAATGTCAAATCTGCACAATAATTAAAGTACACTCCAGGCTGTGCATCCTAGATACATCTAGATGATGCATCTAAACTAGTACGCATCTGGAATGGATGTGCAGGGGCAGGGCACGCATCCTGCAACGAAGAAATTAATTCTTAGAAAGCAGACCTAATAAAATGTTTTAGTAGTTTTTGATTAGTTCACTTTGATCAGAAAAATGGATCATAGTAAGTGCTGAGTTGGACTTGCAATTGTGTGACAGCATCAATGGTTTTTAGGAATTGTGTTTTTGTAATTATTGCAATACGTTGAGTAGTGTTGCAGCCATTGTAAGATGTTTCAATTGCTGAGAAAGTGATGGAATGTTTTCACAGGTTCCCATAGAGGGTGTTATTTGTAATTCTCCTCTAATAACAAAATAATTTGATAATAACTAATATCCCTATTTAATAAATTATAGAATAAATTTTTTTTTGATCGGTAAACGGCCGAAGCCTAGATTATAAATTATAGAATAATTCATACTACCAATCAATGTCAATTAAAGGGACATTATTAATAAATACAATATCTAATATCATTAATTAAATCAAACTCATATCTACGATGTCGGCATTAATACATCATAGGTCATGACCCCTTTGATCTGCTCACACAGACATGACTTTTGATTGATATAAATGTTCGTGCTCGTGAAAGCATCCAAGGATTTTATTAATAAAAGATTATAAAAGGGCAGCCTTTCCATTTGGTTCGACCTGATACCACACAATCGCATATACTATCACCTTTGATTGGCTCATGGATCTCCATAAAGGTGATCGAATTAGGATGGATGCGGATACATGGAAAGTTAATAAAAAATATTCCCCTTTGAATAGGTTGTTTATAAATGCCATCACATGGAAGGAAAGTAAAGTATAGACAAAATAGGTCAGCCACTGTGGAATTAAGAGCACATCAAACAAAGATATTTTACATTTTGAATGATTAGAAAAGGAAAACAATATGTTAAGGCCCACAAAATATAAAGTTGCAATGGAACCCAAAATTACAGGGAATCAAACATGAGAAGTATGTAATGTTAAGCTAAGTTTTTAATTAATTGTAAAGATTGTATTTATTTGTTAAAGAAATTTATTAAATGATCTTTCTTTTATGCTATCATACATATTTATATATATGAACATATTTATATGGAAATTATAAAAGATATTTAAACTTCGATATTTAGTAATATTGAAATGATGATTTCTAATACAAAGAATGGTAATATAAGTTAGGTAATTATATAATGGTAATGTAGATATGAGATCCATTTAAATGGTATTATATTATTATTTTCGAATATGGATATAAATGTATTTTAGCATTCATTTGAATAATATGAATTTATATTTTAGGAATAAATAACATAGCTTCTTAAGAGAAGTATTGGATCTTGAATAATATTGTGTCAGTTAATTGGGCTGACACCACGGAGATTAAGGGAATCTTTGCCATGGGGTATGTAAGGCGTTAAGGTCTCCATCTGACCACCATGACCAAGATTAATGGATAATCTCTGTGTTCCATAATAATCTGATGATGTCAACATATGCATATGTTATTGGCCTTGGATAGAGGATGTCCTGTCCAAGAAGAATCTTAACGGTTGCGCTTCAGGGAAGACGATGAGGTAGCTATGAGCTTGGAAGCCCAATTTGGAGACGTCCTTAAGATTGGGATTAAATTAAAGGGTAGAATAATATAGTTAGTTTTGTTATTGTTGTGATTCTAACCATTATTTTGTAGGTATTACTTGTCCCAAACTAACCCTAATTATGGGGACATTACATTGTTTCTATTGCTTGTAAAAAGTGGCGAAAGTCGTAGTCATCAAAATAATGGTGAAAGCTTCCTGTGCCTAGAATTTTCCCTTTGCATTCCATTTTGCTTTTGTTTTCTCTTCAAATTTTTGCTATTTCATCTTCCTACTAGTTACAATCTGAATTGAGTGTTTTTGACTAGGAGAAAATCAAGTTTTGATGAGGTTCTGAAACCCAGTACATACAAATTTTGAAGGGGATCTGACCCCAACTAGATGGAACGCTGCACTAGATAGGACATTGGAGGATGACAACTCAAAACCAATAGACTTACGACAACATATCAAGCTAGAGCATTCAAGTTCCAAGCTGCCCCAAACCCTACACAATATCTCCGTCAAGAGACAAAGAAACAAGCATCTAGACAAGGGGACCAATGAGGTTTTGAATGACACCTCAAACTACAGCATTGGGTTTATAATGGCTCCCAAGATCATTGTACGAATCAGCTTCAACAAGATAATCATGAATAGACCAGCCAAAAGAGGAGCTTCGCCTCAATAGAAGGCTCCAATTGAGTCCATTGAATCGACAAAAAAGTAAAAAACTAGACTCTACCAAGGTTCAAAGCAACCACAAATCCTGGAATTCTCCCAAAGCAAAAACAACCAACATCCAAGGAGGGCCCTTGAAAACTTTCAACATCTACCATTTGGCCAGAACCACAAAGACGAGTAGAGCTCACCTTCACCATCAAGCTTGTTCAACAACCAACGGGAATGGAGAAGATCAATTATAATCAGTTGATAAAAAGTGACACACGAGGGAGAAGTAACATAAAAGGAGAGGTAACCATAGATGTAGAGAAGGAGAGTACTTGAACAAAGAGATATGTACGGTAAAAGGGGGATAAATTATCAAAGGAAGAAGCATTTGAGAAAGGTTTCGCCATCAATACAAAAGGGGGATATTCTTAGAATTTGGAAAAAAAATTTGGGAGATTTCTAGCATATTATTCAAGATAAATATGTGATAGGTTGTCAATATTTTTTCATCGATGACAATTTTGGAAACCTAGTTGTAGAAGTAAAGTAAGGGAAGTAACTGGTATGATCAATGACACTTAGTCATAATCAGTAAAATCTAGTATAATAATTTCTTGTTTTGTTTTCCATCCACATATATCACATCCACCACCGCTATAGTATCATCTATAATAACCATATCATAGTTCATATAAGACCCTTCCCCAAGGCCCAATACCAAGAAATCTAGTATAATAATTTCCTGTTTTGTTTTCCATCCACATATATCACATCCACCACTGCTATAGTATCATCTATAATAACCATATCATAGTTCATATAAAACCCTTCCCCAAGGCCCAATACCAAGAAACCCATTGGGAAGCATCAAAACTCAACTATCTCAAGAACTGCAACAAAAAACAACTAATATCCCCCAAATACGTGCCTCTTATAGTATAGAAAAACCCTGATAATCCTCCACCCATATTGGTTATTAACCATTTTGAGTATTGTTAAGAAATTAATAGCAAATATGACCTTGATGTCTCAGCACAATTTGGTTCTGATAGGGAGGTTGGAAGAATCACTCACTAATTCATGCTCTTGGTCTTCTACAAGACCCTAAGGGTGTTTCTCTCACCCCACTTGCCACTTTTAGGAACTTAACCACTTAAGGATCCCCTAGTTTCCTTGGCCAACCCCACTATCAAGAATGATTCCTCAATCCAAGCAAAAGTTGATACTTTGCCCCTTCATTCACTCTAGCCCTTTATTGTATTCTTATATTAGAGTGGATCTAAAGAAAAAATCCTGAACCAGAACTCGTAAGACTTGAGATATTCTATTTACAGTGAATATTCTCGGAGCATCACAAGTTATGGACAGGTCTTCTTGGTTTAGTTATGATCATTCAGGATTGAGGATTGTTCATGTTTTCGAGGGTTTTTTCACATCTTTAAATTTGACTTCTCAGAATAACAACTCTGCTAAGAGATACAACAACTTTACCAGAATATGCCTTTGTAAACTCTATCTCAGAACAATCTTCACCGAAACTTGTATAACTTCTTCCAGACTTAGTCGAGTTCCAATGTGTGTTGAGTGACAACATTCATTGAGTGCTATTTTGGCCGAGCATGTTCGGTGGTAATTTTGTTTGATGTTCGGTCGTGTCTAAGTCTTTCTTTGACTGAGTTTCTTTGTGTGATGGTTCTTTTGTGAGTCAACTTGTTCATTTATTTGAAGTTGTGATTTTGTGCATTTAATGTAAGGATCATGCATTGGGATGTGTGAAAAGGAGCCTCTAACTGCAGCAGATGGACCTCCATTCAACATCAAATTGTTTAAGACATACTTTGACATGACATACCAATCATGTGGACAAGTAGGAGGGATGGAAGCACTTGATTTGATGGAAATCGAGCCCATGGTGTTAACATCAAACACTCAAATGCTGAAGCCCAAACCCTATGATTACGCAGAGTAAATTGTTGATAACATTCATACTTCTTTTGTTAATTCTGAAGATGTTGAGTACCCTACTTTTAAAAATTATTCCTCCGTTATGTATATGGTTTTATATTTTGGGAAAATGAGAGGATTGTGGGGTGAGGGTTCGAAATTGAATTTGAGGGAGGGTCAAGAGACACTCCTGAGCAGAGACGAAACACATCTAGTGTAATGACCCCTCCCTAAAGGTTGTCGATAACCAAAATTTAATACCCTTTACTACGCAAACAAATTCTTTAATTTTGAGTAAACAATATACACCTTGTAATGCATCTAGTAATTAACATGGTTAAACCTTGATTCCTTACATCCCTCCTATACCTATCCCAAGGAGAGCGTTGACTTACTTGTCTTAGGGTGCTTGGCACTGGTACATCCTCTGGTTTTACTCCGCCTCTCCCTACACAACACCATCTATCAAATCTCAAGAGTATAGTAAGCGAATAAGGGAATTGGTTGTAAACATCTTAATTCATTTGCATTACAAGTTATATACAGTCATATAGAATTCACAAGTCTACTTAATACTTCCTTTATATAATAAGTCATATTCTTCACACATTTATTTGTGTCAACATCCTGTATATATAATATATATCTATTAACACCTGGACTTCAGTGAGATAATATGGGGACAAGCTATAAACAATTCAATCCCTTTACATTAACAATATACACATTCTTATCTATACATACAAATCTAACTATAAGCATTTCCTATATGTAATAGGTTGCTTTCTATATACAGAGATATATAAATATATCTAAATATATTTACATATATACAACACCAATACTATGTATACATGACCATAGATAATGCAAACTATACTTATATATAATTATTGATATTAACATCACATCCATATGGTACCACATAATATTCCTTACTAAATATATTTATCAATATTGAACTACTTTATTTAACCATGTAATATAAGTAAATTTACAATAGTATTAATATACCTCATACTCTCTTATGTTGTGTATGATCAACTTCATTTTTTTTCATTAATTACTATTATTATTTATGCTTGTCTTAGAAACAAATACAAATAACTTAAATAAGAAATATAATAATATACATAATTCCAAAATATATTTACCTTTATAGTTTTCCACATGGGCCCCTCTCTTATTCAATATCTATAATTTGCTGCCCACCTTTTTATGAGCCTTTTATATGCCATATTATTATCTTAAGCAACACGACTTTCTTAAGGGGTTTTATCCAATTTTCCCCACCTTTTATAATACTCTTCCTTTATTTTTGTTTTCCTCCTCGATGCCCATAATGCCATATACCAAATAATATTTATAAAGTAAGGATGGGACACAACCATATCCCAAAGTTGGAGAAGAGAGTTGAAGAGGATGGTAGGAGAAGGCAAATTTCCGAATTTGTGAATGCTGAAGTAAGGTTCTTTAAGATTGAAGATGACATATCAAACCTTTCTCAACTAATGAAGATTAGAAGAGATTTTTATAGTCACTAGTGGAAAGTGTGGACAAAGTCATATGCAAAACTTACTCCAACAAAGACGAGGTATCTTTAAATCTTGATAAAAGTCTTCCAATCAAACCTCTATCCAAAGTGGATGTTTGCCCCGTAGGGTCTATGTTCAGAATATAACAGAATGCAAATAGAATATAGCAGTAAGCATATACACAAGGTATTGAGAAAACTCACAACTATATATTTATTTATCTTAGATTTATTATAAATCATGTTCAAAGTATTCTCTACATTAGTATTATGATGACACCAAGGAATAACATTATCCAAAGGTAAGTACAATAAGTACAATGCATATATAAAGTTGTCGAGGGAGTGCCAACTGTCAGTAATTGTTGGCTAGCTACCGACCCCTTGACGACAACACTAACAAGTACTAATTAGGCATAAATGCGGCTTCCAAAGTTGTAACAAGGTGAGTCTCCACCGCTGCTCGCTTAGCTTTCTCCTAGTCCAACTGCCCCATCAGGCGAGTCTCCACTACTACACTCTCAAACCTCTCATGAGCCAATTGTTCCTCCAAGGCTGTCATCTGAGTCCTCTATTGCACAAACCTATCCTTAGTCATCCAAATCATGTTGCTACAATTGGTACCTGCTCGGCCTCAACCCTTGACGCTAAATTTTGGGCCCTCATAAGCTCATTGTGAATTCTAAGGGGTCTTGGTGACCCTTAGGATCTCATGCAGATACTATAACCTTTTTCTTTTTTTGAAATGAAACAAACCATTTTTGGATTGCATACATCTCTTTTGAAGCTTGTTGTTCTTGAAACATGTCAACAATACTGCAGGTTATACACTAGGCATTGTGTTTGGAACACATAATTCGGGATAGAGGTATCAGAGCTTGTTCAGTCCTATATGTCCCATTGCATTTAATCAGCTTACCAAAGGCTTGGGTTAAAAACAAGGTATCCCTCATATTACCTTCCTTTGAGACACACACGATCTCAGATGGTGAAACAACAAACTGATGGATTAGATGAATTATTGAAAATGCTGATGGAAGAAGCATTAAACAAGCAACATGAGGAAATGATGAAACATTTTTCTTAAATGCTTGAAATTCGAGGTTCATGAACGAACACGGCAAGCTCAACATTGGTAGACACACATCTTTCAAAGTATAGATGAATTATGATGCTCCAACATTTGAAAGTAAAATTGATGTAGATGCTGTTGATGATTGGTTATCCAAACTAAATTTATTTTTCAATCAATATTTTCGAGATTTGGAAAAGGTCACCTTTGCTCTCCTCAAAGCTGAGAATCATGTGAAACTACCATGGGAAGTTAAATTGACATCCAAGGAAGCCCAAGATGGACAAGACTTTAATATAGATTTTGCTGGAAAACCTACATGGAGAGAATTTGTGGAGCACATGAAAGAGTTTTATCTTGAAGATACTTATGAACAAAAATATATGCAATAGCAATTGCTTGGCAATAAAAGGATCAATTAGTTCGGGGGTATACTGTGATGTCCCTTCTTCTAGTTTAAGGAATAAGTGCCGGAACCTGCAACAAATCGTTAGTACAACATAGGAAATATATATTAAAATCCAAAAAAATGTTAGAAAGTGTTGAACTAATTAAATACTTATCTTAATGCTACCCCACTAACCCCTCCTAATCCTTCGCAAAGAACTCTTCTCAAATCACCTAACCCTCTAATGAGAATTACTTCTCAATTAGGCGATCGTCATATGAAGAGCGCCCTTCCTAAGGCCTCTTGGGATCTCTGCGTATGCTCTTATTAACAGTACTTGGTAGAGATCCCACCTCTAACCAAGTCTCTTATCTCTGAAATATGCATATGAATGACCACTACAATATATACTACCTCTAAGAGATTCTCCACAAATCTCTCTGGGATCCATTTTCGGAATCACGACGTTCAATTATGAATGCCCTCTAATCTCTAAGAAACTCAACATTCAAATTTTGAATGCCCTCTACCAAGATTAACTTGGTCTCTATAATAACCATAATTATATGATCTCTGATTTTATCACTAAATTAAATCCCAAAATGATAATATCTCCGAAAACTATATAGTAATTGAATCTATATATCTCTCTTGTGTATTTTGAAGGAAAAACTATTTATGTTTTTAATTATTATTATATCCTTTCCTCACTGCGATTTTTTTGGCTATCTATGCTTGGGCCTCTTCTCTAGCATCGTCCTCTTTAATATGATTGTGCTCTTTATCCCTGACTGCTGATGATTCTATAACTTCCCTTACCATTGTGTTTTTCCCACTGTCTATCCTTGTCCAGCATTCTACGCTGTCCCTGAGTGTCTGCTTTAATTTATTTCTACATGTCAAATTCTTGTATTCTTATTCTTATTATTAATATGTTGCTGGTTCTCCTGGTATATGCCACGATAACTTTGTTTCTTTGGTTCTGTTAGATGACTACTTTTACTGCTCACTATATTCACAACACCCCAATTCCAATTCTATGTCTTTCCCTTGTCTGCCCATATCTATCTTAAGACTCCTCTTATATATGTTGATGACCCTTTTATGGTTCTATGCTCCATCTTATCTGCTACCAATTCTTCTTATATTCTTTCCCTTTTATTCTCTTAGATGGTGATCTGCAACACTGGCTATGTTAGCCTGAAAAATTTCATTGTCTATCTATATCATTGCTTTGACTTATTCCCTTGTTGTTCTCTAATCATAGGTTTGACAATTCAGTCCCTCACCATTCTTCTCCTTATCTTGGACGATGTGCATATATTAATTTGTCTTAATCTCTGATTTTTGGTCTGTAGGAGTTTATGTGGCAATCACTATTATTTTTTCTGGTTCCATGCTTTTCTACGTTTTGATGATGTTTCTGTTTTTACTGTAGCCTTCTCCTATGCTCGTCCATGCTGGCTTCACCTTCTATTATAAATATTTTCCTTTATTATGTTCCAAACATGTAACACTTACCTTATCACTGGCTCGTATCTTATCTTAACTGTCGGTAGGAATAAATACCTGGTCTGCACAGGACTGCTTTCTTATATCGCAGATGTTTTCTTTTGATCTTATAGATATGTTTTTGTTTATTTTCAGTGTTCGTTGACTGTGGTCAATGTATTTTGTTTGATGAGTGTTGCTCTCTCCACTAAAGGTAATTGATTCTATCTTTGTTCCATCAGACCTGTATGATGTAACTATAAAACCTTCTCACGTTTCTCTCAATATGCGTCACATAACTTATCAGGCTCCTCGTACTCCTCAATGATGGTCTCTTTCTTGCCTTCACTACTAATATAACACGATGGCTTTGCCTTTGGAAAGTTTGTTCGCTGTCTCAATGCCTCAGGTTTGTCATCCTGTTGATTCTCTCCCCGAGGTTGCAGACCAGTAATAGCTGAATCATAAATTGAATAGGGATCCCTGTATTATATTAATATCAGGATCATGTCCCGATCTGGCTGCTTCCCTGATGTGTAAGTTATGTTCTTCCCGATCATCCATATGAGCATGCTATGTCTTGGATCTATATATTGGAGTGTTTGTTTGTTCTGCATTTCATCTGTACTCTCCCTATTTGTGTTATTATATTCCTTTTCCTTTCCATGATCCCAAATTAATATATTTTCTCCTTTCTTATATATTGTTGATTCTATAGATTCAACGGTCATGACCTTTAGTGACTAATTAATTAATTATGTATTTTCATTTTAATATAATTTAATTAATTATAAATGTTTAGATTTATATAATTCTTTTAAATATTTATCTTAAATACATAATGTGTATATATATATAAAATCATATTTCAAATTTATTTAAATAATATCAGGTATTATCAATACATAATTATCTTATAATTATCATAGTCTCTTAAATTAATCAATTTGTCATAAATATTGTTTCCTCTGATTTTAAAGTGTTTATATATTTGTATTCTGGTTATTATGATTAATTTTCGTTATACCAACACATTTCTTGCATTCCCAACAAAACTTAGCATCAAAGACGATGATAATCATCGAGTTTTGAAATATTAGAGTGGGCTACATAATTTTATCCAAACTGAGATGAGCTTCTTGAATATAGAAACAATATCTAGTACTTCCAAGCATGCTTAAAAATTGAGGAAAAGTTCAAGGAGAAAGGAAGGATAGATAATTTCATGAACAATAAATCAAAAGGTGAAACTTAAACCCGTAGGGAAACAAGTAGCCAAGAGTCATTTTCCAATTCACCAACAAGGAAGGCATGGGGTGTGAAGAAAATATGATAAGATATTATAATATTTATATTCTTTATGATTGTTTCCTAAGGAAACATCGCTTTATTCTTTTGTATACATAGACCTCTCGGTCTCTATTAATAACAAGCAAGTATTTTACCAATTACATTATAAGATGGTATCAGAGCCAATACTCTAAATTTTTTCATAAATAATTATAATTTCTCGGTTGAAATTATTTGCCTTTTATTTTCGAAATTATTTTCAAGCATATTTGATTCCAAAACCTCTGGTTTGACTAGGGTTTTCTGCGAAAAAAAATAATTCGTGCCATTTTGTCTGTGACTCGCGATTTTTCCCGCTCTGCAAACTTGTGCCCTTCTATCTGCAACTAGTGCGACTGAATCCTCTAAAAATCAAGGGTTATTCTCTGCTATTCATGTGGGAGGTCTATTGGCCACCATTTCTTTGCAACTCACGCCCAAATTTTTTTGCCACTTGCATCCAAATTTCTCTGAAAATCACATGTCTGTTTTGTGGCCCCTTTTTCCCATTTAAAAAAAAAAAGGTCATTTTTTGCCTATTTGGAGGCATCTAGATTGGTGGGTTTTTTGAGAGCTCAATTAGGTTGTTGTCCATTTTTTTTGGGTGCCTTGATTTTCGAGCTAACAGATCTAGAATCCGACAACATATTCCTTCTGGGTTTTTTGAGCTCTTATGGGTACCTCTTCAAATTTTCACGTTTTTTCTCTAAAAAATGTGCTATGGCATCTCTGACTAATATTTTGCTCAAGGGAAATCAGAAGTTCAATGGTCGCCATAATGGCATGTGGGAATAGCAGATGCTAACCATCTTTGAATATCGTGACAACGATAAGGTGGTTCTGATTCTCAGTAGAGGTCCTTTGCTCCAGCTTCAGAACTCTCAAGGAAAAAGAACATTCAATGCAACTATTGCCACAAGTATGGGCACCTGAAGGTTGAATGTTGGAAGCGCTTAGCTGCCCTATCTAAGCAATTTGGTTAGCAACCAACAACGAATAGTTCGGAGCACTTTGAGCAGACAAAATCTACCTTTTACGCTTTTTGACAGCTTTGTTTTCTGGATAGATTAACCGTTAAGGGAGGGTAGTACGATAATAGATAAGCTTCTATTATTAGTTAATGGTTATTTGTTTGTAATTTATTGTAAATATTATAATGTTTCTAATATTTAGTAAGTTCTAGTTATTTGTTAACTTTCTTTAGCTTTCTTTTAGCAAGAATAGAATATTTCTATTCTTTACGATTGTTTTCTAAGGAAATGTGATAGCTAACATCTGTCGGGCAACATCAAGGTGCTCTAATGCGATGACAATCATTCTATCATTAACTTGCAGCTGCCCAATCAGATGATAACGAACTTATAACTGCTGACTCCTATACATGTCCTTTGACCCAAACTCAACATTGTGATAGGAAATTATATCTGTACTGCTCACTACATTATCACTAACATCATGTGTGCTATCATGAGTGCCATAGCTGGCTAGCTCTATGCCCTCATCTATCCCACCTGAGAAAATTGTTGTCTCATGCACTAACTCAACACTATGACAACTACCATAAAATCAGATATTGGAGCTTATATTTCCATGCGATCCTCAAAACTAAAACTCATTATGTGAGTCAAAACTCATAGTGATACCATCAACATTCTCCACACTCGCCCTGTCATCAATACTATCACGGGCCTCAAAAACATGACCCCTGTCATTAAAATCAGACCCTGTATGACTAACATTTTCATTACTACCAACTGATGTAAGCTACCATTAATGGTGGCTATCACGCCATCAACATTTTCAGGGTCACTAGCTCTTGTCTCATATAAATGCAGGGATTGGATGCAACTGTCCTCAGGCAAGTCTGTCATAACCGCATGCTCCCGAGAAGAGCCTCCCACATCACGCACACGAGAAGGACTAGTAGCTGCCCCATTGAGCAAATGATCGTCTTCACCATGATCACTAACTGCTGAAAGGTCATGGTGAAGACTTCTGGATGTCTCACCTGTGAAAAACCCTGGTTTCTCTTCTAGCATTCTCAGTGAAGGAGAATTTTTAAAAATGGAAACCATATACCTAGCTGCCCTGTTAACTGTCACTGGATTTGAAAGTCTTGCTTCCATTTTTTCTTGATTTTGTCTAAGCTGTTCCATACTTTCCATCAAGGCATTTGTTTGCTTCTTGAGATTACTCCTGCTATTCAACTGGTTTCTATAATTACTAGATTTCCTGTATTTATCCATAATTGAAATAATTGCAACAATGCTGGCCACTCAAATAATAACAGGACCAAAATAATAATTTTTCCCTACCGCACAGGATGACATGAAACCACTGTAATACCATTGTAAAGAACCCCAACCGGTTCTTATTTCAATTCTGGTGGTTTGACATTTTGTCAAACACTTTGCATGAAACCTTTATCTTGCTGTCTTTTATTTTCAGATTGTATTTGCTTGCTTGAAATGATTTTAAATGAAGTGTAAATGCTTGCAAATGATTACTAGAAATCCGGGTAAAGAATTGGAACACAAATGCAATCCTTTTTAACCGTTTGAATGCATAAATATGAGTTTTACATGTCAAACATGTATCTATAGCCAGTAGACATTTTTACAAACATTTCACATGCAATCTAACTTGCACACTAACTTCATTTTGCAATAATCGATAACAAGTACTAACAAGGCTAACACTTATATGCAATAAACCTAATTACATAAAGAACCTGGATGGTCTTGGCGCCTGATATAAATATTGAAGTAGACAGAGAATTTCCCACGCCAACTACAAACACTTTCAGCTCTAGGAACGTTGCAAGCAGTTGCAACATTGGCCTTTGTAATTCCAAACGCAGCCCTTAATGAGCCGCTGCTGTGGCAAGACCAATTGCAGTCTTAGACAGGGTATGGCTGCCCCAAATTCCTTAGCGCCACCTCCTCTAATCAGACTGCTCAATGATATGCAAGTGCAGATTCCTCAAGGGTATGTCTGCTTCTTGTAATGTCTTCTAGCAACAGACTATTGACAGTAATGAAGGCAAATAAATGGGGTCTCAAACAGTAATATTTCCGATAGAAAATCACAGCAGAATCAAGAATAATCAGGTATACAACATCACCAAATTATCAAGACTAATCTCAGAATTAATCCACTAAATTCACTGTGCATCTGAATAGCTAAAAGTGCCAACAAAATGAATTAGTCCTCTTCTTCAGCCAATGTTGAAACTTTCATGAAATTCACAAAGTCATAAAATGCAAATGATAAAAGATGATTAAGTCAAAGCTAGGGGGTTTCTTTTATAACAATGAAAGCCAAAATCTTCTTCAACACAACAATGATCAATAGCTTCTTCCATACACTTTTCACTTAAGTGCAAAGTTTTCTTTTAGTTGCATATTTGAATTTGCAGTAATATAAAATGATAATCATTTACTCCAAAATTTTATTTAATTCCTTGACATAGGCTTCGATGAACTAATTAAATAAATGACCCCTTTCAATGATGACTCAACCCTCAACATAAGCGAACTTATAAAGTTAAATTGTAACTTTATAATAAGCTATTTAATGATTTAATAATAATTTGACCACTAAAATAATAAGAAGTCCCAAAATACTTATCCTTTAAATATGCCATTTGAAGTAGGAATCGCACCTATTATTTCCCCATGTGACCAAATGCACTTTCCTAAAATAGAAAGGGCCCCTCTCAGCCATCACCAAACTTGCCAAAAAATGTAGGTGGATGAAATTAAGCCCAAACGAAGTCCAATCTGAGTTAGATGAAGACCAAACTGGAACATACTGAATTGTGAAGAAGACAAGACCCTCCCATAACCGGAAGACCCTCTATCCACAATAATTAGCCTACGAGGATCACAATAATAGGCTAATCCCTCAAATTCTGATGCTAGCAAAAATGGGGACATTACAAGATAACTTTCAAACCTAAGGATTGTTTGAATGGTTGGTGATGTCTGTTGGCCTAACCAATTCTCAAACCACTTTAATGAGGTTAATGAATGATGTACCTAGATCTATCATTGATTCTTTTGTAGCATATCTGGATGACATACTCATCTTTGGCAAAACTTGGGAGGAGCATCTACAGCAAGTATTCTCAACCTTGCAAGACCATGGACTCTATGCAAGCAAAGAAAATTGCTCTTATAGTATGCAGAGTGTTAAAAACTTAAGACATGTTATTGACAATGAGGTTGTTCATGTTGATTCTAAAAAGATACAAGTTATTAAAGATTGGTCTTCTCCAAGAAACCTCACAGAGTGTGTAGCTTCCTAGGGCTGGCAAAGGTTTTTTTGCAGATTTATGTTTGGATTTTCACTTTTGTCTTGGCTTTCAAATTAGTCACCATGAGGAGTGCAAATGAAATTCAGATGTACACTTGCTCAACAAGAAGCTTTTGAGGAGTTAAAACAAAGGTTTTGTTCAACACATTATATTTCTTCATATTTGTAATAGTCTTTTGAAATAGAAACTAATGCACTTGAATATGCTCTTGGAGCGGTCCACATGCAACATGGACATCACATTACATACCATAGTGAAACTTTTTCTAATTTAGTGTGTAGGTATCTCACCTATGACAAGGAATTATATTTCATTGTTCTAGTCTCTAAACAATGGAAACACTATATTTTAGGCAAGGAAATTGTCATACATATAGATCACAATTCTTCAATTTTTTGCAATCACAAGGAAAATTTCAAAATGATAGACATCAATGATGGTCAGCTTATCTTTAACAACTTCTCAGCGTTCACCATATGAAAGGAAGCACTTGTGTCTTCAATTTTTTGCAATCACAAGGAAAATTGCAAAATGATAGACATCAACGATGGTCAGCTTATCTTCAACAATTTGTCATGTCCCCATTTTGGAGGCCATTTGATTTAATTAATTTAATTAATTAGGTTGTCCAAAATAATGAATATTTTATGAGGATGACTAATTAATTATTTTAATTAAATAAATAAGTGGTATTAAGTTAATTATTTATAAAGTTATCAAATAAATAAATATTAAAAGGTAACTTTATATTTAATTGATTTAATAAAGTGACTTTAATTATAAAATATTTTTTATAAAGTCACTTAATAGATAAAATAGAATAATGTTCTAGAAGTTTCTAGAGAAAGTGGAGAAAAAGAATAAATAGGCACCCCGGGCTTCATTCTAATTGTCCAGTTGTTTATTTCTCTCTTAACATCAAATTGTGATTCAGTCACATAGTCTATTGTGGAGCCAAGTGGTTTCAGATAGTCAGTTGATCTTTGGGAACGAAAACTCCCTTGGATTTGCATAACTGAGGAAGTGAAATATCTTCTGAAGGGTTGAACATTTGGAGGTGATACTTCAGTCACTTGAGTTAGGGCATCATTGGGCTTAAGGCCATTTTTCAGCATTTCAGCATTTCAGGAGGCAATTTTAGCAAGGCCGAAATTATTGAGGTCATTTCTAGCAGGTCTGAAATTATAGGAAGCCATTTTAAAGCAGAACCGAAAAAGCAGGCCGAAAAAGCAGTCCGAAAAAAAAGCAGGCCGAAAAAACAGAACCAAAAAAAGCAGGCCGAAAAAGCAGTCCAAAAAAGAAGCTCCGAAAAAAGCAATCCGAAAAAAGCGGATCCGAAAAAGCAGTTCAAAAAGCAGATCTGAAAAAAGCAGTTCGAAAAAGCAAAACGAAAAAAGCAAATCCGGAAAAAGCAAGTGGAAAAAGCAGATCGGAAAAAAGCAAAGCAGAAGGGGCAGCATTGAAGAAAATTATTGTAGCCATTTACAATCAGGTTCTTCACTTCTCATTTGGCATATTTCCTGAGAAATGTAGGTTTTCAGTTGAGTACAAAATATAGCTTCAGCACTTCACTATTTTACGTTGTACGTGTCTTTGTTTGCCATTTGGCATTATTGGTATCAAAGGAAGGCTAGGATTTTGCAATTGAAAGAGCATTGTAATTTTTAGACTATCTATATTGCAAATCTAAAGTTTGATGATCAGCTTATTAGTTTGCGTGCCAATTGTTTGACAAAATGTCAATTGGCTGCAAGTTCTCTTTTTGGCATAAATAATTTTATAATTTTGCATACTAAGTGTTTATATAAATGCCACTTGGTTGTAAGTGCATTAATGCCATCCTAGGTTGCATCCAAAGTATTTGTCATAATTACTAATTGCTGTAGCTGCATATTGCAAGTAGTTTAACTCACATATTTGTATTGAATATTGCCAAAATTAGTTGCACATTCATGTTAGGTCATTGTTTAGACAATCTGGAGTTTTTTGTAAGCATTCTCTTTGATGCAAATTGAAACAAGAGTTATTGCAGCAATCTGAAAAGTTATATCAGTCATATGACCCCTTGTATGCAAAGTGTTTGACAAAATTCTTCGAGCCTTCAATCAGCATTTTAAGGCCGGATTTGAGCAGGGTCACTACAGTGGTATTAGAGCTTGTTTGCAAAGTGTTTGACGAAATGTCAAACCACTGAAGTATAAAGATTTTTTGGTGTTTGAAGAAGTTATAACTTGTTGGGGTTATTACACAATTTCTTCTCAACATCCACCATACAAAAGGAAGCACTAACAAAGTAGTAGATTGTTTGAGCAAGCCTCTTGCACTATAAGTGTGATGTTAGAATCATGTGCTCACCGAATAGAAAATTAGGCTCATTTGAATGGTAATGATGATGAATTTGTTGACATTTACAACTAGCTCGTGGAAATTACATGTTTGTGATTTCTATTTGCAAGATGGAAATCTTTGCCACCTTGGTCAAGTTTGTGTACTTATTGTAGAATGCAAGAAGTTGATATGGGAAGCTCAGTACAACAAGCTTGCTTGTCATTTTGAAATATGTAAGACTACATCTATTCTTCAAAGATACTTTTTTTGGCCAAAGATAAAGCATTGCATGATTTCATACATTCAAGCTTGTGTAACATGTGCTATTGCAAAGCCGACAAATTGTACGTTAGGTTTATATTAACTTCGTATTTTAGATAAACCGTTGGCCTCAGTTTCTACAAATTTTATGTTTGGGCTTACTACCACTAGACAAGGGCATGATTGTGTGTATGCCGTGGTAGATAAGTTTTCATAAATGATAATCATAGTGGTTTGTAAAAAGGCAATTTTTGCAAAAGATATTGCAAAGCTATTTTCTGAGCATGTTTGGGTCCATTCGGATCTGAAACAAAGCATTATTTTAGATAGAGATAGTAGATTTATTTGTAAGTTATGGCCTTTACTAAGGGCCAAGATGGACATGAAATTGATAGAGTCTAACTGCACTCTATTGTCAAATAGATTGCGAAATTGATGTAGTAAATAGAATGATCATTCAAATTCTACAAATATATCATTCCAAACATCCTCTTACATGGGATTAAAACCTTCTATATGTTCAACTTAGCTACAAGGTAATTCATAATTCAATTGCGTACTGTCTATTTATAGTTTGTCTTGGCCACCAACCATTGACATATAAGATCATCAAATAAGTTGGTGAAAATGCATTTAAACTCAACTTGCCACTATTTTTGGGTATGCATCCAGTCTTCAATAAAGAACTGTTGAGGCCTTACTTTCCTCTGTTATTAGATGTTGCAAAATTTGCTGAGCACATTAATACATAGAATTGAATCTAGAAGTTTTCACTTTGCTACAAAGTGATCCAGTCATGGAAGCTACTGCGAAGAATTTGAAAAAGTTAAAGATTTATCATTACTGTGTGGTCTGAGCTAATCAATTTGCTCATTAGGGCAAGTGGCTTACTTGAGGCCATTTTAAATTTAATTATCAAACACAATAACAAGATAATTATTGTATAACAATAATAATAATATCACTTATCACAACCATAATTATATTTGAGTCAGCCAAGAAGGGATCCGACCTAGCTACAAAAATCAACACTCCCTCTTAGCTAGGGCAGATTCCTTTTGAACTACAGTGTCAACCATCAATGTTGCTGGTCCATTATGACTTACTACCACTGATGAAAATCAAATAACCACAAGTGCTTATTGTCATCTTAATATAGCCACTCATAGAGCGATAATAAATAATAATGTTAAAATCAAAATATTAGACATAATAATAAATAAATAAGAAAATTAAATATAATATGATTGAAGGTTAGTTAAATTTAATGAAAGGTGAAGAGAAATGCAATGAACAATTGTGACTCCTTCAAACACAAGATATTAAAGGGAGAGGGGTTTATTTGAGAGGATATACGGAGGAAGGAAGAGAGAATGGAGAAAAAAGTAATTAAGGAAGCACTAATGGAAGAATAAAGGAATGAGATGAAGAGAAAGAAATGACTCTTTCAAAGGGTGGTAATTGTAAAAGTTTGTGACCATTATGAAGAGGTGCGATTCTCTCTCACATTGGAGGATATAAAGGGGAGAAAATATCATTTGAGTACATCCAAGGGAAATTAATATGGAGAACAATCTATTATTCTCAAAGACAACAATGAAAAGTGGTGACTTAATCCTTATGAAAGGTGGGGACCCTTACAGCAATAAAGTGTAAAGGAGGATTCATTCCAAGCATTGAAGTGTATACATTGTGCTGTGAATCAAGGTGATAAATAATCATTACTCTTTGATAAGTAGGATATTCCACAACAAGTCAAATTGTGACATTGCTATCAGGATTCAACTGTGTAGTTTTTGAGTCAAATTTATTAACCCAAGTTTCATGAGTAGTACTAGTGTTTCACAAGAATTGATCTCTCATTAGAATGAAGGGAAGATTTAACACTCATTGCATTTAGGTGATGCTAATAGGGATGAAGCATTGGGCCTAAGTTGCCGGTTCGGATGTAGGTTCAAGATTCGGGTTCAAAATTCGTCTAAATATTTTTTGGGTTGGGTTTGGATTCGATTTGGGTTTGTCCGTACCAAAACAAATCTTTTAAAATATATATGTGTGTGCGCGTATCCAAGAAAAAGTAAGTTCATAAACTACTTTGCTAATAGTAAAGCAACATAGGAAAATGCACCACCATATCTATGTTTCAATATAATAAGATACTAATTGCATCATTTAGTCATACATACAACATCATACACTTGCTTGGTCACATGCATGGGACATATTTCCATATCAAGAGACAGTTTGAGAATGAAAGAAATCATCAAAAGATAAGTGCAGTTGTCTTTTTTTTATATATTGGTTAGAGGATTTCTAATCAAGCTAGATCAAAAGTTGAGATTAAGATTTTAGGCCCTAGATTCAAAGATTATATCATACTTTTAAAAAGAAATTCCTCTATAATCATCAATTTGGACTTCACCAATTGTCAATTTTGTATTTCCTCTATAAGCAAGTTTTCATTTTCACTCACAAATGCATAAATGACATATAAACCATATTTTTTGGCCTTTTAGTGGTCACTTTTAGGGTTGAGAGGATCGAATAAACCGAATTAGGCAAAATACCCTTTAAAAAAGTAAAAACAATTTGTTTTGAGACCAAATTCAGCTCGGGTTCAGCTGTTGGGCAGCAAACTCTTCAAAATTCACTCTGAATTCTGCCCAGATTCCTCTGACAGATTTTGCAGCGAATCTGTGCCTCTCTAAGAGAATTTGGCGAGAATTTGACAATGACCAGACTTTGGACAGAATTGAATCTGACTTTGAGGGTTGCTGGAGAGAATCTGGTAACTTAGCATTGGGCCTTCCCAGGAGGTCACCCATCCCAGAATTACTCCAACTCAAGTGCACTTAACCACAAAATTTCCTCCAAGGATAAGCCTACTTAGCTTGTTTTCCCATTTGCAAAACCTCAGCAAGTGTTGTGCCTTATGAACCATTCATTATATAGCCCCTTTTATCTCATCAATTGATAAGTAGGAGGTATTTTCCACAGTCAAATTGTGATATTGCTATGAGGATTCAACTTGTGTAGTTTTAAAGTCAAACTCCTACTTTAAATGGGTTTTTTGTTGAGATTGGGTTTTAAGTCAAATTATAGTAATATTGCCAAATGGGACATGACATGTTTATCATAAATAAATAGCTAACCTATATTTACTGTTCTGATGTATAATAGTCCAATAATTACTTGAGGGCAAACATTTACTTACTGGAAAAAGGTGGAAAACCGTCATGTTTATCACTGACAGAGGTTAGAAAAAGCTACCTACAGAGGTTGACTCATCATGGGAAGATGTTGAGTGGAAGAACGAGTATAATTTTCTTGGAAAGAATCAATGCTGATCAAATTCCTCGATGTTCGAGCACTCTATTGTTACCTCACAGAAATGATCAGAGGCAAAGGTGTTCCAGATTTTGGCCTGGATTTATTTTGGCATTTAAGGCAAGATGGCATGTATGTCATCATTTGAGGGGTCCAGCCTCCCTCCATCTTTGAGTTCTGGATACCAAAAGCCAAAGTTTGATTTAAAAAATAGATCTTAGTTAGTGCTAAGTGGGGCTTGCTATGGTCACAAGAGCTGCAGAGAGTGTTGCGATTCATCATTCATGTTTGTGGCATATGCTCATAATGCAGTTGCCGCAGGCTGCTTAAGGACACTGTTGCAGCCTATGTAAGATACTGGTTCCAAATCCATGTTTTGATTGTAACTGTTGCAGGTGTAAGTCACCATTACTAGATGCAGCAGGCAGTTGCGGCTGGTGCGGCTAGTGTAGGAATTCTGCATTAACTGGTGCAAGATGGTCTTTCTTGTAGAAAAAAATGGAAATGTTTTCATTGGTTTCCACAGTTGGCAAAATCATTTTGTCAATGGTTAAATCATTTCTATTATCTGCACAAAGTGGTGAAACTGTTATAAATGCCCTCACAAACTGGAAAAAGCAGCATGTGCTAAGAAATATGCCCCCGGGCATTCTTGTTTTGTATTGTCTCTTCAAATTCTTGCTGTTTGGTTTCCTACTGTGATGAAAGGTTATGGTAAGCCAATTACAATCCTGGTTGAGCATTGTGGGGGTAGATGATTTGGGATTTAGTCTTTCATTTACTTTCTGAATTCCTTGTGACTGTTATAATCAAAGTAGCAAAAGAATTAATGGGGAGAGCAAATTGGTGTCATAGTAGTTGAGTTGAAGAATGCTTCATGCTTTTACAGAGCCAGAGAGGCTTAAAACCTGTTATTGTCTTTAATGGAGATGGTCTGAGTGTTTGTCAACATTTGCTAGACTTTTTGCTCATATGTGGTTTTTCAAAGGTGAAGTCTGTGTTACTATTATGGTGATGTGTACTCTCATATTCGCTTGCTAATTTCTGGCGCAATTGTGCTTGGTTACATTTAGTTGTTATTGATCTCTAAATTATTCTGTAAGATTTTGACTAACACATGGTGTATCTATCCTCATTTATGGATCACATTCTTTTATGAACCTCCTAAGTTGGTCAAATAATACAATCCTCGTAAACCTTGTTGAAATAGGAATAATTTAGCCTGAATAGAACAACATTTATTTTCAAGGGAATTCAAACTTTGTTGCTTATGCTGTTGGTTTACATGAACTACATTGCTAGAATTTCAGATTAGGAATTGTCATTGGTTATTTTCAATAAAAATGTTGAATTTTTTTCGCAGTTACCTTAGTTTTAGACACATGTTTGGTTTGATTTGATCTAATAATCTATTGTTTGCTTTTTGTGCTTTTGCTGTTTTACATGTTCTGTAGGATTTGATGTGTTGCTAATTGCTATAGCAACGATTCACGTGTTCTTAGCTCCATACACTAAGGTTGAAGAGAGCTTCAATGTGCAGGTACTCTACGTTAATATATGCTTGAGCTATGCATTATACATTCCAATTTATTGATTGAAATTATGAAAAAATAAGATAGGCTGTATGTAGTCAGTAATTCAAGAGCAATCAATATATGGAGCAAATAATCTTTAGGTTTGGGGGCAGAAAGCATTGAAGGACAAAGCTTTTCTGATGATGATAAATTTACTAGAAATAATTTTTGGACATAATGCGCTATTGATGTTTTATTATACAATGTATACAATATAAATATTGACAGCCATGCACATGTATAAGAAAGATGAAGGTTAAAACTCTGAAGTCAACTTATTTTGTTTGAATTATACTTATGTAAGGTGGAGTGCAAGGGAAATTATTAAAGGCTAACATGGTTGTACGACAAAGGACTAGATCGATGGAATTATGTTTTCATTTGTGAGCTTCAAATAGCTGTATATTGTGGTGTCAACCAATGGTTTGAAAAAGGACAAAAAGATTATTTGGAATTAAAAGGTGTGTCTAGTCTTGATATAACTGACCAGTATAAGAAAAGAATGCAAATCTATTAATCGGTACACTAAGCATAGAATGTTTGACCAAGAATTGTCTTATCAAATGATTTGATATTGACAAAGAAGTGTGTCCTTACGAGGATAAATATGACTTTTCAAAAGTAGAACAACACCTATTAATAGTGGTGCATGGTAGAAGCAAATGCTTAAATATGCACGAACAAAGGTAGAAAGAGTAAATGATATCCATGTAAAGCATCCTCGCTGTTCTATTTCTTCATCACTTTGTTCTTTTGTTTGGTGGCAATATATGAGCAGATATTTTTTCTGGTAGTGATCTGCACTGTCTCCTTTTTGCATTATGAGACACTACGTGAAATAGGTTATTCCTTTATGAAATTTTATTTCAACTTATCATCAAGCAATTCACAATGCAAGGTAAATGCAATTCAATGATGATCACAAGATATATGTATTACTGGGAATTCCAAATGCAAATGCTGAACATTAATATGCTGCAGTTTACAATGTCTGTTTCTGATTTTACAATATAATATATGCACGATACCCTGTATGGCTGTATCTGATATTCGATGTGATGTATGCTGCAATGACAGGATGCTATAATGATCTCAGGCAGATATGCTGTCTTTGATATTTTAGAATTGTATATGCAACTTCTTTTTTTTACTGAGCCATCTCTGATATATCACTAATGATGTATGCTCCACAATTTAGACACCGAGCACTCCCACAAGGGAAAGTATATGTTTATAAAATACCAATTCTTTGCTGCTTCTTGCCATAATATGGTCTCTCTCTCTCTCTCTCTATATATATATATATATATATGTATGTATGTATATATGTATGCACACACAGACACAAACACATATATGTATGCATACACACACACACAAACATAGACACAGACATACACTCATGACTAGTCTATTGAAGAGGTGTGATTGAGTAGTCACCACTAGTCATCGGTGGCTGTTATTTATTATGTTTTGGGTTATGCATTGTTTAAGATAAGCCGACTATGAGAATCGACTAAGTGGGAAGCATGTGATAATTATCATAGTAAGTGCAATTAGTAACTTTCTTACCCAATAAGCTCTTTTTTAACCATTGCCATCAATCCTTGTTCTGCTAATTTTTGAATGTCACACATACTCGATGTCCACGTTGTTGTCTAAGTTTCATTAGCCGTCACTGTTATCTCTGGAATTTGTCAATGATGCTTCTCCTTTGTTTGTCAATCCTTGTCTTTGTATGTCTTTTTGGTGTTGTGTCACTGTACATATCAACTGTAATTATGTTCCTCATTAGGCCACCACCAGAGATCCAGGCATGGAGAGCCGAGTCGAGGTTTTGACTTAGGAGATAGTCGAGATATACAGGGATGCATATTACACCCTTCGGAGGAGCCAGGCGGATCAAGTAGCTGCAGAGAGGGATCGGGAGGAGTCAGCTACCAGGCTAGCCGTGGAGAGGGCAGCTTGGGAATCCGAGAGGGCAGCCTTGTTAGCTAGACAGAGTTAGCTACAAAAGGTGGTAGCAGAGAAGGAACAGTTAGCAGCGGAGAAGGAGCGGATGACAGATGAGAAAGAGAGAGAGCTGGGAGAAATTACTAGGATGATGCAATCATCTTTGGAGCTTCAGATGGAGGCTGAGGAAGAACTGAAAGTTTGGAAGGAGCAAGTCTATAAGCTACGAGCGTAGGGCACAAATGGCTACTACTCCAGGGGCGCATTCCTCTTCTTTGTAGCAAAAAATTGATGTAATTAGTTGTTTATTTTGAGTTTTTTTGTTTTGTCGTCTGAAGACAACTTTACTTTTTGGGGGGGATGATGTTGTCGGTAAATTCTATATTGTAGCCAACGGGTAGAATAGTATCCAAAAGGGCGTGTGACGGTTGAGTCACCTCTTTGAGAAAGTATATGTACATTGTCCAGAAGGGACTTTGGAACAACATCATTGGAATCATCATAAGCATATTGTAAGCATTGGAGTGCATATTGCGTAAATGAATAAAGCATCTGTTCTGTGTTATATCTTACTATACTACATGCGATAAGTATCCTTTTACCCCATACGGTAAACATTTGGCACTGTTGCTAGTCGAACTTAGAATGAAGGAAGTGTTATGAAGATTAATGCCGAATCTGCTTAACAAGGATAGGAATAAGATAAAAGATAAGGATGAAATACACACAACACAGGAAGTTTTAATTTTAACACAACAGGCAGAGTGCAGATAGAAGGTTCAGTAGATTACCGACAAACACTGAAGGGGTGAAGGAGCACAGACGAAGGGAGTGCATTCATCTAGCAGATTGAGGAGTGCCGAGGAATTGCTAGAAGAGACTTGACAGCGATTGATTTTGGTGGAAGAGAAAAGGGAGGAGTTCCTTAACTTGTATACGCCGAGGGTAGAGAATCCGAACAAAAGGGAAGTAACTTGCACGCCTTAAAGTGACAAAGGAGCACGAGTGTGGAGTGAACTCTTCATTCCCAATACACCCGACGAACGGATATAGGTAGAGAATCAAACAACTTCGCTTGAGGAAGATCTTTTCTCACTAGGTAACGCGGTTGTTGGAAGTAGGACGGTTGTCCAAAGCAGCGCAGTTGTGCAAAACAATGCAGGTGCATAGCGAACATCACCACTTCGGAAGAAAGTAGTAATGGCAGGATCAAGGGAAAAATTGCTAGAGTTCAATGGCGACGGGATGACAAATCCGATCAGACACTGCAAGACATGTGAAACAATATGGACAACAAATGGTGTAATAGACTAGGATGACTGGGTTTATCAATTTCCAGCGACCCTACGGGGTGTAGCAATTGATTGGTTTTTGGATGTCGATCCATAGAAATTAACTACATGGGTAGATGTTAGGAAGGAGTTCATAGTAGAGTTCTGATTGCTAAGGGACGATAACGAAATTGTACCAAAAATATACAATACGAAGTAGGGAAAGAATGAAACGATTCATGTATATGCAAGAAGGCTGAAAGAATTGGTGGGGAAGATGGAGAACCTACAGGCTGATGGATTAAAGAAATGATGGTTTGTTGAAGGGCTACAACAGGCACTAAAGAAGAAAATGAAGATTGTACCTCCAGCATCGTACACAGATGCGTATAATTAGTTGATGGATTTTGAGAGTGAGCAAAAAACAAGCAAGAAGAAGAAGCACAAATCGTCAGACTCAGATGATTCATCTTCCGAAAGTAGCAGCAGCGACGAAGAATCAAGCAAGAAAGTTCGAGCGTTACAGAAGGATATGCTATGGATGATGAAGGAATTCAAAAATTTGAAAAATAATCTTGACTCGGTGAAGGGGGAATTGTGGTGTACAGACTGTAAGGAGGGCCACACAAAGGGCTCTTGCTCGAAAAAACAATTTTGTGATATCTGCCAGACTGCGGGAAATTCCATAAAGGAATGCTCGTTCAATATGAAGACGAAGGGACACCAGCAAGTATTGCTGACGTAGGAAGTGTCCACTACAAGAGCAGGAACAAACACAAACAATGACGCAACCTTAGGAGGGTATCAGAACAATAATCGGCGCGGACGAGGAGGCAATAATAACAATAATAACAATGGAGGCCGAAGTCGAATACAATACGACTCGAGTGGACGGCTGATGATACAGTGCCGTGCATACAACCTCTAGGGGCACTTCGCCAGAGATTGTACCGCGAAAGAGACGCCGCAGTTGTTATGCAGATGGTGTGGTCGGGGAGACCACGTGGATTCGAAATGCCTGAAGCAGGGGTTGAACTTGTTAAGCATCGAAACATGTGATGAGGAAACACTAGCCATAACGCGTGAGCAAGCAAAGAAGGCAAAGTACCCTGATGTAGAGGAAGAAAAGAAGAGGTTGCAACAAGTACGCACGGAGTTTGAAAAACAAATGAAATGGAGAAATTACAAACAAAAGACTCTGTCGGCACCTCGAGGAGAAACCTGATAGCACAAAACACGATAAGGCAGGTAATGCAAATAGAAGTTCCTATAAAATTAAATGACCTTCTTACAATGCCTTAGTTACAGACGACAATATTGAATATGATACCACTCCTGAAAGCAATGAAAGAGACAGGTTAGGATGGTAGCGGAGTGACTGCAACAAACCCAATGCTTCTGGCACTCACAACGAGAAGACAACCGGCAGTAGTAGAGATGGGTATCCTCGGAACTATACTTATAGATACAATTGTGGACGGAGGGTCAGGCGTAAATGTGTTACCAGAGGATATATGGAAAAAGTTGGGACAACCTACGTTGTGGCCACCTACATTTTAGTTACTCATTGCGGTTCAGCATGGAATCAAGTCGTTGGGAACCCTAATGGCGCAACCGGTAACTATTGGAACACAACCATTTCTATTAGATTTTGTAGTCATTCCGCTAAAAAGGAAAAGGTATGACGCTATCCTTGGACCAGGTTGGTTGGTGCAAGCAAAAGTGAAACATGTTTGGAAATGAAATACCTATCCATGGAATGCGGAGGCCGAAGATTTATAATTGACTTGCACAGACAGATGGTAGGTGAGGAGGCAACGTCGTCAGATTCTGAAGGTGAAGGTGAAGTTGATGACAAGGGAAAGAAGAGAATGGAACCTGATGAAGAGGGAGTATTGAGACTGGAAGGAGGGTCAAATGATGATGGCCTAGACTCAGTGAACGGTCTACTCCATTGGTAGATGGAGGATTACAAGCTCTTTCCGAGCTGTAACATGTTGGGAGTCGAAGAGGGAAAAGAAGGGAACGAGTTTCCGAAGGAGTATAGCGAAGTGAAGGAGGGAGAAGCACATGTAGATGAAACGCTGGTGCATACATTTAGTAATGACAAACCCGTAAAGTATGAAGAGCCCACTATCAAAACAATGAACTTAGGAGATGAAGCCAATCCGAAAAATATCTTTGTGGGAGATGATCGGAATCTAGTCCTGAAGGCAACAACGTTCAAAATATTTATGGAGTACAAGGACGTCTTCGTGTGGACGTATAAAGATTTAAAAGGAGTGCCACCATAATTATGTGTCCACCAGATACCATTGATAGAAGGTGCAGTACCCGTATGGAAGCGGTCGTATCGGATGAACAAAAATTATGCCGCAAGGGTCACGGATGAGATCGATCAGATGTTGGAAGCAAGAACTATTTTTAGAGTGTAGACGAGTGAGTGGGTATCACTAATTGTGATATCTCTGTAAAAGGACACCACACAGATAAGAATATGCATAGACTTTCGATGCCTAAATGCGGTAACAATCAAGGATCTATTTCTAATACCATTCACTGATAGCATTTTGGAAGAAGTTGCGGGGCATGAGATTTATTCATTCATGGATGGGTTCTCTAGATACAACCAGATATCCATCGCCAAAGAAGATAGATTAAAAACAACATTCATTGTGGAAGATGGAGTATACGCTTACAATAGGATGCCGTTCAAATTGTGTAATGCTTGGGCAACATTCCAGAGAATTATCCTACACATATTTGATAAAATGTTTGTTGGAAATTTTAAAGCATTTTTGGATGATTGGTCAATCTTTTAGCGCTGAGGATAAACATATAACAACACTCGGAGAATGCATGGAGAGATGCAGATGGGCAAGACTGGCATTGAATCCGAAGAAGTGTAGGTTCATGGTACCACAGGGAAAGCTATTAGGACATATCGTCTGCAAAATAGGGTTGAAGATGGATCCTGACAAAGTTAGTGTAATTTTGGATATGCCATCGTCGATAGATGTATCAAAAGTAAAATCATTTCTCGGACATATAGGATACTATTGGAGGTTTATCAAGAACTTTGTGAAGATAGCCTATCTGTTGGACAAACTCACCTACAAGGGCGAACCTTATAAATGGGAAGTGGAACAGAATGAAGCTTTCGATGGATTGAAAACGATGCTGGCCATAGCACCGATTCTAGCCTATCCGAACTGGGATAAGGAATTTCATGTTCATGTTGATGCATCAAACTATGCAATTGGAGCAACACTAGCACAAACAGACGATCATGGATTGGACCATCTGGTATATTTTGCAAGTAAACTATGATCTAGAGCGGAGAAAAATTATAGTACGATGGAGCGAGAGGCACTAGGGATGGTGTACGCAGTACAAAAATTCAGACATTATTTGTTGGCGACGCCATTTGTATTCTATGTAGATCATCAGGCACTGCTATATCTTGTAAATAAGCCAATCATTTAGGGAAGGATAAGTCGATGGTTATTATTGTTGCAAGAGTTCACATTTGAGATTGTGATGTGGCCAGGAAAGAGTCATGTAAGTGCAGATCACTTGTCGAGGATAAAATGAAGAGAGCCACTGGAGGGAGTCAATGATGATTTTCCCGATGCGCACAATTTCACGTTGTAGTACTGCCATCTTGGTACGCACATATTGAAGAGTATCTATCGACGGGATAGTTTCCTAGCGAAATGTCGCTGAATGAGAGGAGGAAATTGGTGCTAAGGAGTCGAACATTTCGGTTGATCAACGGGCTACTTTACAAAATGGGACCCGATCAGATTCTAAGGCAATGCGTTCTAGAGGAGGAAATTCCAAAGGTGTTGAAGGAAGCGCATGAGGGACTAGCAGGAGGACACATGGCGCTAGACACAACTGCACGGAAGATACTTTTGGTAGGGTTATGGTGGCCAACGGTGCACAACGACGCTAGGGAGTGGGTCATTGCATGCGACACATGTCAAAGAGCTGAAAAACCACTAAAGAGGGACTTCATGCCTCTGAACCTTTCGCACTTGCAGGAGCTTATTGAAAGACGGGGATTGGACTTTGTTGGATCCCTTAAAGTAAGCAAAACTAGAAGGTGCAGGTGTATCATGGTGACAACGAAATACTTGACTAAGTGGGTGAGGCACGCGCACTACCAAACAATTCAGCGGTGAACACAGCTAAATTTATTTATGAGCAAGTCATTACCAGGTACGAGATCCCGTTGCAGTTGACAAGTGATTGGGGAGGACACTTTATAAATCATGTCATCCGACTACTCACTATAGAGTTCAAAATTCATCATTCACTGTCAAACCCGTACTTCCCGAGAGCCAACGGACAAGTAGAAGCCACAAATAAGATCTTGATCGGGGTGATTTATAAATCTTGTGCAGTTGAGGGAGAAGATTGGGAAGAAAAGCTTCCATTAGCATTATGGGCGTACCGCACTTCATATAAAGTAACCACGGGACACTCCATTTCAGTTGATTGATGGGCAGGAGACCGTGGTACTGACGGAATTCATGGTACCGAGTTTAAGGATTGCCATCGAGAACGAACTGGGAGATATGGAAAGTTTGAGAGAGGATGTATAATCTAAATAAACTAGATGAGCGACAACTGCAGGCATAGTGGGCCACAAAAGTTACACAAAACAGGTGTAAGGTATGGCATGACAAGCATTTAAAATTGAATAAATTTCAACCAGGATAGCTAGTTTTGAAGTATAATGGGTGGAACAAGATCAGACCAGGAAACTTCAAAGTAAAGTGGGTGGGACCATACAAGATACGCAAAGTTGGCGATAATGGAGCAATCAAATTATGGACATTGGATGGGAAGGAGGTGCTTGATGTAGTAAACGGGTCGAAGTTGAAAATCTACCATGGAAGAAATAATGCACCTCTGCATCCGAACAAATTGGAGAAAATGTAAAAATAGTAGATAAAGAATCTGTAAGATAGGTAAATGTAATATATAGAGTTAAGCGCATTTCCTTAGTACGACGCAGAAGTAATCAAAATAATAAATATATAAAGAACAGAACAATATGAGTATCGTACGACTATTAGTCTTATATTAGCATGTGAGTAACGAAGATGAGCCTTGTATTAACACACCACAAAGAGGAGAGATCCATACTAGAACGGTACGAAGGAAGAAACCATTGTACGACCCGTAAAGATCAAAAGAAGGAGCCATGCATATAAGTAGTCGCTGCACGATCATGCGAACAGAAAGAGAGACACCATAGCACAAGTGAAACAAATATACATCGTACGACCCATACAGAAATCATAAACAGGAAAGGAGATAGAGACCATACGGCACAAGAGAAGGTTATAGGAGCAATCAAAAACACTGTACGATCACATGTAGAAAGACTTTGACTGTACGAACACTGGGGGAAGGAGAAACTTGGCTGTACGACTCAGAGGGAATAGACACCACTGTACGGGTAGCAACCAGCTAACGAATTGGATCCTACGGCGAAAACACAAGCACATGGGCCATACGGATGTACAGAGTTAAGGAGATTACAAGTTCATGGACCGTATGGCCTTAAGGAGAGCACATAAACCGTACGAACCTAATTAAAGCACATGGACTGTATGGCTTGGTATAGGGCTAGTAGGAGATGACAATTGATCCACCATACGGCTAAGAAGAGAAGTAGAAATCATACAGTTGGCACACATAAACACTGTACGACATTGAGTCAAAATAGGAGTTCGCACAAGAGATGTGCATACTATACGGATCAAGGGAAGGCTAACAAATATAAAGTATAGAAGGTATAGGAGGAAATATTGTGAATGAAGAGTGAGAAAAGAAAGGCAAACCGTACAGTCATTGTAGTATACAGGTATTTCATGGTGGATAAGCATACACCGTACAACCAAGAGGATTGCAGAGGGGAGTTAACATACAGTGTATGGACATTGTATTGGTCTAATTGCTTCAATTTCACAAGTGAAACAGAGGAGTAGAAGCCATCCAGCGGTACAATCTCAAAAGGAGAAAAAATTGCAGCCATACAACAGATGAAGCTTGGGAAAGAAGTCGTACATGAAGCACTAAATTGAGGGTCGTCCAGATTTGTACGGACACCATCAATAGTGATAAGAAACTTCAAAATAAGTGTGTATGGAGGTAATTGACCTAATGATTTTTTTTATCTTCTTCAAAGCAAAATGATAAAAAGGTAACAGTTATGCATTCAGCCGGCAAGAGAGCTTGGAAAAAGAAATTGGACGAAGATTTAACAATTGCAACCATGAACAGGAATGTAAAGGCTTTGCCATCCGGGGTCCATATAGCAGAAGGAACAAGTACAGGACCAAGCAAAAAGAAAGTGAAGCAACCAACACAGTCGGCTGTGACGGATAATCCCACAGTTCAAAATGTTGCATTTGAAGGATTGAATGGAGCAGAATGCAGGAAGTGGTGGTAGGAGACACCTGATAACCATCTAGTGAAGGCCAGCATTCGGAAGGGACAGGTTGAGTGGGTGATACAAATGCTTGTATTCTGTATCAGAGATTATGAAGGGTTTTTATGCCTCATGATAGAAACATATGATAGGTTCTCTCGGACCAGTATGTTTGCCTACCTTGGTTGTAATTTGGTGATATCATTCATACTGACAGGCTTCACATGGGTATTCGGGATACCTGGTCATGCACAAGGGGGAAGGAAAATAGATAGCAAACCAAAAAAGTTGAGCCGGGAGGTAAAGACACAATTGATACTGCTGGTATGTGGGGATCTAACGTAGGCGGAGCAAGAAACTCTCACTAACATGTCGAGGGGTAGAGGATTGAAGAAATCTAGCATGCAGGATGGTCATTGGTGTTGTCTTATGGATGTTGCGAAGAGTTGTCTCATAGTCTCTAGTCGTGCCTCAGGGTTTTCATTCCCACAAGTGGCAATGATGGATGAGATTATGCATGGAAGAGTGTACGACTGGGCTGCATTGTTAGCAGAGTAGATGTATGAATTTATGACATTACAACACAAGACATTCTACATGCCACATTATGCCATTAGCCTATTCCTGGAGGCAACAACGCGGATGATCCCCAACGATGCACTGGAGGCCAAATCGGGACCACTCGCACCAGGTAAACCCTCGATCATGCAGTGGAGACATCTTGATACACTTGGCACTAAGGCCACGGTCGGACAAAAACGATCGAGACTAGACGGTGGTAATACTGACAGTGGTCAGGAGGAGACTTCTTCGGAGGAAAGTGGGACTGACGGGGAGGAGGAAGAGGACGAGGTAGAGGTAATTACAGCTACACTGTTGAGATTCCCACGGTCTGCACTTTTAGCGACGACACATTTGGCTCCCATAGGTATACATAGCATTCTAAGGTTTAATTAGTTCAAGCAACCAGTAGTGATGACACCAACTTTAGTTGCGATTTAGCTTGCCACGGAGACATGAGCTATTCCTGAGGCATTAGCAGAGGCACATCCGCCACCAATGGAGACAGTTGTTTTGAAGGTAACGATGGAGCCTGCTCACGAGGTTTTACCAGAGGCTGAGGTACTTGCACCTGATGCAGAGATGGACACTGAGGAAGGAGTAATGGAGATACTGACAGGCAAGAGTTTGAGAGCGCTGGGTATTCATTTGGACGTAGTGGGTTTAGATGCAGTGGTTACGGTGGATAGGACATTTTTAGCATCGCTTGAGCCAAACAGAGAGAGCATAACTTAGAAATTGAGCACGTACTTGAGCACAAGGTTCCACCGTACCCCAACACCTTGAGTGACATACCTACATACACCTACACGAGAAGGAGTTCTGGAGGAAGACCCTTTACAGGCACAGGTGGAGGAACTGACACAGAATGATGGACTCGCATAGTGCTGTTGAGCGGATGGCGGAAGCAGTAGAGAGGGCTATGGGTGTGCAACAACAGCCTCCAGTAGCGCCAGAAACAGTGATGAGAGAGGCATTCTTTGCTGGTATGGCAGCTCTAGCGACTTGGGCTCGCCAGGTAGTGGCCTCTATAGAGATATAGGGTTTGGACTTGGTAGTAAAGGAGCTAGAGAGAGTGGTATCCTTCATGAAATTAGGATGTCGGACTGCCTTTACAGTTTGTTTTGAGGAGTGAGGATGGCCGAGGGTGGAGATTGCAGAAATGCGCCAGGATTGGGCCACCACCAGAGATCCAGGCATGGAGAGCCGAGTCGAGGTTTTGACTCAGGAGATAGTCAAGATATACAGGGATGCATATTACACCCTTCGGAGGAGCTAGGCGGATTAGGTAGCAGCAAAGAGGGCTCGAGAGGAGTCAGCTACCAGGCTAGCTGCAGAAAGGCCAGCCTGGGAATTTGAGAAGGCAGCCTTGTTAGCCAGACAGAGTCAGCTGCAAAAGGTGGTAGCAGAGAAGGAACACTTAGCAATGGAGAAGGAGCGGTGGTAGATGAGAAAGACAGAGAGTTGGGAGAAATTGCTGGGATGATGTAGTTAGCTTTGGAGCTTCAGATGGAGGCTGAGGCAGAATTGAAAGTTCGAAAGGAGCAAGCCTATAAGCTACAAGCAGAGCTGAACGAGCTTAGGGCATAGACGACTACTACTCTAGGGGCGCATTCCTCTTCTTAGTAGCAAAAAATTGATGTAATTAGTTGTTTATTTTGAGTTTTGTTGTTTTGCCGTTTGTAGACGTCTTTACTTTTTGGGGGGGATGATGTTGTCGGTAAATTCTATATTGTAGCCGATGGGTAGAATAGTATCCGAAAGGGCGCGTGATGGTTGAGTCACCCCTTCGGGAAAGTATATGTACACTGTCCGGAAGGGACTTTGGAACAACATCATTGGAATCATAATAATCATATTGTAAGCATTGGAGTGCATATTGCATAAATGATTAAAGCATCTGTTCTGTGTTATATCTTACTATACTACATGCGATAAGTATCCTTTTACCCTGTACGGTAAACACTCATTTGATTGTCTTTGCCTCATGTTTATCAGTTTGGCCATATATCAAAAACATGCCAAGATTAGTCGAAGTTTTTGTTTTTGTTATTATTTTTTGGCCTTTTGAAAATGCTGGTAGAGCTTCTTGATATCTTTGGTGGCTCTTTGTCGAATAATTGTGTTGGAGGAGTTGTTATATTTCAGGATTTGTGTATTAGTTTATGGCATAGTTTAATATAATAAGTTTGATTAAACTTATTAAATCGTTTACTAATTAATAGTTTTTGGCTCTGTTGTAAGGACACTACAGTCTCCTCTTGAAAATTGCTTGTCCACAAGCATTCATATAGCATCATGACAATTCCTGGGTCCCAAACTTGGAAGTACCATTTCCTCATAATGAAGTTGCGTTGATGGGAGTGGTGATTCGTTGTGATATGGGTAAAGATTAGTTCCATGATGTCAATTGCTCTTCTATCTTAATCATAACATAATGGTGATAATACTTATCTTGCATGAGATATTTGAGGGAACCACGACTCGTGTTTTCTATCAAACTCGAACAATCAGTTCTTGATCTTTGATTCAAAGAAAGAGATTTTTTCTGAAGTGCGTCTTTTGTTAATTTGAATGGAGAGCCTTTAGCGATGGTACTCAGAGGGCTGGCCATGTTCGTCCAACTAGTTCTCAAAGCTCCCTTGAAGGAAGACGCATTGGGATCCAAAAATTTGTTTTCATCCTTGCCTTGGTGTGATTCAAATCAGTTCCTTTAGTTAGTTCAAAATGTGAATTACTATTTATCTTGTTCATTTTAAATTTGAACAATGAATTATGAATAAGTTTAGTTTGATTTTTGTTCTCAAGACTAGACTAAATTTTTCCCAACTCTTCTGTAACTGATTTCTTTAGGCGGCTTTCCAAGTCATCATGGTCTCTTTGGTAATTATTTGGGGTCCCATGATCTGTAGGCATTCTATATTTATTTACCATATGTATTGCATGTTCCCATACCTTTGATGTTATATCAAGATGACTGAGATGGATACAAGAAATGGCTTCAACATTTCTGACAGTAGAAGCATTATTCCTCTTATATTCCACTATGGATGATAAGTCTTCTTCAGAAGCTAAAAGAGAGTTTTGGTTAACAATCAATGCCACAAAACTTGAATTACAGCTCCAAGATTTAACCTCTATGCTGTCATGTCCTGTGCATGATCCTTGTGAGGATGCAAGGTAATCTTAATCATTTGGAGGGAGCCATGTGATACATGAAGAGTTAACAACCTCTTTTTCCTTTCCTTGCATTTGTGGTGTTTGATGTTCATCTCTCACTTTAACCTCTTCTAGGGTTTTATATTTTGCATGTACTCTTTCTTCCTTTGAAGCACCCACTTCCAATGCTTCCTTTTTATGCAAGGAGTGGATGGGCGAGACTCTTGCTGTAGTTGTATTGCAATCATTCTCCTCATGTTCCTTAATGTGTTTTTGGTTATTTGCTTTCCCTTCTTGGGTCCAAATGATGAGTTATTTTCTTCTTAGGTGAATACTTGTTGCTTATCTCTATGTAGTCCTCTAGGGATATATCATCTTGAAGGCCTCCTTTTAACCAATCCCATTGCCATTGATCTTGTAGATTGACTACCGTAGGTCTAGTGCATTCTTGTCGTTCTCCCATTGGGACTAAAGTAGGAAATGTTGGTCTATATTTAAGTGTACGATATCTTGAACATTCATCATTTATTCTCCTTTCCTCCTGTTTGCTATGGTCGCTGTTGATCACATTTTCTGTTAGTAATCCCAACAATTGATAACCTCCTTTTTGTGCCTCTTGACTGTGCATTGATTTATGTGTTTGTTGAGTTCTCATCCTTTTCCATATTTTGAAGCTTTTTCTCATACTGGTTTCTCATTTGCTTCCATTTTCTACCAATCTGAATTTATCATCCCACAAGCTGCAAGATCCTCAGTTCTGATACAAATTGTAATGTTCCTTTTTGTATTATATGAAACACTATATGAATTAGGCTATTCCTTTAGGAAATGTTATTTCAAATGATCATCAAGCAATAAATAATGCAAGGTAAATGCAATCCAATGATGATCACAAGATATTGTATTACTGGTAATTCCAAATGCAAATGCTGACACTAATATGCTGCAGTTTAGAATACGGCTGTTTCTGATATTATAATATAATATATGCACAATACCCTTAATGGCTGTATCTGGTCTTTGATGTGATGTATGCTGCGATGACAGAATGCTATAATGTATCTCAGGCAGAGATATGCCGTCTTTGATATTCTGGAATTGTGTATGCAGCTTCACTGTTTAGTGAGCTGTCTCTGATATATTACTAATGATGAATGCTCCATAATTTAGATGCTATCTCTGATATATAATGAAATGCCGGCACCAGTGGTTGCAACCCTGCTGCAGCCTGGCCCCTTTTTGTAGTTCTTGGCAGTCTCTTTGACCTTTTGTGGTCTATTGCTGGACATTAATAAAGTTATCTTATTCTATCTTTATCTATGCTCTATAACTGAGCGCTCCAACAAGGGAAAGTATAAGTTTACAAAATTCCTATTCCTCACTTCTTGCCATGATATGGTATCTGTACACACACACACACACACACACACACACACACACACTCATGATCAGTCCGTTGAAGAGGTGCGATGGAGTAGTCACCATTAGTCATCGGTAGTTGTTATTTAGTATGTTTGGAGTTATACATTGTTAAAGACCAGCCGACTATGAGAATAATCTAAGTGGTAAGCATGTGATAATTGTAATAGAGAGTGTGATTAGTATCTTTCTTACCCGATAAGCTTCTTCTTACGATTTGAATTTCCATTGATCACCAAGGCATGGGCTTTGTTCCGCTGATTACATCACTGTCCCTTCTCTAATTTTTGATCGTTTCACATACTTGATGTCTATGTTGCCATCTAAGATTTAATAGCCATCGCCATTATCTCTAGAATTTGTCAACAATGCTTCTCTTGTGGCTGTCAATTGTTGTCTTCACATGTCTTCTTGGTGTCGTGTCATTGTACATTTAGACTGTAATTACATTCCTTATCTGATTGTGTTTGCCTATTGGTTTGGCTATACATCAACAACATGCCATGATTAGTCGAAGTTTTTGTTATTATTTTTTGACTTCTTGAGAATGCTGGCAGAGCTTCTTCATATCTCCAGTGGCTCTTTGTCAATTAACTGTGTTACAGGAATTGTTATATGTTAAGGAAATGTGTATTAGTTTATGCATATACTTGTAAATATAATAAGTTTGATTTAAACTTATCGAGTCGTTTACTTATTAAAAATTTCCGGTTCTGTTGTAGGGATATTACACGATCTTTGTTGTTCAAAGAGGGTTTATCTTTCAAAGTGTACTAATTTCCATTAGATTTAGTCCCCAATACCAGCAGTGAATTTTTTTCACCTTTTAGTAGGATATTTGACAACACTTTCTGTTTCATCATCAACAATAGTGGTTGTCATCTCAAAAGCACCTGGGATGGGAAAGGGAGGATTTATTGTAGGCTGTTAGAGTTTTTGTCTTCCGCAAGCTTTTTGAGGAGAACTTAGATTCCTAAGGTTTTTCACTATGATTTAATTGAAACTGTAAGAAACGATAAACTAGAGCAAGGGAAAGAAAACAATCCAAGTGAGTTAAGCGAGAAATAATGTTACCATGAGATAAACAAGATCCAAGAGCATACACCAAAGTAGATCAACAATGGAGACAAGGATTTGAAAGGGGAAAGCAAAGAAAACCCCTTGTGAGTATTATGAATGAAGGCAATTGCCTAGAGAAGAGAGAGAGAGAAAGTGGTGGAGCAAAATAGCTCAATACAATAATATCAAGGTGATGTGTGTAGAAGAAAGAGAATGAAGCATCTCTTATAAAGAGATGAGAAAGGACTTGCATGTGTTGGCATGTGTAACTCCCATTTCTATGAATGCCGCATTCATAATAATGTGTGCAAAGTGTCAAGATTCTCTTAAAGAGGATAAACTAAATTCCTTAATAAAAGGAATTATAAAATGAGTTGTCCTCACATGTGGACTAGAGGAAAAGTAAATGACGTGTCCTCCACATGTGTACAATAGGACAAACTACATTTAGGGATCCTAGGAATATCCCAAATTAAATACATCCAAGGAAAGATTAATATTTTTAACACCCCCCCTTAATTTTGACTTGGAAAGCTTACATCAAAGGGAGTTAAACCCAATTTACAATAGTACAACTTGATTTTTTTTAAAACATCTTCAATCGTGCAAGAGGTCTCATATTAGCATGGGTACATTGTTGGAGAGCCAAGAGAAGTGGATAGTCCTTCAAGTGTGATACATCTTCAAGAGTTCTTGTATGTGCCACGATGTATTACCTAAAACATGGAAACAAGAGACAAGACAACTATCCACAAGGAGAATTTTATCTTATATTCAAGTTAGAAAATTTCTAAGTAAACTCTCATGGAGTAAATTAAAATAGAGTGATAAATAGAAATGTAAAGTAATCAAGATAAATCATATTCTTCAAGGAACAAATATGTTGTCAAAGCTCTCAAGAAAGGAATATACAAGGCACAAATGACCATAGACAAGGCAAAATAGTGAGCCCAACATCAATAATGCATCAATCATGTGGATATAGATAGTCCACTAATAAGTTATTTCACTGCAAGTTTATGGGTGATCAATCCATAACCTGCACGACTCACAATTTAAGCAATGAAGTATACATAACATTATATGACATGTTTTCAAAGATACCAAAGGGAAGGAGTGCGAGTATTAACAATAGATTGCCTTCAAATAAGAGTGAAATGCGTTCAAGATGAGTCAGATTAATTGAAATTGGAGGGAAACTCCAAGAATAAATGGTATAAACCATAAAGTGCCAATATGGCAATAGAATAATGCTAGAAAAGCATAAACTGCACTTATGTGCCAATCAGTGGAACAAAATAAATGTTGAAGGCAATAGTTTATAATAACTCATAATCCCAAGGACTAAGAAAGAGCGAAAAAAAACATTTACATATGTGAAATAAATAAGAATGCACTCATAATTGACAAGTCACAAAAGACGCAATAATTTGTATATTTATCGGGATATATATGTGGGCCGCCATATATAGTCACGAATAAATATACCTAAAATATCATGCAAATACAATTAAGATCATATATAGAACATAATTTCTAGGCCACATGCTAAAGAGAAATGCCAAAGATGATGAATGAGGATAACATCAAACCATATTTGCAGTAATTAATCCGCCTAGGTTGAAGTCCACCCATTCTAGAAATTGATCTCTTTTACTAAGTAATTTTTGAAACCATTTGGTTTTTCTCTTAACAAATTTATCACTATAAGAAGAGTCAAGATGTATGAATGTATCATTTGTATCAACATTAGCATTGTTACCATTATCTGTAAATGCATCATTACCATTACCACTATAAGAAAGAATAGGAGGAATAAAGGTAGATATACGAGGATTATGGTTTAGAGAAGGAGCTAGGTCCTCCACTAACACAATTTCTCTTCCACTAAATTATTCATTTTGAGCATTAGATGAATCATGCACATTATTTTCTGCAATACAAACATTTCGTGCTATTTGCACTTTGTTAGTAATAGGATTATAAGCTTGATAACCTTTGGTATTTTGCTGTTTTCACTCATACACCTAGTACATGCAATCTTAGATGGAGCAATAGGAGGAAAAATTTCAACCATATTAGATTGAGATACGATCAGTATTCAAATGAGCAAACCTTTCATGCTCCATATTAAAAGCAATATTTTCGTGCAAAGAGTGTCTTAAAGAGGTAAACCCATTAAATTTAAATAAGTTATCATGGCCTAACTTAGCATTAGCAACAACTTCATTAGTGTTAGGATCAATAACAGAGCACATGTCCCTATGAAATTCAACTTTGTAATCTTGACATAATTTGACAACAAAAAGAAGATTGTATTTCAAATCAAGAACATAAAGGACATCATGTAATTTTCGATTTGGAACACTAACATTACCAAATCCATCAACTTCACAACTATGATTATCAGCTAATTGAATTGGAATATTAGAAGGATCGGGTTGCAAAGAATCAAACACTTCTTTATGAGATGTAACATGTTGAGAAGCACCAGTATCAATAATCCATTCTAATTGTTTAGAAACATTGTAACTAATAGTAAAAGCATGACGAGATGGATGAGAGTTTTGATTATTGTTATTGATAGGTTGCTTATCTTTTTTCCTTTTAAAACAATTATTAACAACATGACCATTTTTGCCACAATAAGTATAAGGAGGTTTGGATTTTGAATGATTCCTTTGATTATTATTATTATAGTTGGAATTATCATGATAGTTATTATTGTTATGTTTGGTATTAGATTTATTAATTGAATGATAAGAGTTGTTATGATTATGATTATGATTATTATTATTTGAACTAAAGTTATTATTATTTGAATCCCTAGACATAAACGCATGTTCACTTGATTTAAGATTACCAAATTGAATTAGCTTAGCTTCTTCTTGTCGCAATAAGTTTTGAAAAATAACATACGTCAATTGAGTAGTTGAAGTAGGAATTGCAAGATGAGCATGTATATTAGTTATAAACTGCTGAAATTGTCTAGTAAGACATTTTTAAAGAATAATATGAATCAAACGAATGTCAGGTAACTGAACACCTAAGCCAACTAAATGACTTTTAATAGCATCAAATTTTAACAAAAATTCATCCGTTATTTTGAAATCTGTATACTTGAGGTCTTCAAGTTGATCCTTCAATTGTGTTTTGCAGGATTCATCTGCACTGTCATAAGTGGTTTGCAAAATTGTCCAAGCTTCATGAGCTTTGGAACAATTTGCAATTAATACATATAAATCATGAATGATCTAAATACCTTTAGACCTAAAGCTTCTTTGTTCATAATTTTCCAAGCATCTTTTTCATCTAGCATTAGTGGCTATATCCAACATGTGCTTAAAACGAAAAATGAATGAAATGTGAGTTTTCCATGAGTGGTAATTCGAACTGTTAAGCTTGATTTCTGGTATTAAATTTGAGATGATTAGGACAAAGTTAATGTAACTAAAAACACTTCTTTGATTAAATAAATTTGAAAATTAAATTATTAAAAAAAATATCACCTTTTATATGTAAAAAAAAAAATTTAAATTTTTTTTTAAAAAACAAATTAAATTATTTAGGAAGAATTGTAATCTTAAATAAATTTATCTTAAAAAAAAAAAAAAACTTAATTAGAAAAACTTAAAAAACATGAGTGATATTAAGAACTTTCTAATAATTTTAAAGTTTCTAAAAAAGCTTAAAAAATACTTTTAATATTTTAAAAGTTTCTCTAAAAAACAATCCTTAAAATGAATCGTGCCTTACTCTTAAATCAAAGGAAAGTGAAGATTTCCTAAGTTTATAATAATATTTGCTCCTCTTTGAATGCTTATAATGAATTTAAATTTTTTAAATAGGGAGTGAATAAATGAATCATTCCACATGGTTTTCTTTAAGAAAATATTAAGTCATACAAATTTTGAAAGAGGATATATGCTGAAATAAATGAAAACTAAACTTAGAAAAATTGTTACTTTTAGACTTTCAGAAAAAATAATTGATCAAGAAAAATAGAACGTTATACATATAATGATTAAAAAAGGCGAGCTTCTCAGACTTCAGAAGCAATTGTAGACTTTGACAGAAAAATAAGAAGAATGCTTGAGTATTTGTTTGTTTACCGAGTTTAGAAAATTAAAAAAAATGATAAAGGAATAATCTAAAATGGAAGTATTAAACACTTTTTTCTCAGAAAAGAATACAGACTTTTTGGAAGGCAAAAATTGACTGGATTAAACAGAAATCGGGGAGGCACTGTGGGGTGGGAGATCAGCTGCAGCAAGGGAGAGTGGGCAACGAGGTGAGAGCATAGATTCACGCAAGAGGAAGAGGTACGATATGCAGAGGAATTGAAGAGGGGCTAAAATGAAAAGCAATACCACAAAGGTGTGGCTCAAGCACACACAGAAGTAGGAATAACAAAGGGATGACAGGCACCAAGGTTGAGAGCAAACATAGAACTAGCAAGGCTTAGAACAGGAATGGGGCTTAAATAGCCGATAAGGGAAAAAAGTAAAAGTAGGAGGCAAAAAGGGAAAGAACTAACAAAAGACAAGAAAGGTAAAAATACGATTTAGATCAGTTTAGAAATAAAAAATTCTAACACAGAGATTCCATTAAAATTGAATATTTAAAAAATATATAGATTAGGATATATTTTAATTTTTCAAAATAAATATATGAATTGGTTTTAACCAACAAATATGAGTTGAATAATAAATATTAATCTTCAAATAAGATTATTGAAGAGTTTCTTGCTAGGGAAATATTAGAAAAATAGCAATTTTTGTTTTAAATATTGAAAAACAAATTGCACACATATAATAATGAAAAGAAATGCTATGAGAATATGAATGATAAATGCTTCTTGTTTTGGTGGCACACCTTTCAAAACAAGAGCAAACTTTTTTAATTTTTAATTTAAAAAAAAAACCCTTTGGCAGCAAGCCTTCCAAAGAGGGTTAGAGAAAAAAATTAAAAAAAACTGCACACAAGATATTAGTATGAGCTAAAAACCACAACCAAAATTTCTTCTCTCAATAACGTCTCCAAATAAGATGTGCTCCAATGAGTGGCAACCTTCAACACTAAAACTCAAAACAAGTATTAGTAACCAATCTTTGATACCATGTAAGAAACGATAAACTAGAGTAAGGGAAAGAAAACAATCCAAGTGAGTTGAGCGAGAAATAATGTTACCATGAGATAAACAAGATCCAAGAGCATACACCAAAGTAGATCAACAATGGAGACAAGGATTTGAAAGGGGAAAGCAAAGAAAACCCCTTGTGAGTATTATGAATGAAGCCAATTGCCTAGAGAAGAGAGAGAGAGAGAGTGGTGGAGCAAAATAGCTCAATACAATAACATCAAGGCGATGTGTGTAGACGAAAGAGAATGAAACATCTCTTATAAAGAGATGAGAAAGGAGTTGCATGTGTAACTCCCATTTCTATGAATGCCACATTCATAATAAGTGTGTGCAAAGTGTCAAGATCCTCTTAAGGAGGATAAATCAAATTCCTTAATAAAAGGATTTATAAAATGAGTTGTCCTCACATGTAGACTAGAGGACAAGTAAATGACATGTCCTCCACATGTGTACAATAGGACAAACTACATTTAGGGATCCTTGGAAGGAATATCACAAATTAAATATATCCAAGGAAAGATTAATATTCTAACAGAAACATATACATAGTTAAAATAAAAAAATCATACAATTCTTCATGCACTGTGGAAAACTCATGCCAACAATTATAATTTTAATTGATAATATTATTATTGTTTTTCTAATGTAATATTATTATTTTAGTTTAATAAACATAATTACATTATTATTATTTTATCGATATAATAATATTATCATTGTTTTATTAACACATCCTATAATAAGATGTAATAGAATTATATTGTAACAATAATATGTATTCAAAGGTTCACAAATCCAACCTGTTCATTGATAAGATTTAGCAAGTGCCTCCCTGAGTGCATGAGAAGTTGTAGGAATCTCATGCTAGGTACAAGAGGTGGTATAAAGCAGAATCCTTTCTATCCTAGGTTGGCTCATTATTAAAGCTCAATATGTATATGAGTACAAACAACAATATTCATATTGAGTATGGTCAACAATATTCATGTCGCTTCTCATAGATCTTGTTGAACAGATGCTGAACGCCTGCATTTAATTGCTTTGCCTGTTAGCACCAATATGTTGAACCCAGAGATGGTGTGCCAAAGATAATTATTTGACTTCATTGTAAAAACATAAAAAAGTATGTGTTCATTGATTACCACATCATTGTTTGTAAGAAAAGACAAGTTTATTTTTTACATCCACAAGAAGAATTAAGTAGCAGAAAGTGTTCTATTGTCTACAAGTTGAAAGGAAGTATTCTTGATAAATTCAAAAACTTGGAACTTTATGAAAGGTTATTTAGTTGGGAAAAAAAATTAGATTGTATAATCTGCAGAACTTGTGTCTTTTATGATATTGATTATCTTCATTTTTCATTTGTTTTATCACTCTTGCAGGCAATGCATGATATCTTATATCATCATCGACATCTAGAGAAGGCAAGTTGATTAGCTACATGAGAAGTGTTCTTCCACTGACTGAAATATACTTTCCATGAAGACATTTGTTTTCTTGAGGAATATCTAAGATATTTGAATAGTTTTCTTTGTGGATTCGCAGTATGACCACTTTGAATATCCAGGAGTTGTACCACGCACTTTTATAGGTAAGATTATGTTTGATTTAGTTCAATATTTTATGTGTGACTCAGCACCATCCATATTGTAGCCCAAAATATTGTTAAAATAATCACAGAGCAACCATTAATCTTACATATTTTTAAAATAAATATAAGATTACATTAACCTGAGTAAAGAGGTACAAAAATGTCTTAATGAGACAAGGGAAGATTACAAAAACCACAGTAGGGAGAAGAGCAAGTGGTAGACAGGGCTTAAAAAGTTGCTATAGAATAGATAATCATAAGAGAGCAAACTAGAAAACTTATCAAAGAGAATGCTAGGTTTCTAAAATAGAAGAATGACAGGATAATTCCCTTACATATCAGCTTTAGAAATACTGCAAATGCACTTTCTAGGGTTAGGTCCAGCATGACTCATCATAATTATAACCTTCGTTCCCTTGCTGTGGAAGTCATTGATTGTGAACCATAGCTTCACTACAAAAGAAAGTATGACTGTTTGGCTGGCACTTTATGTTGCTTATTTTGCTGTCGTATCAGTATCAGTCTTACCTGAGTTAAGGAATTTGTTATGTGCCTCCACCTGGTCATGGACAGATTGCTAGCAATTCCTCATTGTAGCACTGCTTTCCTCTTGCTTGGTAATTATTACCTGCTGTTTTTTGTTAATAACACGATGAAGAAGCTTCTCTTGTCCTCAATCATCAAGAGAAGAGGCTCTTTGCTTGCAATTATGCTATTTTCTAATGTCTGTGAGATTGTCATTTATATTTACAAGTGCGAAGTGTAGGGTGGTTTTGTTACTTGGGATTGTCATTGATGTCTAAAGGAGATGGAGACTTGCTATGCAGACAGACTCATTAAATTGGTGAGCAGTCAATGAAAATTATCACGATTTATATAGATAGAAGGAAAGTTATAGAGCCTTTTGAAAGAAGTCTTTTAAACATGTCTATCAGCAGCTGTGCATAGCCCATGTTGTATTGAAAGGAGTTCGATTGCCATTTTTTTGGTATGTGATGGCAATAAGCAGATTAGGCTATATATTTGCTTTTGATGATAACTGTGATTTTTGTAGAGAAAGGCAAGACTATCTCTTCAGATTCATGACTATCTCTTCAGATTCATAATCAGAGGCTGTTCCGACTGCAATGAAGAATTGAAACCTGGAAATACAATGGCATAATTTTCCAATTAATTTCCTACAGAGAAGAAACACAACTGGCAATCATTATAGTCTATGAGAAGTTGGAAAAGAGCAGTTTCCGGATGGGAATATATATTGATACAACTTTGTATATATCACACTTATGGTACGCAACACTAATTTGAGAGTAGCTGCAAATTCTGGGTCTATAGGTTACATATATCTTAAACCATTCTGGCATTATTATGCACCCGATACTTGGAAGGAGTTTTTACATATCTCTGCCACTCAGATCAGCTAGTGTTTTTTTCAGATTGTTATCAATGTTTGATTGGTTGGGTTTGTAACTGAAGCAGCTATATATCAGAATTTGTTATTTGCTTCAGAATCATAAAGCTTGACTTGTTGCTGTTAGAATATCATCACCACTTCAAAAGAAGAGTAGTTTTTTTGATTGGTAAAAGGCCGAAGCCAAATTTTTACTAATTAAAGAGCCGGGCAGAGAAAACCTCTGGCCTTTGCTTAAAAAAGAAAAATCCATATTCTGATATTAACATACATTCATCCCGAGAGAATCACTATTCATAAACAATTTAAAATTGCAATTGTTATGGAGGTTATAAATAGTTTTAACTGCAGGACAGTTGTAAGCTATTTTTATACGATCTATACCTGATCGATGGTCTTGAAGATTGTAAAAATATGGTGTGAGTATTAAAATAGTATTATATTACTTACCTTATAATGATCATTAAGTTATTTAATGAATCTGGTCACTTACTGTATCTAGTTAGTCAGATAGTTTAGGATGTTTCTATTTTCACTTTTAATTTACAATTGTTTCTTTTAGAAACATTGTCTTTGTATTTTCTTATGTAAGGAGCCTTTGTCTTCTTTGTAATTGCATAAATTTTAATCAATAGATTACCATTTTGTCATATCAGAGTTCAAAGGAATTTTAGTAAACTTTTAAGTTTGCAGTTTTAACAGCTTTTTATTAAAAATTGTGAAGAACCTATAAACTTTTGTATTCCCCTGTTAAAAGAAAAAACAAAGCTTTTTTTGAAGGTGATTTTTGCGGAGATTGCAGAAGGATTTCAAAGCACTAGTTTTCACGAATTTTTTTCTTAGAAAAAATTGTGCCTCTTTTTGTTTAGCATTTCACATTGAGGAATCATGTCTTTATGGTGTTGCATGTAGCTGTTTTTTGCATTATAGAAACTTTTTCTGCCGTTTATTGAAGCTCTGCAATTTGAAAGTTGCATCCCTCCTTTCATTTGCGAGCAATTTTTCTCTTCCACATTTATTTTGTAGATCCATGACAGCCTGTGCCATCTTCTGTATATCAAGGGATCATGTTTTTTCTATCTTTCTGAGTAATATCAAAGGTTTGGGCATTATTTTTTTATTGCCACATCTATAACTCTCCACTCGGGTACCCAAGAGAAATTAATGTAATAAGTTATAATATTTTACTGAGGCTATTTTCTTTTCTTAAAAGTTCGTGCAACATTAAGGTAATAATGCAGAAGCAATATACATATACACATCAATAACACAAGCAATTACAAATACAGTTTCCATTTCTCAAAGGTTCCTTCACGTTGAGTCATGTTTAAGAAAAAATTATTAAATAGAACCTAATTTATTAGTTCTTTCATTCACACTTAATGCACTTTCAAATTACAATGAGTTGCTTTTAGTAGAATTAGAGGTTAGAAACCCTAAGTAGGGTTGGTTAGAGGCTTGCTTTTTGGTCATTTGAGCACACAAAGGTTTTGAAAGAGCAATTTGAGAATTGAAGTTAAACAATTATTGAAAGCTTAGGAGTATTTGGATTGCATGTATTCCGTAGATTGTCCAAAATTTCAGTTGTCAGATTGAGTTAGGGTTTAAGAATCCCTCTGTGGAATTTTTCTTTTTGGAAAATTTGTCTACCTCATCTTTGCCACCTTGCTGAAATTTATTTGTTGAAATTTATAGGAAGATAACTCTAGAACAAGACTGGGTTTCATTTGAAAATATAATTTGATTAATGTATTGTTTGGGAACCTCTATGAAATATAAACAGTAGAATCATGCTGCTGAAAATTTTATCGAGAACTTAGATTTGAGCATATCGTAGAAAATTCAACATTAAAATTTAGAAGAAAATGATTATTATCAGCTAGGGTTTTAAAGAGAATTATTTGAAAAATTTCAATAGAAATCCTCGTAAAGATTCATCAAACAAAACTTATATTTACCTCAGATTTAAACCAAAAAATTTATGGGTTGCAAACCTCTCCGGCAAAACAAAATAATAATTGGAAAAACATATGTTATATGCTTTTGAAAAAGAATTGTAATTAAGATAGAAAATAGTTCAGTTAAACATCACAACTTATCAGGTCTCTTGGGTTCTTGAGCGGGGCATTAGATCTTGGGTTCTTGAGCGGGTGTGATACCATCCTTAGGTCACAGTATTCTATGACCCTTTTAAGACATTTTTTCTACACTGCATCTTTTGAGGAATCTTGTTCAATTGTTACATACTTGTAGCATTTTTTCCCTCCATTTCCTATTTCATGCTTTTGCTCAAAGCCTTTGTAGGCTTCCTCAATTGGGGTTTCTTTCGAGTGTTAGTGGTGTTTCCATGACTTTTTTAAAATCATGGGTGTTTTGAAATCCATGGATAGGGTTTTGCAACATCTTTTGACAATTTTTTACCACAAAAAATTGTTTTCTATGCTCTGTATCTTTCTTAGATCTTTTAAAAGGGGTTCATATAGGCTCAATACTCAAATTGACCACCATTTGGCTAGGGAGGACACGATTTGCCAACTTTGTGATTTGGGAGAGCCTGAGATAGAGACTTACTTCATTTTTGCTGCCCCATTTACTATGAGATCAGAGGGAGATTTTACTGCTTATTTGGGAAGGCTTAGTTTCTCCAAGCTTTTTTCACGTATAAGGACCAGAGGTTCCTTGCACTCTACCTCCAGAAGGCATGGAGGCTTCGAGACCTGACTCTGCAATAGCTTATGTCCCTGAGATCACATTCCAATCAGCTCATCGCTTCATTTTTTCTAGTGGCTCCCCACATGCGGGGTACCAAGAGGGCGCTGGATCCCTCTCCCTCTTTTGGGTCTCCCAGGAAGGTGAGACCTTGCAGATCCTTCATTCAACAGTGAACTTCTTCTAGCACATTGAGGGGCTCTCGAAGACAGCATGGGATTCCCTGTCGTACAACTTATCCATAGGTTCTAGACTCATTCCCGATCACTTGGAGCAGCTAGCTTGCTGGGTTGTTTGGTTTGGTGGCTTCCTCTTGCTTTAGTTCTTTGCTTTCTGTGCTTTCTTCTTTTGGGCACTATTTGGTGTTCCCGCTGTATGTTGGGGGTTACTACTTTGTTTCGGGCAATCCGATGGACCCTTTTGTTAATCTTTTGTTGGACATCAATAAATTTATCTTATCGGACAATATTTTGTGTAGAAGTTTCTCTGATTTATTTTTTCAAAATTGTGTATGTTGCTTGTTTTATATTGTATTTTCCATTTAAATCTAGTTTCTTCTTAGATGCCCTTGAGAAGTTTGCCAAAAAGTTTTGACTTATTTTGACCTTGAAAATTAGATTTTTTGCAATTAGTACCAGCAACTTGCTAAAGATTTTTTGATAGAAAACTCAACATTACAGTTTTTTGAACAATTGCTCTTAGTTGGTGCATCATTGGAAAAAGGTGGTGTAGTATGTAATAAAGTACTTATCATTAGTTAAGCTTTGTTGGGTCGGGTAGTTAAGAAGCGAGGGGATGCATCCATTGGTTTTCCCAACTAACGGACCATTATATACAATAAGATAAGATAAGATAAGATAATAGTATTAATGTCCAACAAAAGACCACAAAAGGTCTATGGGACTAAGAGTTTACAATAGGATAACAGACAACAACAAGAACACCAAACGATGTCAAAGAAAAACAAACAACAAGAACAAGAAGAGAAAAGAGAAGAGAAGAGAAGAGAAGCGCCAAGAAGTCAAGGCAAAGATAGGGAATCCTTTGTAGCCGAAAATAAATCAGTCACAAATGGATAAGACTGTGGGGGAACATACGCCTTGATCCGTCACTGTGAACTCCTGGTTGAGTGTTGTTGACATAAGAAACTGTTGCGAGGTCTGACAACTCTGGAATGACTGGTAGAACTAGACGGCCTTTTCACACCTCGTAAGGGGATAAGGGTGAGAAAAAGACAGTAATGAGCTGATTAGAGGAAGGCCGGGAAGGAAGAAGTGACTGTAAAGTGCTACGAAGCAGGGTGACTTCCTGAAGATAAAGCGCGAAACACCGCTAATCAATGTAACTGAAGAAAGATGAAAGAGAGAAACAGTCCCAAAACATAGAGTGTCTCTGTCTTGACCTTCGCTAATGTACATAGCTGACGGATCCAATCACCGCTGTCAATATGATGGTCAGTCTGAGCTCGAAGGCTGTGAGAACCAACTCTGAAAGACCCCTGAGAAATACGTAGAGCATGACACCATCATCAATATAGGTAGCTAGAATGAACAATAACCCCATCACAAATCTCCATAAAGTGCTCAGCATAGAAGGCCATCCTCGAACGTAATCCACTAGGAGGCTTAGTCTAGCTGGTGATAATGTACTATCTGTAGATATCCAATTTGGCATACTCATTTAACTCCTAATGGGAGGGAAGGAGATTAGCAAGGGCATTGAACAAAAATTGGTATGGAGGGAGACAGTCAATATCAGTCCTAATCGAGCTCAGTAGAGAGGAAGCCTATGCATACTAGCAACAAGCACGAGAACTAGCATCAGATATTGCATTCGCAGTTGAGGAGCAGTACGCTAGGTATGAGTATGTATCTTGATCATTAGCCGAGTCCGTAAAACCATGAAGGCAATGAGGAACCAAATCAGGTCAAAAATGGTTGCAAGTCTAAAAGGATGAGCAACAAACTTAGCAAGAATGATACTATGAGGAATGAACTTGTGACATCTAATGATACGTTGTAGAAGCAATGTCTGTATCCGTCTAAGTTGCCGGTTTGGGTTCGGTTCCAAGTTCGCGGTTCGAGAACTGGTTCACTGGTTCGACAAATTTTTTAAAAGGGGTTTGGGTTCATTTGGGTTTGTTAATACAAAAACATGTAAAATTATATATATATCTTTATGAAGCATGAGTTAAAATTAGAATGTAGCATAGTAGCATAAACACATTTAAACAACAAAAACTTTAAAACAGCATAAACAATAACATATCATGGTGATCATACCATCATATAGTAACATAGTTCAATCAACTTGAACATCAAAGATGAAAGATTCAAAACATTTAAAATATCAAGTTCAAGTATCATTGTTTCATGTTCAGGGTTTAACAATAACTAATGGAATGAAAATCTATTAAAATTCTGATTTTTTAGTTCTAAGTTCTTCAATCTTCATCTTCTTCATATTCATCTTCTTCTTCATCTCCTCCTTCTCCACCTCCGCTATTACTTGCACCAAGGCCAATGGGATCAGCAGCAGAATCAACAATGGTATTGGCATCAAAGTCATCAAAATCAATCTTCAAACTCCTCCTTGCACAACTGGATGCTTGCTCAAAAACTTATGTGCTCTCCTTCAAGGCAAAATAACCTATTTAGAAACATCAAATGACAATGAGAGGGCACAAAACCAATTAATTACACCTTTTTAGGTTACATGGATGCCAAAAAATTATGCAAAATTGCAAATAAAATAGTCAAAGTCACATCCATAGCCGCGGGTTCGACCTTGGTTCAAATTTTCGGACGTGGTTCACTTGGGTCCGAACCTTGGTTCAAACCAGATCGAACCAGGCCTGCAAAAAAGGACCTTGGTCAAACCAAGTTTGAACCGTACCCAAACTTGGAACTGGTTTGAACCAGTTGGTGGTCTGGAGGGGGGGGGGGGGGGTACCCGTGCAACCTAGGTACCCATTTGATCGAGGTCCAGTTAGAGATGAGTAGAGAAGGCCCCCAAACCACTGAGCCAGAAAGAACCGTCGGTCGAACAAGAGAGTCTAAGAGGGATAACTTGGATGGGGTGTCCTAAAAATGGTGTCTGAAACACTGTTTCTCAAGCATTGCTAGAGACCCCATACCCTTACTAACTCTAGACTGGATTGAAGGTCTCATACTGAAGTGGGGTCCAAAAAACTTATCCCAAATACATATACGAAGAAGTAATCTCAATCTCGTCCCTGAAAGAAGAAATGAAGATGAAAGGTTTAAACAATTAAAAACCATAACTCGAGTCTTACCCACGTTAACCAAAAGTTGTTGCTGATCACAAAAGGAAGTCAAACCATCAAGAAGCCTCTGTAAACTCTTAGGAGAAGAGGCAAAAAGAACCAAATCATCATTTGCAAAAAGAAGAATGGAGATCAAGACCTGATGTAACATCCATCCTTAGGAAGAGAGGACTTCAAAAGAAAGTCCTCAAGCTCGTCAATATAAAAATTGAACAAAGTGGGGGATAGAGCACAACCTTGTTTAACCACAATGGTATTATGGATTGGAACAGAGAAACCCTCAGGAGTCCTGAATCTACCCATTACAGTTTCATATAATCTCATAATCGCAGTAAGTAGCATCTCCGAAATCCCAATCATACGAAGCCTCCAAAATAGAGGCATCCTAGGAACAAAATCAAAAGCCTTGTGGAAATCAATAAAGTAGCAATATACTTTCATCGATCTGCGTCTAGCCTCCTCAATAATAGCTCGTAAAGTAAAAATGTGATCTATGGTTTGGTAGTTAGCTCGGAAACTAGTCTAGCCTCTAGCTCTACAACCTCTCCTGTCAAGCTCTCTGGATAACATAGCGTTCAGGGTTGTAGCATAAAGTTTGGCAAATGTGTGTCCTATCATTATGGTCCTGTAGTTACCAGGGTCAGAAATAGGTCCTGTCTTGTGAATTGGATAAATCAGATGTCTAGACCAAGAAATAGAAAAATGAGTACAAACTACTCTATTAAAGAGTATAAAGAGATAGGGGCCAAGAACCGGAGCACCAAACTTGAAGAATTCAGCCTGAAACTATAAGAACTTTGAATAATGAATGATGTACTCATGTTTTGATAATCACTAAAAGAAATAACATTTCCTCGCCATTTGGTATTTTGGTACAAATAATGAATGTTCTGTTAGTACTATTGAATCTATGTTGTATTACTCATTTTGGCGCTGTTGCATAAGTCTGGACCTGGATGTCATCGGTGAGGCAAGATGGAGTAATGGGGAGACACTTCCTACCACGTATACAAGTAATGAACAATGATGGTGAAGAGGAGGAAATAACTAGAAAAGATTAGTTGACACGTGATCTGGTTATAGCCTAGGAAGTTTCTATCGACCAGTACATGCAAAGGGAAGCCTGTGGGAGAGCGGTTCCAAAGAGCATAGTACGAGACAAACTTTCGGTACCACCAGCGATGTACGATCTACTTGGATAGATCCCTCGTCTGTTGGAAGAAACTTTGTACGTGTAGAGGAATAAAGAGCAAAAACAAAGGGAATGAAGAAGGCAACAAGTGCTGAAGCAGTTTGCTGAAAGGACATAGGAACGAGACTTGGAGGAGCACAATAATTCAATGAAGATAATTAGGCACTAAACCAATTCATGTCCCTAATTCCAAACAAATATCTGAGGCAGGTGCCAGAGGAAGAAACTGAGGAATAAGTTGCCTTGAGGACGTTATGCCTCCAACAATAGGAGGAAAGATGTCGTTACATAAGGGGACCACTTCCAAATCCAAGAAGGGTTGACTGAACACACAATAGAAGGAATACCCAATTTGGCTATCTTTGAAACACTAGGAAGGAAGGCAGTGTGCAGAAATCCTGAAATCCCTGCACGTAGAGAGCATAGGCAGGAACAAAACTCCAGCCTAGGAGGAGATACTGATGGGACAAGCACCTAGGAATCTAGTTCGATGGGAGGGAGCGTCCCAGAAGGAGGGAACGTGCCATCTTAAGGGTTATTGGTATACAGACTTGGAGGCAGGCAAGAGGAATAAATGCAATAATCTCCGTGCAGCGAAGAAGAATTCAAACTCTGCTGGGACAATGATGAAATAGTGACAGAGATCTATAATACAAGGCAAGGGAAGAATGAATCTGTCAGAGTGTATTGCAGGAGGGTGAAGGAATTGATAGAAAAGCTTGACAACAAGCCTATGGATGGATTGAAAAAAATGTGGTTTATTGAAGGGTTGACGCCATCCCTAAGAAAAAATTGAAAATAGGACCACCATTATCCTTTGTGGACGCCTGTACTCGTGCAATGGATATAGAAAGTGAGAACAAAACTTCCAAGGCCAAGAGGCAGGGAAACTGGAGTGAAAGCTCAAAAGAAAGTGGGGATCAATCCAAGACCATCCAAGCACTGAGGAAGGATATGATGAGGCTAATGAAGGAGGTAGCAGGAAGCAAGGGAGAAAAGAGAGAGGGGAGAGAACTAGGGGGTACAAATTGCGAAAAGGAGGGCCACACAAAATGGACATGTTTGTGTAAAGCATTTTGTGATATCTGTTAGGTGTTAGGACACACAATCAAAGACTGTCCATACAATCTAAAAGCACATAACGCACAAGTATTCTTCACTCAGGGAGAACAATCCACACCTACCTCCACCCCTCCACGAATTGCAAATAGTGAAGTCTCACTTGGAGGATATAAAAGAAGCAGTAATAACAACAATAACAACAAACCTAGGAGAGGAATCCAATATGACTCTAAAGGAAGACCTATGATCCAATGTAGACGATGCAATGAATGGGGACATTTTGCACACAATTGTTAGAATGCAGGAGGACAAAACGAAGGACTGTTGTGCAAATGGTGCGGACTAGGTAACCATGAGGATGCCGATTGCCCTAGACAAAAGGGGGTGAACATGCTCGAGATTGCAGAACCCGAGAATGAAGTATTAGCTATCACAAGAATGCAGGCCAAGAAACTAGAATATTTGGATGCAGCTACAGAAAAAGAAAGATTACAAGAAGCTAGAAGGGACATTAGAGATAGTATGGTTAAATCCCTAAACACCTAGCTGGTAACAAACGTCATGAAATAAGTACTGGAGACCACCATTCCCGTGAAAATTGCAAATCTACTAGAAAATCTACCTTAGTTGCGAGTAGCAATAACACAAGGGGCAAGTAATAAAGGAGTAACCTCCAAGGACGAGAAGGAAGAGGAAGTGCAACCAGGCAAAGAAATCAACACCCTGTTCACCATAGGAATGGGGAGGACACCGATAGTAGTGGAAATGGAAATATTGGGATGTAAACTATCGAATACTATTGTCGATGGAGGCTCCAAGGCGAACATCCTATTTGAGGAAACTTGGAAGGCGATAGGGAAGCCTACACTTTGGCCAACACATTCCAATTGGTGGGTGCAGACTAGCACAAAATTAAGCCAATATGAACCTTGAGGGGGCAAAAGGTAGTAATTGGTACACAACAGTTCTTGTTGGACTTTGTGATAATCACCCTGGAGAAGAAAGGGTATGGTGCACTGTTGGGAAGAGGATGGCTAGTGGTAGTGAAGGCTACCCATAATTGGAAGAGGATTACACTGTCCATGGAAGTTGACGGCAGGAAGTATACAATAGATTGAAGTAACCAGTCGGTAAGTGAGGACTTGGCATCTGATTTAGAGGAGGGAGAAAGTGGAGGAGTAAAACCAGACGAGGAAGGAGTACTCCGGCTTGGGGAGTGCTCAGAAGACGAAACAAACTCTCTTCAACAGCTTGTTTCACTGGCGGATGGGGGACTATGAAGTATTCCAGCCGGAATGTAACATGTTATAGATTCAAGACGTGGGGCTAGAAGAAAAGTACCCAGAATGCAATAAAGTAAAAGAAAATGGGGCCGTAAAATTATCAACTCTAGAGAATACTCTGATAAAAGATCTTGTTAATGGATGTAGATTAAAACCATATAAGGAAAGAAAGGAACCTACTTCTGCCTACTTCATAATGTAAAAGATGACAAGGAGGAAGGTTATAAAAAGTGAAATAAAGGATAACCACCCAAAAAAAATAACGAATGCACGAAATGGTCATACCATGTGCGAGCAAATCCTTTATTGACTAAAATAAATAGAGGAGGACAACATATCAAAAGAAATGACTACACCCAAGCAGCCTTATCAAGGGAAGTTACACAGTACAAAAAGAACATAGTTGTATGGAAGGAGACAACACATGCAAGTGGCTGTACATGTAGATTGGGAGGAGGTCGTACGTCCAGCTTGGAAAGAGGCCATACATCAGATTGGGAATGAGGCCGTACGTCGGGAGGAGAGGGCCGTATGTTGGAGGAAGAGGAGGCATATGGGAGCAGCTAGAGTGAGTGACAGAGGAGGGAAGTTTGGCACCGTACGGGCACAAAGAGCCAAGGGGGAGGTTGGAGACAAAGCTCATATGCGAGGGGACACTGGAGTACGAGGAGAGGAGGCCAAGTGTGGAGCTAAAACTCGTACACAAGGGTACATTGGAATACGAGTAGAGGAGGCCAAAGTTCAATGTACGCAAGCAAGGGATCAAACTTGTACACAGGGGGAAGGTAAAGCTCGTACGACTGGAGGAAAGGAGGTTAGCCACCAACATGGCTTAGGTGTATGTGCACATCCAACCATACGTGTCACACACATTCCACCGTATGCAAGGAAGGAGGGGAAGCGTACACACACATTCAACCGTACGCACACCTTTGACTGTACGCAAGCCACAAGAAGTACAAGTTGTTTCCACAACTGTTGTACGACACAAACAGGACAAAAGCTAGAGGGGGTGGATAATATACAATTAATAGAATAGGAATGTGGCCTGTGGCAGCACGGATGAAAGGAAACCACAGCTGGAGGTAGTGGAGGAACCATCTACTGCCATGTAGAAGTAGAGGGTAGAAACAGTTGGGGAAATAGCTGCAGATTGGACAAAATGCTACAACATACCTGTTTCTTAGGAGAAATTGCCTCTCATACAGACACTGGCAGACATGGAAGTTGCATTCCGAAGGATATACTTAGAACTCCAACAAGGAAAAGACTTGGAAGTGTGGTTGGCTAAGGAGTGGGAGATTTGAAAAGGTGCTTTCATAGGCAAGTGGAAGGTAGAAAAGGCTACCTTGGAAGAATCTTGGAAGATAGAAAAGAATGCCTTGGAAGACATAATCACAACAACAGAGGCAAAAAAGATGGATGCTTTACGTGTTCTACAGGGGGTTCGTGCCAAACAAAAGGCAGTTGAACGAGATCTTTAGCGACTTTTAGGGGCTCCAAGTATAGGGATGCCTTCCCAACCCTCTTCTTGAAATCCAAATTTTTTGTTTTGTTGGGTAGTCGTCTTCCAGACTTCTTTTTGGGGGGGGATAAATGCAGTACGTAATAAAGTACTTAGCATTAGTTAAGCTTTGTTGGGTTGGGTAGTTAGGCAACGAGAGGATGCGAATGATGTACTCATGTTTTGATAATCAATAAAAGAAATAACATTTCCTCACCATTTAGTATTCTGGTACAGATAATGAATGTTCTGTTAGTGCTATTGAATCTATGTTGTATTACTTTGTGTATCTTGTGAGAATACCCATTCTACAGGTGGGATGGCTAATAACCAATATCATGTTGGAAACCAAAGGAGTGCTTCAATGGCAAAAAGTGCAATACCTAAAAGTAGAGGATGCTCTCTATAGACTATTTTTGAGTACCGTTCTCTAGACAAGATTGTTTTGGGTAACACTAATCGTCCTATAGCAGCAGGCAAATATCAATAATAGTTTGTATTGATGGTATTCTTAAAGTTAGTGCTTTTTGAATACCGAGTAGGTACTCAGGTTTGAAAGATCCTCTTGAAATAGGGGTTTGTGACTACTTAGAGTTGGTGCCCTTAAAATTTATTTTCAAATTTATTTCTTGAGGTTGGATTAGGACAGTAGATCCTAGCAACATTTCTCACCATGGTTGTTCCCATCTTGGGTTTCCACGTATCTTTTGTACATTGGCTTGATTTTGTAGTTGTATCTCTTTCTGATTTTAGTTTTAATTCCTTTTAGTTTTTAGATTAAAGTTCGATAAAGTTCATCAAAAGTTTAAATTGATTAAGGATGAAAAATCATATCTTCCACTACCCCTCATTCTGAAGAAGAATTGTGTTCTATATGTTTTGGGGATGATTTCTACTTTGTTTTCTTAAGAAATGTGGTTGTTTGGATGGTTGGAAAGACAGCACTAGAAGGACTATCATCATGTGTGATGCTAGAACCATTAGGCATGGGACAGAGTAGAGTGGGAGTGTTTCACCACTTTGATTTTTTTAATGTTGAAGCACTTACTGCATTTAGCTGACAGTTATGCCAAGTGTTCATAAATAAATATGTTTTGGCCCAAGTATTGATTATGTAAATAACAGTCAGCTTATGTGATGCCATCATTTGTTCTTGATGGGTAGTTTTTGGCAGTTGGTGCCGGTTGGGAGTTTTGACTCTTAACCAACCACAAAGTAGTATCTATGCTACCGATTTTGTGTGTCTAAGAACTATTCTTGATTTTGTGTACATTGCAGATGGTAATAAAGGACATATCTTTTTGATGCTATATTGTTTAGCATTGCTATATATATATTTTTTACTTTATGTTATTTTCCTGAAAATGATATCTCTGTATACTGTTAGTGTAAATAATTAATTATTATTACACGTTACTTAAGTTTACTTAGGATAATGCATTTTTATATTAGTTGTCATGTAGACACTTGGGAATATGCATAGTCATATTAGTTGTCTTGTTGACAACACAGGAGTTAGCAACTTATTAGAGCACATGGTGTCTACAACATCTATTTATGAGATACACTTATGTAAACTTATCCTCTCATCATCGCACAAACTCCTGTGCTCAATGGAGGATAATCCACCTTTGGTGGACATGTGCTAAGTTGTAATCCTTATCTCTTGTGTGACTTCTAGTCATTCTAGTTGCCTTTATATACAAGACACTTCTATGATGTATTCATCTAATTATCCAATTATTTCATATCAAATCATTAGATATCCATTCTCATTTGATCATCATTAGTCTCTTTTGTGCTATCTATTGAGCTTCTTGGTCTTGGTGTTGAATTATTGCCTTAGGCAAATTCTTACATGGTATCAGAGCTATACCAAATTCTTACATGGTATTAGAGCCATGGGAGTTTCATTACATAGCCATTGGAGAGATTTTTTTGTAGGTCAAGATTAGAGCTTGGTGGTGCAAATCAGATGTTGGCATCACATTCAGAAGGTCAAAAAACCTCCAAATCGACTTTTATTTTATCAAAATCGGACATCTGAGGTGAAATCTAGAGTCATTTGATTTTTGAAGGTGCGATGGTGGCAATTCAGGAAAAATAATTGTAGAGGTGATTTTCAAACAACGATATCTCCCTCATACCGACTCTTTTTTTCGACCAATTTTTTTTTGTTTTGGGGTAGAATTTCATGATCTACACATTGGTGTAGGATGTTTGAGATCTTTGTTCCTGAATTTTTCTGCAAATCGCAAATCCTGATTTTTGCAACTTCAAAGGTTTAGTTCAGGCTCATCTGGACACATATTCAGGTGCTATTTTTTTGAGAGTGCATGATTTTTTGTTTACTTTCCAAATCTGGTATTAGTTTGGAGTAATTCTGAGTAGACATAGTACTTTCAAATTTTGGTCTCATTTTGGCCTATTGGCACTTGTAATTAATTAGATCCTCGAGAGGTCTTGTGTCTTATCTTGTTGAGTCTGATATAGCTTCATATTTGTTGTTGTAACATTCAAAATTAGAAGTCCACTTAAGCCCTAAATTGGCAAGTGGCTATTGTAGTCGCATTAAATATAAAGTGCCAAATCATGCATTAGGGGGGGTTTCTTTGATTTTTTTGCATTTTGGGGGTGCATACATTATTTGATCTCATGGAGTCATGTCAAAAGTGTCACTTTGGTTTAAGATTCAAATTGACAAAAAGGAACTATAAAAAATGGAGTGCTTTGATGATTGATCATCTAAGAGAACATAAGGAAGTGTTTCCTTATCTATGTTCGAAAATATTTCCACCTAATACTAATTGGGGGCATCTTTCTCTTCTTCTTCGCTTTATGTATAACAGTATGAGTAAGGAATCTTTTGCTCCTCTTAGTAAAGCAAGTAGTCCTCATGATGTTTGGATGTGTCTTTGGGAAGCATATGGAGATCCACGAGTCCCTCTATTACTAGAGGACATTCTACCTCCAGTCACTCCAGTCGTCCAAGTCCAGGTCCAGGTTCAACCAGCAGGAAACACCATGTCTTCTTATTTCAGCTTCATGGGATGACTTCCTTCTAGACATTGTAGTGTTGTTTGTGAAGTCTTACATTGAAGATGTGGGAGACATTATTGATGACATCCATCTTCTCTTTGTTGAGGAGAATTCTTCTTCACTTGTTGCGAGGGAACACTCTGACCCTCAACCACTTGATCTTTCTTTTGAGACTAACATGATTGTGGACACTTCCTTTCAGCAATTGGAGGAGGACTCTTTTACTTCAAAGGAGACTTATCAGTCTTTGGAGATTGTATTCCAGTTTCCTCAGACATCATATCTTTTGAGGATTCTTCCTACTTGTTGGGGAGCATTCTCTACTACACCTATGGCACCACTTCTTCCTACAAGGAGGAACATCATTCAATTTTCATGGTGCACCTTCTTCAGTCATCAAGGAGCTTCTTTCATGGTTGTGCATTCATCATTGAGGGGAGGCTATATTGCTTCTCTTCCCATATCTTCCTATAAGGATGACTCCTTGTCTTTGGAGTTTGATTCACTTTCATACATGGACATGTTACCTTGTTTTCCACCTTCTTTTGGGCATCCATCAGATTGGCTTGTGGCATCTACATTCATCAAGGACTTGTCAACATATGAGTAGACTTCAGGCAGCATCAATAGCATACTACATATGGATTCCTCATCCATCTTCCTATCCACAGTGGGAATTATACTTGCACCTTTACTTGGTGTATCTTCTTCCTAAAGGGAGAAATTTCGTTTGTAGGCATTGGATACTTTTTTGTGTTCATGACATCCTTGTAGGAGAATATTCAATATGGGGGGATACCATCATGTAGTTTTTTTTTGATGGGGGATATATGCTTGTACATGCATGATGAATGTCATAGCAGGAGAGGTCACATGACTCTTCTCTTCTTTATTGTACTTATCTCTCTTTTTGGAGGAGGTTTTTCCCATGATGTTTTCCCTCTTTCTCCGTTTTTAGCGAAATTGCATTGTATCGCATAGCATTGTATGTAGAGCATTGCATTTGTACATGGGTACCTAACATGGCCTAGTAGCTGGGACCCACATGGCATCTTGCATTTCGCTTTGTGAGCTTAAGTGCATTCCCCTAAGTTGCACTTAAGGGGGGGTGTTAGTGTAAATAATTAATTATTATTACACTTTACTTAAGTTTACTTAGGATAATGCATTTTTATATTAGTTGTCGTGTAGACACTTAGGAATATGCATAGTCATATGAGTTGTCTTTTTGCCAACATAGGAGTTAGCAAATTATTAAAGCACATGGTGTCTACAACATCTCTTTATGAGATACACCTATGTAAACTTATCCTCTCATCATCGTACAAACTCCTGTTCTCAATGGAGGATAATCCACCTTTGGTGGACATGTGTTGAGTTGTAATCCTTATCTCTTGTGTGACTTCTAGTCATTCTAGTTGCCTTTATATACAAGGCACTTCTATGATGTATTCATCCAATTATCCAATTATCTCATATCCAATCATCAGATATCCATTCTCATTTGATCATCATTAGTCTCTCTTGTGCTATCTATTGAGCTTCTTGATCTTCGTGTTGAATTATTGCCTTAGGCAAATTCTTACACGGTATTAGAGCTATACCAAATTCTTACACTTTGCATGGTAATTACTAATTAGTAAGTTCCCTAGGAGAGTAAACATTTTGGCGCCGTTGTTGTACAAAATCTAGAGATCTAAGCTGTAGTGAATAGTTGCAATAAGCATTATGGCAGTATAACAGGTAGATTGATCAAACAATGAGCCATACCTGAGACTTCTAAGTTGGATATGACTGTCCAAGATATATCTAGAATTGCCTTGCTAGATGTTGGGGAGGACGAGGAGGAGGATGTGGCTGCATCTGGGGCTAGTGGAACCGGTTTGGGTTCCAATGATGTGGAAAATGTCAATCATATAGATGAGGATGAAGCCATTGATCCCTCATATTTTGATGACCCATTTGACCCTTGAAGGGCATTTGCATATTTGATAAACTATGTTTAAACATTTGTCATTGACTCATTGAGTCATTTATGATTTATCACTATGTTTCACAGTTTCAAACTTTATTAAGTCATAATTTCTTATCTATCAATCTGATGAAGTAGTCTATGTTTTGAAATTCCATTTTGCATTTTAGTAATTCAATGTATGATTTTATTTACAACATTAGCATAGATTAATGGGTGAGTATTTAATGTTTATCTTTGACATTTGGCATTGATCAATAATCAAGTAACATTGATATATTCATACTATGGAATGACTTAGTTTTACTTTTACAACTATATAAGTTTATATTTTTTTTGCACACACACACACACACACACACACACACACACACACACACATATATATATATATACACACACACACACACACACACACACACACACTAACGAACCCACCCACAAACCCAAATGGGAAAAAAAAAAAATTGCCCGAACCCACGAACTGAACCTCGAACCCGAACCTGTCCCCGAACCCGAATCGACAACTTAGTATTTTTCCATTTGGTCAAAGGCATGCCATATGTTTTGCATTTTTCTTTAAATAAGATGAAATTTTCTTATTACAAATGCTTGAAAATCCTCCAAATTCAAAAAACAAAATTACATGTAGAAGAACATCTTGAAGTTTCTCATGTCTGAGTCAATAGCAAGAGGCATGTTTTTGTTTTGTAATTAGTTTTCTTGTTTGTTTGATTGCTTTTTTTGATTTCTTTTTTGGAAGAAAGTTAAAGAATCCTATCCAAGAATGCATGTGCATCTACATCCTTTTACCTTTCATATTTTCATGTTAATACATATTTCATCCATTTTCCAACACGTGCAATTACATCCTCCGAACCTAGTTACACGTTTACCTCAAGTAATTACTACATGTAATTACCACATGTAATTAACTCTAGAGAACCCAATTTTGGTAAAACGTCACTCTTTTAAATACCAAAGTCGTCATTTGCATACATTCTTATGCATCTAACTTGTGTTCTTGGTCATACAAACAAAGTCCATCTTTTCCAACACATGTAATCCATCCTTCTAAGTCCGATTTTGGCTTTTTTGGTCCAAATACATATACTTTCTGATTCATTTCGAGCCATGACATGTGTTCCATAAGTATCTAATCAATACTTCGTACACCCATCCCTCGTGGATTCGTCATTGTGACTAAATCCTAAAATTTTCAAGGATCCAATCTTATTGGAAGATGTTTTCATCTTCAGGTTGCGACACACTCTTCAAGATATGTCAGAACTTTTTCAAAGAACAGTGACAACCTATCGAGAAGATATGCTTTGATTCTCAAGAAGCAATCATTCATGTGGTCTCCACTTTCCCAATGGAAGCCTTGGAACTTGAGTTGCGACGCACTCTTCAAGATATTTCAAAGCTTTTTCAAAGAACAGTGACAACCTATCGAGAAGACATGCTTTGATTCTCAAGATATGTCAGCACTTTTTCAAAGAACAGTGACAACCTATTGAGAAGACATGCTTGGATTCTCAAGAAGCAATCATTCATGTGGGAATGCGCCAAGTATTTTGAAAAAGAAGTTAAAGATGCTGATGGGAAAGTTGTTCTAAGTTTGCACCCAGACATCATTAAGAAGATCCTTAAAGTGTAGGAAAAATCAAAATGTGCAAATCTGACAAAGGAGAACTCACGACAATAGTGAAATGAGGAAAAACTTGATTACGTCAATTTTTCAAATGACAACGAGAAATTCATCGAAGAGAGTCAGAGGATATCAAAAGACGCAAAACCATGGTTATCAAGGTGAATGTAGTGGCACGAAATACAGGAACTCCCGATCCTGTGATCATCCGGGTTGCATCATCAAGTTCAAGGTCTTTTTCGACAATTTACAAGATTGATTCATTTAGAATAAGCAGTTTCAACATTTTCTTCAAGTATTTTTCAGCTTTGTCATTGTTTGATTGCATTTCCTCATGACATGTAGTCCAATAATTCTTCTCACCTAGTTTTACTTGGTCAAAGTGGTTGAGCTGCTCCCTGTTTTTCCTCCTTTTTCTTACTTATGCTATTTAAGAAGTGCCCCCCTCATTGTAAAAATCATCTTTTATTGTATGCAAGAAAGCTCTGAAGAATTGTGCAAGCATAACTTTGATTGTGTAGTACTGTTTTGAAGAAAAGTGAATATAAAGAAACTATCGAGCTGAAACTTTGATTGAGTGCAATTGTGATAGTGCAAATTGGAATCTTTGACCTTAGTTAGCATCTGTTACCTTTAATTCATGTTAGTATGTTTTAAATAATTGAGCATAATGAGTTAAGAAGCAATTAGAGCCGAAGCTTTGACTGAAAGTGATTGTGGTGATACATAGACTAGAAGCTTTGACTGTAGCTTGTATTACCATCTCAATTTACAAAAATAGTTAGAATACCCTACTTCTAGAAGTCTTTGTGCCCCAATGGTAGAGGTTATTCTTATAGAATAGATTAAAACAACACTTAGAGTCAAACCGTTACGTTTCAATCAGCCTTTGAGTTGGTGTTAGTTTATCAATATCATTGTTTCCAGCTATTAGATAGAAGTGTAGTTAGAGATTCCGTCTTGCCTGTTACTTGCTTTGCGGGTAAGTGGATTCTTTCATAAAAGTTAAGAGGAAAGAATATTAGTAAAATCTCTCAACTTCTTGGTTACCTTGAGTTGATCTAAAGAACAGTGAGAAGGGGAACCTTCCCTTAAAGTAGGAGAGACTTTGTCTCATATGTTGTGGCTCGTCTACTTATTTTGCGATTGAATTTTAACAAATTGTCGGTTGCAAAATATCCACTTAACAGTTTTTGGCGACTCTACTGGGGATACGAGACACATTTGATAGCCTCATGCTTTCATTTGAAGCATACCCTTGTCCTTTTTCATTGTAAATATACATTGTAATTTTATTTCTCGAAGTTGTTTCAAGCATTTCCCAAAGACATGTAAATGGCCCAAGGTCCTTGGGGAAATGCTTTTGGACCATTGAATCTAGCTCTACATCTACATGATCTTCTTGATGGCTTGCAAAATAACTTTCCCAATTTCTTTGGTGATGAACAACAACATGCTGATGAATATATTGCTTCTTTCTACATTGCATGCAGTGTTCATGCTATTGAATTTGAGGACATGTCTGTAAGGTTGTTCATGGAAACTCTCCTAGGCATGGCTGCTGATTGGTTTTACCATTTTCCATCACATACTATCACAAATTGGGCTAGTCTCATAGCCAAGTTTGAGGAAAGGTTCAAGCCTCTTGAAGATGCTCCTGCATTGTTGGTCCTGATGGAACCCAAAATTATAGTCCCCATTTCCGATCTTGAAGAATGAACAAATATGAATCTGGAGAAAGAAGAGATTTAGATATTTATGTTTATATGCAGGGCTCACTGGACAGAGATAGTTTAATGACAAACTATTACTGATTTCATATATCCTTGCAGTGAATGTCTAGTGAACATACTTGGGCTTAATTCTGGAGCAATATACGTGTCCATCAATGATGAATTGGGAGCACTGTTTTTATAGGATCTTTTTCAGTAATATATTCTGAAGTCATGAAGTCTGCAAGGATGGTAAAATATGAGGTCTGTTCATTTATCAGATTTCCCTGGTAACTGTGTCCCAAATTTAGCATATGGTGCTAGTATACAAATGAGTATATTATGGATGGAATATGTAAAACCCAATTATTATACGACCATTGGCCATTATCATTTTCGCATTGATAAACTATCCAAATGATGTGCATCGAATGCATAGAAGAAATCTGTGATTTAAAACCATTGTACACTGCTCAGTTTCCATATTAACCGAACACAATATTAACAAGTATGACCAAGGCAAATAATCGATACTAAGAAAAATACTATTGGAGCTAAGCCAAAATGCCAAACGAGAGAAGATGCCACCAGTCACCGTGTGTTTTATAATGATCTCGTATTAAAGAGCAGATTGGAGTGGTACGGAAGATAGAAAAGCAGTCCAGATCTATCATCCACCTATTGGGATGTCATGAGCCATCTCTAGAAGTGAATATGTGTTGAAGATATACATGACGTTATTTTATCTTGGTTCTTTTGGCAACAAAAGCATTGGTCAGCGATGTGTGAAGAAGATGGTAGAGGCAAATCAAATGAGTACATGGTGGATTTTACATAACACCTATGATGAAGTGTTTGGTGCCAAGTGTTTGGGAGAAACCATTAGGGCCTTTAGTGCATGGGATCCATGTTAAACTATGACCACAACATGAGCATAGAGTCTATGTTTTCTCATACTAATCACTATTCAGTATCTAATGATATTGATTGTTTTCTTTTTTGCAGGTTTATTAAGATACAGTATAAAGGAATTATGCACATACGATATACCACAAGCCATGTAAGATATATGCCTAGGAGATTTGTGTAAGCCATCAAGTATAGATGCAAATTCTGAAATAATTGTGGATGGACTCCCGGTAACATCTGAGAAATTAGGCGTCTAAATCTTATGCAAAGGTTGGAGCATCAATACCGTCTGTAGTACTGTGACAAATACATTTGCGATGGGAAGAAGTTTGCAGAGATAATGATGATTGGATATGGCCATAACGTGACCTTGTGTGGGAGTAGTGATATTGGGATCTTTTGGCATTACAGAAGAGGATATCTATGAATTACACATCAAATTCTTGGCTAAAGAAAAAAAACTGTGGAGGACGATCATGTTCAGGCAAAATTCAGAGAACCCCCATTCCTGCACAAACACTCATGGTATCCACTAAAAGTCGTTGCCAAACAGAGTAAATACGTACATCAACATTGAGGCTGGAAGTCGATCATCTAAAGAAAGTTGGGCACTTGAAAATAGCGTTATATAGTGGATAGCATCGTCATTTACACCTTGAAAAAGGATAACAATTTCACCAATTTGGAGAGTGCGAACAGATCCAAAAAATATTTCTGGAAGGTTTTTTAATTTTCATAAGTCGTAATTTATCCAAGGAGACAGTTTGGAATTGACAACCTAAATAAGTCATGTTTTAATGGAGCGATTTAGTTTTTTGTTTGGGAAAGTCACATTGGTTGGTACTAACCGATAGACTCTATCATATGGTATAAATACAAGATAGAGAATACAATTGGACAATTCATATATACTATTCCCTAAATTTTATATTCCCAATTATATGCGCATTTGATGTATTACATTATTTCATTGGCAAATGCATGAAAATTTTTGAACTAAGTCCGTGGATTGTGGATTATTGAATAAATTCTTATGCGATTCTGGAGTCAAAGTTGCATTGGATGGATCATCCGTAAGGAGTGTCTCCAGTGCAATTTTATTTCCGACATGATTAGTAAGAAATATTCATTTTATTTTATTTGCATGAAGCTTTAGAGTTAAATTAATATATAGTTCCGTCCTTAATAATTACTATTTTTAATTTTGTAAATAATTTATATGATAGATAAGTGGACAAGATCAATTATAGCATTTTAAAATCGAACATCATAGATATTGAGAAATATTTAATTGTTTCCGAATCTATGTCTGGTTTGTCTCTGAACCACAAGAGTTAAAAAACATTCTAGACTATTTTAAAATTGCGTCCATACATTTGATCTATTGCATCTTGATTACTAAATTGTTTATAATTAATGTACGAAGAATTTTATAAAGTTGTATGTTTTAAACTTATAATATTGACTCTATCGCCCTTCAACACTGGTGTTTGTATTATTCATAATTAGCAATCCATACGTTGGCAATTATTTCATATCTTTCCTTTGAAGAATTAATATATTCATTTGTTGCAATCATCTATAATAATTACCTTTATTTCAAACACTTGTATATTCATTATTCTTAATTCATAATTTGCAAATTTAAATTTTTTTGTAATTCTTGCCGTTTTGAAAACTTTTATTACATTTGCATTCTAATCGATCTGCTATAAGCATCTTGGGCTTAAGTGTTTTGTTTAGGATTAGGTACACCTACCTTGGTTTTGCAAAGCCAAAAGCGTAGGGGATTTGGATGTCATCTATTAATCCCGTCAAGTTGGCCATAATCGGTTGGATATCCCAGCATCAAGTTGGCAAGACTTGTAGGATTCCAATTTGCGGTTTTGGGAACCAACAGGCCCAACTTGCTTAGTTGAAGAAGTTATGTCACTTGCCTATGCGTGAATTTGTTGCCCATTTCAACAAACTGACACGAAGAATTCCAATTGGTACTGAACCTACAATTACAAATTTGAAGTTTTTCTTTGTTAGTGCTCAAATTCCTGACCTTAGTTTTCTACTAAGGTGAGCAACCCTAACTACTCTTACAGTTGCACAAGCATTGGCAATTGAAGTTGAAGATGATCTTATTCTAGCTGAGAAGATAAGAATTGAAGCAAGTGGGTTTGAAGAAAGTCATCATTCCAACAATTCATTTTCTTTCAGCGCAAGGATGGATCTTGTAGTGTAGCGGTTAGCAAATGAGTTACTTTCCCTTTAAAAAGTAAATAGCTCAAGACATGTTCTACGAAGATGTACAAAGGAGGCCTCATGGTTCTATTGTTGGGACTCAAAAAAAGTTGATTTCACCATCAAAGAAGCTTGCTATTGAGATATCATTAGCAAAGATAATAGTGAAAGTCTCCTGTATTTGAAGCTAGTGATCTTGCTATTTTCTTCCAGGAAAAGGAAGGAGACATAGGTGGTGACTCTTATATCTGGTGCACACAGCCATAGAAGGCCAAAGATGAAAAGATGAGGAAGGAAATTTTTTCTTCCAATAATCATGTCATAAGAGTGGACATGCAAGCAAGTTCTAATCAAGCTGAAAATGATGTGTTTGTGTCTCAAGGTCATGAATTTGGGAACACTTTGCACAAATGTTCTACCCCGGAGCTTGAAAAGGATTTTCTCATACCATAAAGGTTTTTCCAAGTTAGAAGTTTGTGAGCAGTATGTTGAGGCAGGTAGTGCAGTCATGTCATTGTTAAAATCACATGAGCAAGGTTTTCTTGATCATCCTAAGGTGCAAGTGGTTGATGAACTAGTCAAGCAAGTTGCAGTTGGCAAGAAAGAGTATAGAGTTTGTTCGATCAAGAGGATGTCCAATTCGACATCTTGCTTGGTTAGAGGCTAACGGAAAGCTAGATTTTCCACATGTATTTGAACATGAAAATACCATTGAAGAAGAAATCAAAGAAGTATGTTCGGTTCTAAAGGAGCAGGTTCAATTCATGGACCTATCTTGGAGCAACAGTACACATGATTCATCTCAAAAAGATGAATTCTTCCATCTCTTCCAAGAGGTGTTACATCAGGCATGACATCGTTGCTCAAGTTGTTCATGTTCCATCTATATGAAGTTGCTTGTGAACATGCAAGGTACCGCAAGCTGCTGAAAAAAGGTAGCTATTTTATTGAACCGATAAATGGTTTCATCTGAGAATTTGCATTTTTGGCTAGTTTAAATTAGGTAGTCTTTTTCTTTGTTTTTAATAAGTGCGCTTGCACATTTTTGTTTTATTTTAACTAGATTTGCTTTGCTTTTAGTCGTGTTGGATTAGTTTTTGTTTTTGGTTGTCTGACTCTATAGCCCAATGGAGTGGATGAAAGGCACTTAGAGAACTGGATTTTAAGTCACTCTTTGTTTCCCAAAACAAATGGCTAATATTCCTCAAATAGAGCCAAATGTTGTCCTGCCTTTTGTCACCACAAAATTTGGGTAACAGTATGAAAATTTTTCAACTTAGTTTCACATTTCTTTGAGATAATTCATTAGTTAATTGGCTAACATTGATCAACCAATCAACCCCAATTTGCATAATGAATCCTTTTATTGAAGGCTTTCGTCAATTCTTTTTCATTTTTCATTTTAAGCCTATGCTTGATTTTTCAACGTCATTTCTTGCATTTTTGAGTATGTGTCTAGTTGCTTTTAGTCTTTTTGTTTCGTCCAATCTCTTGCATTTGGTTTTCCCTTCGATTTGGTATATTTTAGGGCGTAACCAAACTTGGTAGTCAAAAGATATGATCATTTAAGTGCTCAAAAAGTAGACTCTCCAGACGCAATCACATATTTAAAATATGAATGTTATATTTCATATTTGATTTTCACTTTTTGAAAAATATAACATAAATTCACTTTATGTTATGTTTTTGAGTTACTTTATCACTTAAGTGTCTATAGTGCACTTTGATACATTTTCATGCTGAGCCGCTTTTTAATTTTTCACTTAAGTGATGTTATCACTATATAGTTCTAATTTAATGTTGAGTTTTTACTTTATGTTTTATTTTAAACATCTAAGTTAAATATTACTTTTTGAATAATATTTGCACATGATATATAAACTATGTATTGTAAATATGTTATTTGACCCTTGTAAGTATTATTAACTTAGAAATCACTTAGACATTTGCTAAATTGGTCAATTAATTTGTGCAAACTCAATAACATGTCTTTTTACATGTTTACATGCAAATGCATTTGTAAAGTCCGATTTTGGCTTGAAAATGCATATTTTAAATATGGAATGGACTTCCAAGAGTCCATTTGCATGAAAACTCCCTTCTACATTTGAAATTTCTTACATGTAATACCACTTGGAGAATGCGATTTGCTCTAGAAAGCTAAGTTATGGACTTAGGCAAATAAAAAAGTCTATTTTAAATATGTAATGCGCCTCCAAGACCACGATTTTCATGTAAATGGCTTTTTCCAGCCAACATGCAATATGTAATGTGCTCTAGAGAGTGCGATTTTGCACTATAAACCATGCAATGACATCCCAAGAACCCGTTTTTGCATTCCAAGGTCAAAAATGCCCAAGTCATGACAGACATTACATATTCTAAATTTGCAATCTGTTTGGGAGAGTGTGATTTGCACCGAACACATGCATTTTGAGCTCAATGTTACATGGAATACCTCCAAGAGAGTGTGATTTACACTTTTAGCCGATATTTACATGCATTTTAAATATGTAAACACATTATTAGGGTTCGACTATGCATTTGAATGCATGTAAATGGTTTTGGAGACCATATTTTGGCCAAAATGCCCATAAATAGCCCAATCGACTCATCAGCAAGGGCACATTTTTGCATTTGAATGCATATTTTTGCCTTTGAGACTCACGTTTTTGAGAAAAGACCCCAAAGGCGACCTAGATTTTGGCAGTTAGAGGGCATTTTTTTCCCAAAAATGTTGCAAGAACAAGTTTTATTCAAAAATGTTTTGTATTACATGGTTTCATAACTTGCTGTTTATCTTCTACATGCAAAAACACCCAAGTATTTGAGCATGGAGATTTACACTTGCAACTTTGAATTGGTCAAAAGCTATTAAGTTGTTGCATGCATTTGCACTTGGAGAACCCGATTTTGGAGAAGACTTGTTCATTTCAACTTCTCTTTCCTCCATTTTTGGCTCATTGAGCCCCAAGTAAGTAGAAGATTTCAACTTTGCTTTTATTTCTTGCTTGCTTTGCTATTATGTTGCCTTATTTGGTTCATCTTTGTCCATTTGTTCAAAGGCATGCCATATCTTTCACATTTTTTCTTTAAATAAGATGAAATCTTTTGATTACAAATGCTTGAAAATCCTCCAAATTCCAAGAACAAAATTGCATGTAGAAAAGCATCTTGAAGTTTGTCATGTTTGAGTCAATAGCAGTAGGTATGTTTTATTTTTGTACTTAGTTTTCTTGTTTGTTTGATTGCTTGTTTTGATTTCATTTTTGGAAGAAAGTTGAAGGATCCTATCCAAGAATGCAAGTGCATCTACATCCTTTTACCTTTCATGTTTTCATGTCAATACATATAAGCGTTTTTCACCGCCCGGGAAGGTTCTAGACACAAAACCCTAATCTTGAGGCTGACCAACCTCATATTATATTATTTTATTACACTTTATTATATAGAATCAGTTCAAGACAAATTACAAATTGCATTTTCGGATGGCTCCACTTCTTGAGACCATAACTAGCAAACGATTGAGCCGATGGGCTATTATAACCTCATTCTAGAATTCTCAACTAAAGTTCTACAATGGCTAATCGTGCAAGTATTCATCAATTGAGGTTTAACCTCGTTTTGGAGCCATTTAGGCCTTCATCGTTGGACCTGAAATTTGGATAGCCAAAATTCATACCGAAAATTTGCAATAACTTCTCTAATACATATGATATGACAATGAAACTTATCTGGTAGGCTGATATGTTTAAGATTAACCTCCACATATGAGATTAGAACAATTTGAGCACAAAAGGTCAACTTACTAAAATCAGCAAGGTCCCACAAATAACAATTCTGCACAGGAATAAAACTTATTGAGAACGTAAAACTGGAAATATAAATAGTTTTGGGTGATGCAAGATTGCCCTTACACCTAGGATGCTCCTGTATCTAAGATGAATTGCATGTGATACAATTGGATGTAAGTCGATTGCATGTCCTCATGACATGTGATCCAATAATTCTTCTCACCTAGTTTTACGAGGTCAAAGTGGTTGAGTTGTTCCCACTTTTTCCTCCTCCTTTGTCTCACTTCTTCTCCTAGATAAGAAGTGCCCCCATAATTGTAAAAATAATTTTTTATTGTATACAAGACAGCTCTAAAGAATTGTGCAAGCATAACTTTGATTGTGTAGTACTGTTTTGAAGAAAAGTGAATACAAAGAAACAATTGGAGTTGAAACTTTGATTGAATGTAATTGTGATAGTGCAAATTGGAAGCTTTGACTTTAGTTTGCGTTTGTTATCTTTGATTTATGTTATTGTTGTATGTTTCATAACGGGTTAAGAAGCAATTGAAGCTGAAGCTTTGAGTGGGAGTGATTGTGGTGATACATAGACTAGAATTACCTTATGGTGATATTGTAGCTTGTATTGCCTTCTCAATTCACAAAAATAGTGAGAATTCCTTACATCCAGAAGTCTTTGTGCCCCAATGGTAGAGGTTATTCTTATAGAATAGATTAAAATAGGACTTAGAGCCAAACTAGTACGTTTTCAATTAGCCTTTGAGTTGGTGTTAGTTTATTGGTATCACCATTTCCAGCTATTAGATATAAGTGTATTTAGAGATCTCATCTTGCCCATTACTTACTCCACAGGTAGGTGAATTCTTTCTTGAAAGTTAAAAGGAACAAAATTTAGTAACAGCCTTTCAAAATCTCTCAACTTTTTGCTTACCTTGAGAGATTAATAACAATTCATAGAATCAACATATTATGAAGAGAAATATAGAGATCAATGCTAGAAACGTATGCTATTCCCAGTGATATGACAAAAACTCATGATTGACATTCAAAGGTATTATAATCATAGAATACTATGTCTTTGTTGTCTAATCTTCTTGAGAAGGATCTCAACATGCACACAAATATGGATCACTACACAATAATCTCTGCACAACTGAATTCTCATAATAGAAAATGATAACATTCCAAATATGCCTTATCTTTGCAGTACAATCTTCAATCCTCATTGAATGCTATAGGCTTGTAATGATTAACATCTGTCAATGGCAATTCCGTCTCCTTGATTTGTAAATTGAAGAGATTGTTCCAACAGTGAGGGAACCAACATACAGCCTTCATGGAAAGATTGTTTGATTTGATTATTACCTTCGAAGTTTGAATTTGTATTCTCTGCAACTACTCCACAGCACTGTTAGCAATAAAGCTATTAGTTTACTGAGATATTAATAACTGTTGCACATAACTGTCTTCCAGTTTTTTTCGTTGAATGCCCTTTCTCCTGTTCAGACGGTACTTGATGGATTCATTCTCATCCAGCAGGTAGAGACATATAGCTTCCAGGTATTGAACAATTTCCAACATTAAGCTTTCTAATTCCAGAACCTTCTCTGTGCTCCACGACTATGATTTCAATTTATGCAGCTAACTCATAAGATCCCTGTCTCCAGTCCTGTTAGAAGCTGATGATAAATCATGAAAAGAACCCTGTGGCATATGGAAGACTTACTTTCACGATAGAATGGGTTTCTCACCCTATATCTTCAAACACCTCCCTTCCACTATGCAAAATCACAATAGAAGTTGCTTGACAAACAAGAAAGCTACCATATCATAAATTATGGCACTAGAATAGCTACACTCCTTGTCTTTGAACTTCACTCAGCAATATGTATGAGTTTATTGGAATGACGAAGAAAAATATTTGAATTGCCCTAGAAATAATGAACCTTAACTTTATTCCTTTGATGGCCACAGGACATTCTTAGGATAACAATTGTAACTGTAAATGCATCCTCCTTTCCGTTGAATAAAAAACAGGAGTTGCAAATTCCAAAAATTTATGGAGAAAAATTGCCGAAATACAGAAAATGACTCTGCAAATGATTTGATATGCCCCTCTTGAATGACTACCTTTTCTTGTGCTAAGCAACAGACCCACTGTTGACTCCCAATATTTATTAAACTCGAACTTTAATTATTTCCTTCCACTGCTGTGAGTTATAATTTTACACTGATAAATATCCAATGCTCAACTTGAAATAATCTTATGTGCCAAGATTATGCTGTAGAGCTTATTAAATTAATAGAAATATTAGGAGTGCCTCCAGGCAAATTGTCATAATTATCTCCAGCATATATAAAGTCGTGGCAAAAGAAAATGCACCAATACATTGGAAATATTAATCCAAATAGGAGTATTTGACCTCACCCAAGAAGGGATAAATATTTTCTAAGAAAAGTTATGACGTTTGACTCAAATATTTATGGAAAGTGGAGTAGTGTTCAGTCATACATATATTCATCGAACCTTAGATTTTGGAGAATCAAACCAACAGAAATAATATTGACTTTGAACCAAGTTCCAATTGAAGAATCAAACCCAAAAGCTTCAACAATCAGTCATTTTAATATTCATAAAATATTTTTATAGATGCCAATTGCCTCAAATCAGTAAATGTCTGCTAATTTATCTTTGGATAAGACTATACCAAATCGCCAAGGGTTTCCGTCCAACAATTTTGATCTGAAAGCCTGCAACTCCTAACTTCTACAGAAAATATAAAAAACAAGCATAACCAAGCATGTGAGTAGTCTCCTCTGGATCCCCTGTCTTTGTATGATTATAATATTCCAGCGATTGCTCTCTAAAAGGAACACAAAAGTAAAGAGCCTGAACACTGCTTGAATGAATTTGGATCTTGATCTTCTCTAAACCCGCTCTAATACCATGTTAATGTTTTGCCCAAAAATAAAGATAAACAACAATAACAAAAATGAGGAACAATAAGACGCAGAAAAACAACAATTAATCCCGGGAAAACCCTCCAACTAGAGGGGAAAAACCCAGCCACACCAAAAAAAATCTCTTTTATTAAATAAAAGAAATTCAAGTACAATGCTTTCAATTGAATACAATACTTACCACACAAAACAATCATATATATATTGAATTGAGAGACTCTTCATATCATAACCGAAAGTCTCTTCATTTTCCAAATACAAGTCTCTTCATATAATAAAATGTCAGATATTTAGGATGAGACACCTAACACACCTTGAATACCATATTGTGCTCACTTTGTTATACAAAAATATCTTTATAAATCTCTTCTCTAGCAATATCAGAGCTTAAGATCTCTATTATAGCTATAATCTTTAACACAGTCCATCATTTTAATATATATATGTAACTTCATGGATAAACAGTTACATATATGCATAAATGTGACTTTCTATCCATAACCAATCACAGTTTGCTTTGGTTGGAAAGCCTTGAGAGGGCACCTGTAAACTGTTCAACCCAACTAAGCCCAAAAGGGTAAAGCATTCCACTATGACAACTCACCTCCTGGTCCTCAAGAGGCAGGAAAGGCCCTCTATGACTATTCCATCCCTTGGGGTAGCCTACCTAACTTGGGGGAACTGGTAAACTGAAATTCTCATTGCTTCCTACATTTTTCTTGATTGCTTACGGGGTGAGGCACATGCATGTGCATATATAGACACTTATAATTTAAGAAAATACAATCCAGATAATTTATTTATCATCTATCCAAAATATTCGTAATCAGTTCTTTGCACATAGTCAGATATGAATTACAACGTAACTGATATAACTCTGATTTCATTCTCATTAAAATATGCAAATTATATATATAATTTGTTCCATTTCCATTCCATTAATGTGCGCATGTGTGTATAGATCATACGATAGCTCTGTGTTCTTAATAAAGTATCAGATTTACTATTAGGTAAACATTATAGTTCATAGATGCTTACCAGCAATATAAAAGATTTCTTTTAACGAAGTTCACTTGTAAAAATTACTCCGCATTCCCTATTCGGTGTAACCAGCATCAAGGTATATTATGAGCTCCTATTTGATGTTCTTCTCTATCAGTATAATTCCTTTTCTTGTTCTATGGTGCTTATTGTCTGAAATCAATCTTCTTATATATCTCTCCCAATAATCATATTGTATGGAGTAATCATTTTTGGGGGAGACATATCCCATACCATTTGTGTATTTTCTTTATCACATCTTCCATTCACATCTTCCATAATTAAAATACACCTTTTCATAAGTAATGTAATTGGTTATAACTAATATATAAGAACTTGACTTTAGTTTTTGATTAATAGTAATGCATATTGTATCATGCTTGAACATCTCTATCTTAATGACCGATCCCGACAAATTGGATCCTTATCATATTATTTCTTACATTTGATTGCTGTCATTTGACCACAGCATAATATCATTCCATGTTAATTGCAATCGCTGTCTCTAAATGGCACGTGATACTCCTTAAGGATATTGAGCTGTTACTATTCATTTATTAGTTCCATTAGATCCTTACTATGTCAGTTGACTTCAAGGTCTATCATCTTTGATGTTGTTTTAATCACATCCAGACTTGTCAACGTGTCAAGACTTTTTGGATCAAACCTTTCTCTAATTGGCTGAAGTAATTCATATCCAGATTATATTCTTGATGTAGTCATTCTTCCTCCTAGTTGTTAGTTGTACGTACTCGATGCTCTTTATTCTATAACCTCCTTTTGTAGTGATGTTTTTTTTAAGAGGGGTAATCGCTTTTGACTTGGAGCTATGAACCAGTGAGGCCACAAACGGGGGACCTCATCCCCATTAGATTTGAACCTTGATGGCAAGGATAGCAACTCAACAACTTAACCATCACAACATGCCACTATTGGCTCCTTTTGTAGTGATGTTAATACAAGGCTTGATATATATTTCAATCTTCGATGTGGACTTACTATAGACAAGATTGACTTTTCAACTTCTTATAGGTTCAGTGGTGGCTATTGACTTCTTTGATAGTGATCAATGGCCTACCTTCCTCTCTTTTATCACCATTTTGCTTGTGTGTTACGATGTTTTATTATTGATGTCTTCTTCACCAAGTCTTTCATGGAAATTATAGTACACTATAATCTATAATTTATTATTATTTATTTATTTTTATATTTTAATTTTCTTTATTGTTTATTATTCAATCTTTTTAATTATTATTTAGTTTATTTAGAAAGAGGATATTACATTATTTCCATTGAAAACTACAAAGATTGTTGGCACACAAGCACTTGGTGTATTTCTGTGATTGCAATTTGGCACAAGAAATTTGGTATCATTGGTATAGTGCCTTTTTTTGTAGGTGACGCATGGTGAAAAATCAGTTTTGGAAATCCAAGATAGTTGAGGAAGAGCAATTATCCTAACGTTCAACTGGATTATAAAGTTGAAGCTAAAGGTCACCACCTAGTATCAACACCCACTATGGTGATTGGAAATAGAAAGGGAAAGAACTTTTGACCTCAAATCCAATTGGGGAAGTCAATTGACAATGATATCATTATTGTGGATATTCTTACCTAGGAGAGATTGAGCAGAAGTGATTGCCACACAAGAAAAATCAATGAGAGATAACCCTCATTCATGTGTAGGTTGACAAAGCTATGTAGGTTGCTCTATTTTATGTGCATGAGTTTGAGCCTTATTTGAAGGCAATGGTGATTTGCTATGATTGGTAGTTGCGTAAGTCCACTGTATTGGATAATGGGTGCAAGGTAATTGTTTCGTTTTGGCGAACCAAATTTACCAAAGTATTTGGAATACTGTCTTGCGGAGCTCTAGTTGCAAAGTTTCTCATCCAACCAAATTTACAAAAGTATTTGGAATACTGTCCTGCAGAGCTCTAGTCTGCCCCTGTCTCTCATGCTTGCCTCCCTGTCTATCCAACTCCATCCGTTCCAAGGTACCCTGTAACCTTTCCAAGGTCTGAACTAATTTGGGCTGTGTAGTGATGAGAGTTCACATCATCTGCCTCTCTTCTCTCTGGCACCTCTTTGTTCATCTGCCATAATAGTTTCTTGTTCAATTCCAAACCCTTGCTCGAGTTGAACTCTCCTACGTGTGTAAAATTTGTTTATCTCAGCTCTACTTTGATGCATAGAATTGTCAATAAAATTCACAGGTTGGCAAGAACTAGGCTTTGATACCACTGAAAGATTCCCAATTCCGGTGATCGTAGAAATTACCGTTTGTTTCAAAATCTGAATCAATGACTAGCGTTTGTTACCATTGAATGATCTTAGCTGAATTCTGATTTCTTTTTTCTTTTCCTTGTTTTTTTAGTTTTTCGGGAATGTTTGGAAACAAAATAATTGCATAACAAAAAGGAAATAAATAGCACTTAAGAAATGTAAACATATGCTGCAAATTTTATCATTATTGAATTATGAAATAGTACATACTTGAATCCGCCAACAACTTGATATATTAACTTCAAAGAGATCATTGCCAATAAACGATACTGTCTTAAACAGGGATCAACACCAGCTGTAGGGAGATGCTTTGAGAATCATTCAACCCTAAAGAAATTGCTGCAGTGAACCATCCAATGCCAAAGGAAAGCTATGGCGTCCAATAATGAAGAAAAGACCTTCTTCAACCCCCATGTGAGCTGCTGCAATGAAATGCCTATTGCCAAAAGGTGGCCGCTCCAGTTGCAAGCGCCCTACTCCACTCAAATGATAATGCCAAGAAAAATTGATCACCTTTGTCAATCTAAATGGAATGAAATACAACTCCAATCACCAAGACCTATTGAGGTTTGCGTCCCAATAATCCAAACTTGAGGGTTTCGTCCCAAGCCACAAAATCGCCCTTCTAGAGCAATTTCATGATTCATAAGTTTCAAAATACCAAAAGATAATGAACAATTAGGTCTTCATCTCCTTATAACTCCTCCCAATTGCAAATGAAACCCTAAATGAGAATTACACTTTGCACTTCATAATAAAATAACATTTTCCCAAATAAAGGCGTTGAAGCTATAGGAAGAACATTATAAAAATGTCATAACTCATAGCGCCAAAAAGTCTCCGGATAGTGAAATTAGTTTATAATTATTCAAGACCTTTCCAACGAGCTATAACACAAGGGCACATTTGATCAAACGAAGCCATATTCCCCTTATTACTCCGAAATGGCTATGTAAATAGCCTTATTATAAATTATTTAAATGCTTAGGAAATATTTAAATGTATTAAAATATTCCCCATTTTGCCTCTGAAAGCCCAAACCAGCCAAATAAACATGAAATTGACCATGTCACTTGTATGTGATTGATACTGGACGAGATGGGTTAATTGGCAGTCCCTTTCCTATAATCTAGGGATGCTCCTAGAAACTAGGGAACACACCCTGACATATCAATAGACATGTGGTGCATATTATTATAATAATACTCACCCAGATACAACCAACACACCCATGCTTTTTGCTGCCTCGACACATAGTTACGCAGATACCCCTCAATCCTCCTATTAACTATCTTCTTCTGCCCATCCGTCTGAGGGTAGTAGCTGGTATTAGGTGTCAACTTTGTGCTCATGAGCCTGAAAAGTTCTTGCCAAAAGGAACTCAAGAATCTGCTGCCCTTGTCACTCACTATGCTGTAAGGGAGACGATGGAGTCTGAACACCTCTCTGAAGAATAACTCAGCTATCTAGGATGCTGTGAAATCAATTGCAATCGGAAAGAAGTGGGCATATTTAGTCAACTTATCCACCACAACGTAAATACAATCCTTCCCTTGCACTCGAGGAAGACCTGTAATGAAGTCCATAGAGATTCCTGCCCACTTCTGTTTCGATATAGGCAAGGGCTACAATAAACCAGCTTGGAAAGTATGCTTTGTCTTGTTTTGCTGGCAAGTCATGCATTCATGAACATGGCGTAAGAGATCATTCTTGAGACCCTTCCAAGAAAATCTCTCTCGTATCGCTCTATATGTCTTACCATAACCGGGGTGCCCTGTTGTAGGAGTATCATGGAGAACATGTAAAATCTGTCCCTTTAACTGTGATTTAGGAACAAGCTAGACTTTGTTTTTGTAGTAGATGACATCATCAATCACCCTGTATCTATTATCTTGTGCCAATCCATCCATGATCTCACTAGCATGCTGATTTTTGGAATATTCAACTAAAAGTTGGGGCTTCCAATCTGCGGAAATCTCACTCAATGAACATAGGGCAGCAAGTGAAGGTTTCCTAGAAAGTGCATCAGCAACAATATTCTTCTTCCCCTTAATAAATTCTATGTTAAAATCATAGGCTTGAATCATGCTTACCCACTTTTGTTGATGATCGTTGAGCTCTTTTTGATCAAGGAAATATTTTAGACTATTCTTACCATGAATTTGTTGCCAACAAGATATTGTTTGAATTTGACTAATGCATGCACAATAGCCAACATTTCCTTATCATAGGTAGAATACAACCCCTCATTATCATGCAGCTTCCTACTCCCGTAGGCAATGGGATGTCTGTTCTGCATCAAAATAGCCCCTATACCCTCACCTAAAGCATCGCACTCAAGTACAAAAGGCTGCGAGAAATTAGGGAGTGCTAAAGCTAGACATGTGCTCATAACCTCCTTGATTCTATCAAAGCCTCCTTGTGCCTGCTGTATCCATCTGAAGGCTCCCTTCTTTGCGAGATCTGTCAAAGGTGCTGCTAACTGAGAGAATCCCCTCACGAACCTCCGATAATATGCACATAAACCAAGGAATCCACGTAACTCAATAATGTTCTTGGGATAGGGCCAATCCCGAATTGCTTGGATTTTCTCCTCATGCACCTTCGCTCCATCAATATTGATCACATGGCCCAAATATGAAATCTCATGGAGTCCAAACTCACATTTGGATAGCTTAGCAAATAGACAGACTCTCCATGATGCTAAGTACCTCCTCTAGGTGTCTGAGATGATCCTCTCAAGTACAACTATAAATCAAGATATCATCGAAAAATAGTAGAACCGATTTCCTCAACTGCTTGTTGAAGATATGGTTCATAAATGACTAGAAAGTGGCTGGTGCATTTGTGAGACCAAAAGGCATCACCAAGAACTCATAATGCCCATAGTGATAATGGAATCCAGTCTTATGTATGTCCTCATCCCGCACACGTATCTGATGATAGCCTGAACGAAGATCAATCTTAGAGAAGTAGATAGCTCCATGAAGCTCGTCCAACAACTCATCAATGCATGGAATGGGTTATCTATTTTTGATTGTCTTCTTGTTCAAGGCCCTATAATCTATACACATATGCAGAGTCCCATCCTTCTTAAACAGTACCACAGAAGAAGCAAAAGGACTAGAGCTAGGGCGAATGAACCCCATGTCTAACAATTCATGAATGGTCTTTTCAATCTCATCCTTGTATGCTCTAGGATGACGATAAGGAGCGGTGATTATTGGCTTAGCTCCGTCCGCCATCTCTATCCCATGTTCAAATCCTTAATTAGGAGGTACACCCAGGGGTATATCACCAAACACCTGACCATGCCAATCCATCATTGATTGTATATCAACATGAAATGCCCTGCCATCCTAAGGTGTAGGTGTCTTTGACTTCACATAACAAGGTGTAGCCCAAATCACGTCATCATGTTTAATGATAGTCTCCATCCTGTGAGAAGATACCTCCCTAGGTTCACCATCTGATGCTGCCCTCAAGATAGTCTTCTTCCCTCTAGAAAGGAACTCTAACTGCATACGACAGTGGTCAATAATGTACCGTCCAATACCCTATAACCACAACAGCCCAAACCCACATCATAATCCTCTAGTGGGAGTACATAGAAATCATCTGTCAAGGTATAATCCCCCATCCGACTGGTAAGCTAAGGAATCCTCCTAGTACAACCCAATACTGCGCCATCTGCAACCTTCACCCCAAAACCAACAAACACCTCATACTGCACCCCACGCCTATCCACTTATTTTTGATCAATAAAATTGTGCATGGTGCCTATGTCTACCAAGCTCATAGCCCACTGGCCCTGAAGTGTTCCTTTCAAATGAAATGCGTGAAATCTAGGATAATTGGATAGAGTAGCCATAGTCACCTTAACTGACGCCAAGGGCTCAGAAGTGTCTAACTCCAAATGCGAATCCTCCTGCTCAATCTCCTCCAAAATATCCTCAGTATCAGTGTCAGGAATCTCCTCATCTCCCATCTCGGATGTCACATCAATCAAATGAACTTTTCCTTTACCAAGGCAACGGTGTCTGGGTTCCCATGGCTCCTTACAGGAGAAGCATAGCTTCCTTCTCAAATCATTCCTCGTCTCCTGGTCCATCCTGAGAGGTCTAGCTAATGGTCCACCTCTATTCTGTGAGGTATTGGCCTTCTATGGAGGCCGTAAGTCTCTGATTGGCTTCTTATCTATCTGATAAGTAGGGTTGGTGTCTAGTCTCAATGTCACATCAATGGCATCCTTGAGAGTGGCTGGCTTGAAACCACATACCAATCCCTTAAGCCTATCCTGCAGTCCCTCAATAAATAACATCATACTCCGCCTCAGAGGCATATTAGGTACCATAACTGCACTATGCTGGAACTCATTAATATATGCCTCTACATGTCCAATCTGTCTAAGATGCACCAACTCCCTATAGTAGAGTTCTGTGTCCTTACGGTCAAACCGAGTAATGAGACACTTAGTGAACTCTGCATAGGAGTGAACCATGGCGTGATCCTGGGTGACCAATCCATGGTGCCACTAGTCATAGGCAACCCCGTCTAAATGCAAGACCACAGACTGAATAGCATTATGCTTAAGCATGGGCCTCAAAGATAGATATATATCCAGCTTGTGCACCCAAGCTTGTGCACTTGTACCACTAGTACCATCATATGTAGCCAATGTGATCTTCCTAGTAGCTCTACTAAGGTCATTGTACTGCTGTGGCATATGGCCCCTCTCCTCTGAACCTGGCAACATCTCTCCACTGTGCACAATACTGGGGAAGAGGAAAAGCATCTCTAATCTCCGAAGGTAGGGATCTCCACTCATCTGTGGCTGCCATAACTGAATCCTAGAATCCCACCTCGGGTGGCTCTACCTGTGCTGGCCGCTCACCTAGTACAAACCACGGAAGTAGGGGTTTATCCCTAACTGTTGTACAAGGGCATGTCTGTCTGTTGGAAGGAAGGAAGCTCCCAATTGATGTGTGGGATCTATGACTATGATGACTTCTTGCGACTAAAACTGATATGCTCTGCCCCTATTTCTCATGCTTGCCTTTCTGTCTATCCAACTCCATCCGTTTCAAGGTACCCTGTAACCTTTCCAAGGTGTGAACTATTCTGGGTTGTGTAGTGATGAGAGTTCGCATCATCTCTCTGTCTTCTGTTTGACACCTCTCTGTTCATGTGCCATAAGAGTTTCTTGTTCAATTCCAAACCCTTGCTCGAGTTGAGCTCTCTTGCGTGTGTAAAATTTGTTTATCTCAGGTCTACCCGGATGCATAGAAGTGTCAATAAAATTCATAGGTTGGCAAGAACTAGGCTTTGATGCCACTGAAAGATTCCCAATTCCGGTGACCATAGAAATTACCATTTATTTCAAAATCTGAATCTATGACTAGTGTTTGTTACCACTGAATGATCTTAGCTGAATTTTGAATTTTTTTTTCTTTTCCTTGTTTTTTCAGTTTTCTGGGATTTTTCGGAAATAAAATAATTGCATAACAAATAGGAAATAAATAGCACTTAAGAAATGTAAACATATGCTGCAAATTTTATGATTACTGAATTCTGAAATAGTACATACCCGAACCAACCAACAACTTGATATATTAACTTCAAAGAGATCACTGCCAATATACAATACTGTCTTAAATAGGGACCAACACCGGCTGCATGGAGATGCTTTGAGAATCATTCAACCCTAAAGAAATTGCTGCAATGAACCGTCCAATGCCAAAGGAAAGCTATGGTGTTCAATGATGAAGAAAAGACCTTCTCCAACCCCCACATGAGCTGCTGCAATGAAATGCCTGTTGCCAAAAGTTGGCCGCCCAGCTACAAGTGCCCTACTCCACTCAAATGGTAATGCCAAGATAAATCGACCACCTCCCCTGTTAATCTGAATGCAATGAAATACAACTCCAATCACCAAGAACTGTTGAGGTTTGCACCCAACAGTCTAGACTTGAGGGTTTCGTCCCAAGCCACAAAATCGCCCTTCCAGAGCAATTTCACGATTCATAAGTTTCAAAATGCCAAAAGATAACGAACAATTAGGTCTTCATCTCCTTATAACTCCTCCCAATTGCAAATCGAACCCTAAATGAGATTACACTTTGCACTTAATAATAAAATAACATTTTTCCAAATAAAGGCGTCCAGGCTATAGGAAAAACATTACTTTATTAAAATGTCATTACTTATTATGCTAAAAAGTCTCCGGATAGTGAAAATAGTTTATAATAATTCAAGATGATTCCAACGAGCTATAACACAAGGGCACATCTGATCAAATGAAGCCATATTCCTCTTATTACTCCGAAATGTCTATATAAATAGGCTTATTATAAATTATTTAAATCTTTAGGAAATATTTAAATATATTAAAATATTCTCCATTTTGCCTTTGAAAGACCAAACCAACCAAATAAACGTGAAACTGACCATGTCACTTGTCTGTGACTAATATCGGACGAGATGGGTCAACTGGCAGTCCCTTCCCAATAACTAGGGATGCTCCTAGAAACTAGGGAACACACCCTGTCATCCTGAAACTGAAACCATGGAATGGTCCCGTGGAACCTCACATCTGGAAACTGCCACATTCTCCTAAAATGTAGGGATACCCCCTAAAATCAAGGAACTGCACCCAACTGGCTCCCAACTGCCTATAAAGTCAAGCCCGGTAACTGAATATCCTGTATGAGTCACTATCCACAACTCCTAGCCTACAAGACCCCCATGATAAGCTAACTCACATAACTATGCTAGTTAGACTAAAGGGGGGACATGACAACATAGTTGCAACTACTGGGGATTTCATTGAATGCCCCACCAATCAAGTCTCTTGGGTTACTTCTAGAAGCTATTGTTATGACAAGTGATGGTGAGTTACACTAAGCACAAGAGGTGCTAGGCCAGGAGTAACTATTAGGACCATCATTAGATCTTGAGTAACTGCCAGAGGAACCATTGCTAATATTGATACTTGAGCCAATAAAACTAGTGAGCCAACAAAGTACAACTCCAGTTTCATAGCCAGTTAGAGGAGCAAACTCATAATCAAGCTTTTGGGAGGCTATCGTTGTATAATTGGGAAGTCTAAACCTTCATGACCTCATGGATACTATCTAGTGGTACATCCATTAGTTGGAGGATATGGCCACTTTTATTGGTCTAAAGAGGGAAGTAAAGGGAGATATGGACATCGACCATGACCCTCTAGTGGTGCACATGTTATAGTGAAGCTTGGCATTTATGGCGTGAATTTGTTTTTGTTACACCTTAAGAGGTTGTTTTTGGTTGTAGACACTAGAGATGAGGGAGACATGGCATCCTCCACAACCCCAAGTTGGAGTTTGCTGTGGTCGGCTATTTTGAACACTCCATGGAATGTAGTTGTTGTTTAGAGACTTATTCTTGTAGTATAACTTGCTAGTAGTTGGCATTGATGCACCTACTATCCCAAAGGATTTGGCTATCCTCCAAGCTTAGTAAGAATAGAAGGCCTTGGGTGAGCAAGCAGAGAAATTATGGCATAGTTACGCCATGAGCATTCTTGTATCACTTTTTTTCAAAAGACCTTGGCAATTTTCAGGAGCAGCTAGCTCCATGGAATGGAGTTGTGCTTTAGAGACTTATTCTTGTAGTATAACTTGCTCATAGTTGGCATTGATGCGCCTACTATCCCAAAGGATTTGGCTATCCTCCAAGCTTAGTAAGAATGGAAGCCCTTGGGTGAGCAAGCAGAGAAATTATGGCATAGTTACACCATGAGGATTCTCGTATCACTTTTTTGCAAAAGACCTTGGCAATTTTCAGGAGCAGCTAGCTGAGAAGGAGCTGAAGTTAGCTAAAAAGATCTTCCAGTTGGCAGCAATGGATGAGGGTTTGATGACAAAAGATCGTGAGTTGGAGAGGATGAAGAGATAGGTGACGAAAGTAGCATACGTGGTGAAAGCATCTTGAGAGCAAGAGTTGGTGGCAAACCAACACCTCTTGCATCTACAACAACAATAGTCTTAGACGACTACTCCAACCTGTTCTATGCTTTTGAGACGTTTTCACATCCCTCTTAGTAGATTGTTTTCATTTTGTCGTGTTTGAGCCCCATTTTGTGCAATTGTGTGGGATACCTATTTTTTCCAAGGGGGGTTGGGTGGCAGCAGGGGGCGGGGGTATAGATGGCAAGTATTCGAAGTGTTCATAAGTAAATATGTTATAGCTGAAGTATTAATCATTGAAATAATAGTCATCTCATTTGATGTACCCATTTTTCCCCAATGGGTATTTGTTGGTAGTTTGCAATCATAAATAATTGCCAAGTAGTATTTATGATACTTTTTTGTGTGTATGGGGAACCGGTTTTGGTCTTGTATACATTGTAAATTATAATAAACAACATATAATTGTGAGACTATATTGTGTTGGAATTATTACATTTTGTTTCTTTATGTTATGTGTAGCAAATGATATCTTTGCTTACTCTGTATGATAATTAGTATGTTCCCTACAGGAGTAAACTTTGCATTTTCCAGTGTTTATTTATGTAATTGTTGCTGACTAATGTTGAGTGTCATGATGATGTGTTGTTTACTTGTTCGTTTTTTAGTAAGGGGTATAGATGGCAAGTATTCGAGGTGTTCATAAGTAAATATGTTATAGCTGAAGTATTAATCATTGAAATAATAGTCATCTCATTTGGTGTAGCCATTTTTCCCCAATGGGTACGTGTTGGTAGTTCACAATTGTAAACAATCGCCAAGTAGTATTTATGATACCTGTTTTGTGTATCAGGAACCGGTTTTGGTCTTGTATACATTGCAAATTATAATAAACACCATATAATTGTGAGACTATAACGTGTTGGAATTATAACATTTTGTTTCTTTATGTTATGTTTAGCAAATGATATCTTTGGTTACTCTGTATGATAATTAGTATGTTCCCTACAAGAGTGAACTTTGCATTTTCCAGTGTTTATTTATGTAATTGTTGCTGACTAATGTTGAGTGTCATGATGATGCCTTGTTTACTTTTCGGTTTTTAGTAAGGCTTGTCTTTTTTAAGGGTTGTTTGGTTAGTCTTTCATGGTTATGCATGGAACAGGAAATTAAAGAACTCATTATTCATTGTCTATTTTTCGTCTATTGACAAAAGTCTAAATGTCAAAGAAGTGACAAAGGCTGAGGTGTGAGCCAGATATGTGTTTTCCAGTGTTTTAGGTTGAAATAAGCCACTTGGAGTGCTCTTAGAAGTGTTTGGTATGTTAAATGGCTGTACTCATGGAAAAGTGTGTGTAGAGGGTTTGAGATAGTTTTTTTAGTGGTGAAAGTGGTCTTCCAGTGAGCTCCTAGCTTGAGTTTGCTAAGGTGAAAGTGACAGGGACATAGAGAGAGTGCTAAATTTAGGTATTGGCCATGTCAAGTGACAACAACTACTCTGGAGTACTATTATAGCCATTTTCCAAGTTGACTGGTTGAGTGCTCTAGAAGAGTGATTGGGGTGATTTTGCTAAGTTTTTAACTCATAGATTGGGAAGAAGAGTACTCTGGGGCTGCGGTTTACAAGCCTAAGTGATGAAGACAACAAAAATGCAACCCTGGGTGTTTTTTGACTAGTTTACTCTACAAGGACCTAGTAGGATGACATAGAATTGTAAAGGGGTGTTAGAGGATTCCCAGGCCACTGTTATTAGTTTGAGAGATCGATGTTGCAATTAACTATACCCAAGTGTATGTATGTTTATGCTTTACAATGAGAAAACATGTTGTAACAAGGATTATCAATTATTCAAATTTCAGACACAAAGAGATGAAAGTATATGTCTGTTTCCTTTTTAAACTAGAAGGACTCATTGTTTCCATATGGGCTTGTTATTCCAACAATGTATCCCAGTATGTTTGAATCATCTCTGAGATCTGGTGCACCGATTTTTATTTTTCTATATGTCTCTAGCGTGCCCAGTTCTATCATAATTTTTAATCAATTTAAAAGGATCTCTTAAGTTCTTGTTTAGGCACATGATTTAAGAACTATAACTGATTACTTTAATCAACTGACATTTGATAATTCTCAAGGTCTACTTTGGATCACTTCCATGTGGAAGATTAACACAATGCTTTACAGGTGTACACTGTACACTATTGCTGTGGGGATTAATTTTTAAAATCAACAAGTCTATCATGTTTCAGACATTCTGCATAGATAAGGAAGGGAATCTGGCTATTCTCTTATTTGTACTGTTGTTTTATCTTTTAACACTGACAATTTGCTTAAGCATGTGCATTATTTTGCCAATGTAATGTTGGTAATTCTTGTGATCAGTTTCTGGTTAAGTTTCTAGATAAATAATTATGGGTATATAACTTCAAATTTAAATCTTTGCAATGCATTCATTAACAATTTCACATAACCATATTCTATCAAGCCGAGCCCTTTCATTTTCCATTTGTATCATTATAGTGTTCTGATTTCTTTTTGATGTTTTTCATTGTGGTGGATGTGTTGATAAACATTGAATGAATGATAATACTGTCATCACAGACTCTCTTATGAAAATAGCTGTACATGTTGGTAGAATTGAATACGGCTACCCTTTTCATCTATATGATTTGTATATAAACCACCAATATCAATAATCCAAACTTAATAGGTACAGATTGGAGGAAGATCATCAGTAGATCATTTTTAAAGATGCATATGCCATCATGTTTATTGTTGTGAGGTATTATTAATTTGGGACTTGAACCAGTTGTTTCTTTTCTGCATAGGTTGATATCTAACAATGAATACACAATTTCTTCTTTGTTGGTGCCAAGCTGCTTCTCCAAGCCTTGACCAGCTCACAAATGCTCATTGCTGTCTCTTGATTCAGTACATTGCAGAAAATAAAATATAGTTAATGCAAATTTCATGCTATAGTGTTCAATTTCTAAGGCAAGTTTTGTTTTTTGTATGTTTTGTAGGTGCTTTTGCCGTATCTCTTTTAGCATCACCATTTGTAGCAGTCATCAAAATTTCCAAATTGCCAAAATTGTATGGCCTCTTAATTGGTGAGCACTTCATTATTTATCTAATTTTCTGTATATTAATAGTAATAAGCAATTAAACTGTTTAAATTTAGCAGATAGCATGCAGATTCTGCATTCTACAGTATAGTTGGAAAACTCGGACTCGCCCCAGACTCAACAGACCAAAAAATTGGACTCAGACTCCAACTCAGAAAATACTTGGGAAAGGACTCGAAAAAAGAAAAACCTGTAGGTTTACAAAAAAAGAAGAAGAAATCAATGCATTTAGAAAACATAAGAGACATAATTGAAACATTACACATGTCATATGATCTCCAAACACTCAATTTTCGAAATCTCATAATTCATACTCATAGTTTCAAACTTTAAAATGTATAACAACAGCATAAGTTTATAAATAATTTCAAAATTACCTAGATCACTTTTATCGCTTTAATATTGTTTCATTACCTTTTTCAAATCCTACAGACCTGTTTTGAGCAATAACAAATCCATAGTTTCCAGACTTGGACTCAGCGTGGCTAACCTGACTTGGGACATGACAAAAAAACTCGGTTAAATTAGGCAAGACTTGGCAAAGTGAAAGAAAAACCCAATTTGTTTTAGAGATTTTTAAGTATTTAAAACTTTTCTAAACACCCTATATTAAATAAACCTTAAGAACATAATAGCATCATCAAATAGAAGCTAATTTGATCACATACACAAGTTTACATCAATCGCATAAGCATAAACTATATATACAAATTGTAGCTTCAGGAAACAACACACTTGATATATAAATATTGTCAAATATATACAAAGCTCATGGAATATGAAATCCATGGCATCAAATGTTCCAAACAAAAACTACAAGTCTATAGCTCAGCTGCTAATAGGAGCAAGAATCCTTATTACGAAGTTATCTAACACAGGTCTTGGATGATGTAGCAGCCATAATGTGTCTTAAACTATGAATATGCAAAAATTTGCAGCAAAGGAGATGTATCCTGAGTTTTATGATCATGATATATCACTAACCTTTTACTTGCTTATAGTTTGATGGGGTTTTGGGGAACACCAAAGCAAGGTTGAGGGTAACACTGTAATGCATCTTGTAGAGGGTTTTGAGGGTGAGAGAGGTAGAGAGATAGGTCTAGATCTTGGAGGAGGGAGGATCTTGGAGGAGGGAGGAGAGAGCGAGATAAAGAGAGGCAGAGAGAGGAGCGATGGAGGAGGAGCGATAGGGAGAGAGAGTTAAATAAAGAGAGCAAGTTGCAAGAGTTCAAGGTAGATAAAGATAGCCAAATAGAGAGAGCGAGAGAATGCTGCTAGAAGCTTTCTGGTTACTGAAATTTGATAAGTCTGAAAAATTATAAAATCTTCAAAAACCTAGAATTTGCAATAACTACTAGAGATCTGAAACCACTCTCAAACATCCTTACAATATATTCTTGAAATGTAATTTAGAAGTATAAAGGAAAACACATTTTGAAATGTGGCTTATGCCTACATGTTATATTTCATGTATATATTCTGCTGAACTGAAGAGAATGAGATTGACTTGAAGGCAAAGATGGGGAATCAAACATTACATTTCATGTATATTCTGGAACCATAAATACAAAAAATGTTAAAATTTTGAGACTTAATTTGGAAAAAAAATTAGTTTTTGCTGAGTTTGGGCATCAAAACTATCTCAGCCTCAACGCGTTTGCCGAGTTTCCTGAGACTCGGTTGTCTTGCCCATGACTCAGTCGAGTCCAAGCTTGGACCCCTTGAACTCACCAAGGGTCAGTTTGCTCGGAACTTGCTGAGACTTGGCTAGTCTTGGCGAGTTCGGTATTACAAATCATAAAAGTGATGAAAAGTAATTTGTTTCTAAGTTAATCTTGGCTGGCCATTCTCAGCAAACATCAAGAGTCTTATTGAAGATCTCTCAAGTCCATGTATGAGTTCTTAAAAAAAAATTCCATAGTCCAATGCACTAACTCTTCTGGGCTTGACTTGTAAGTCCATGACGAGTTGTCTTGGCTTGCTTATGAACTCGTAAGTTTGTTCGAGTCCGCGACAAGTCCGCAGATTTTTTCAACTATGCTCTATAGTTTTAATAGAATTTGCATGCCTTCTCTCTCAATTAAAGCCACATATGGAATGCCATGACCTGTATAGATAGAAAATTGAAATTATGAAAACTTAAACAAATTAATTGAAATGAGAATAAGTCCTGTTGCTGGAAAACTCTTTTATAATTCTGAAACTCAAGTGTACAAAATAGCAACATTAAGGGTTAACAAATAATGTATTAACTAGGCTCTTACCAAAGGTATTTTCTTATCACCAAATATGTACCCAAAATTAATACAGGCCACCAAAAATGATGCTAGAATAAAAATATAAGAAAAACATCATCTAAAGCTTGCACCGAAATCCATTACCAACTTCATCTTTGCATCATATCCGCATGCAAGGTCACCAATGGAAAAGCTTTTGTTAAAAATACCGACATAATTTAAGTTTATTACATGTAACTTGCCATAGGTTTTTTTCACTCCCTTCTTGTGTTTTAGTATTTGCAACACAAAATTATATATTTCCACAAGATACAATGATTAGAACCTTGTCTTATACCTATGGTACACTTCATTAGTCTGTAGGATGAGTAGTGTGTGGCCTCTATATACGTATATTGAATTCAGATATCTCAATTAATAGTGTTCTGATTAGCATAAGTTGTTTAATCCTGTCCATTCTGTGCCTGTCTATTAAAATGTGCAGTTCGTCTTGTATTGGGGAGCATCGTTTTGGCATCTTTGCATCATTTCCGCATGCAGGTATATTTGAATTGCTCAACATGTTTAGAAAATGCCATTTGCTTTAAATTTCCAAATTATGTATGCAAATTACGAAAGGGCTTTGTTATATATAATACGGTGCCCTTCTTTTTTTGTCTTTGTTGATGTGAAGTTTAATATGCAATGTTGGCCAATACAAAGAAATTGCAAGCAACGATCATATTTCGTTGTTTTCCAAATATTCAATGCAAACATACATCAATGGAGAGCAACTAAAATATCATCCAAACTGAAAAACAAGGCTATAGGAGCTGTTGATCATAAAGTCTGAATTCTTTGTCATTCAACTTGCATTAAAAGCAAGTAAGAACTTAACCATGAAATACCTTCAACAAGTAAATGTACCTGCTGTCTGGGCCTGATATGCCTTGAAATCACCTTAAAAAATTCTCATGCAAGAAGGTACAAGTCTGTTATAATTTTTCAGACATATCACCATTCATAAACACAATAACCAAGTCCCAAAATATTCAGGGAATGCATCACCAAAGTCTGCTACATCAAGCTGGAATAAAGAAAACCAAAGTGCAGATTCACCAATGTGTAGGTAGACATCACTCTTGACTACTGTTTAAACTAGGATCTCATAGGCATGCTCAGAAGACCTGGATACCACATTTAGAGACCTCAACGCATAGAATGCTCCAGAATCAGCTCTCATGTGCCAAGGCAAGGATGACACTACTCCCTAGGAGGGGTGATTTTAAACAATAAATCATTTTCCACCAAAATAAGCATATGACTCCTTGAAATGGGGTGCACAGCTGCAAGGAAGTCAATAAACAAGCACTAAGAAATATATCCAGTTCTTCACTGAGTTATGAGACGAATTCCGGAATCTTTGAAAATTGAGACCAGCAGTGGGAAAGATCATTCAAACACATGCAAACTTGAACTACATGAAAACCACAAAAGTACTGAGAAGGGGAGGGGGTGAATCCGATGTATTTTAAAACTTTAAACAGTAAACAACTTAAGAGGAAGCATAGACAACAAGAACACAGAAATTTATCTCGTGGAAACCCTGTTGGGTAAAAGGCCACAGTATCACTAATATCCAACAAATGGGCTGCTATCCAGTACAATAAGAGCTGCAGCTCTTTTTCTTACCCAAAAAAAACTAAGGCTCCAACGTTAATGAGTAGAGGCAGCAACCTCCTGAGAGCTCCGACTTGAACTAATCAGTAAAAAGGAGGGTAAAGGTTATAGCCAGTTTTCAGCTCCTATTTTACCAAGAGGTGGTAAAACACATTGAATACAGGCAATACTTATGATTTCACAAAACAAGCAAATTCACTGCAGTGCCTTGAATCTTCACCATGCTTTGGTAATGCATCTATATTCGGAATGACGCTTCCTCAATTTCAACTCATAAGCTTGATGTCGCTGGTAACATACGTTCTTTTTTTGCTCTGTTGAATGCTCCAAATCAATAAAACATACCACTTTAGTTGTCAATTTACTTGCACTTTCCTAAGCTACGCTTTCATCAGTCACCCACTTCTTATTTCAATATCTTATATGTATAAACGCTGCATTCCAAACACATTATACACCTTTTTCAGTTAACAACATTTTTTAATATTCTCCCCATTTCTTTCACAAGAAACAAAATAGAGAACTATATGATTTTTCTGTTACGTGCAAAAAGACTGCCAAGACTGCCCTGCATCTGAAGTTATCTGCCCTCAAACAGCCCCTTGTCATGTTAAAAACAAAACTGACAACAAGTTACTGCTATGTTCGCCACTTGGTAATGTACAACCAAAAGTCTCTTTCCAAAAAATGAAACTTTCTGTCACTGCTCTGTGTGATATATTTTCAAAATATATCTCACTTATATTTTAGTTTTTGTCCTAGATGGATAAGGACCATTTTGAAGACCGCCACACAAAAACGCCACAACAGGAATGACAAAATCAAGCTAACAAACACATCATCACAACAGACCTTGTACTTACGTTACCAATGAACTGACACATCTCTGCTGTGCTTTTTAATTCCTTATGTGTAACGCTTCCAGGCTGCGCATATACGTTGGAACAATCATTTTATTCCTTCAGAAAACTGCCCCGACCTGTTTGTAATGACAGATAATGGGCTCCTAGTCATTAAGACACCAAAAATTATTTTGTCTGTTTCCCAGAAAACAGCCCCAAGCATATTGAAATTTGTCAACGTGGGCACTAAAAAACAGACTTGTCATAGTATTAAAGTAGCTGGAAACTCCAGTTTCAAAGAGAACATATGTCAAGCATCCAAGTCATCGAAGAATTGTGAACAAAACAGGCTCGAACATCTCTCTCTGCATCTTCATTACACATGCCAGCACATGCAAGTAGGTAAGCAGACAACTCAAGCAGCTGAAGCTGGTCAAGCACCTCAAGCAGCTGAAACACCTCAATTTTAATTCTCTAATGTTTATTAAATCTTGATCGCCATCTTTTTTACATCAATGACAAAAACACCCAACAATCTCCCCCTTTTCTCATTGATGGCTACCCATATTTAAACCAACTTCTGAACCAAAACATAGAACTCCCCTTGAAAGCATACTGCCCCTTTGACATCAATGACCATAAGACTGAAACCAAAGCTTATCTGTGAAAAATATATAGCAATGAAGGTCTCCCCCTTAATATGTGCCATCTAATGAGGTAGTAGAACACCAAGCTTGCTTCGAAGATAATCAAAACAATCCCGATGCAAAGGTTTTGTAAAATTGTCAGCCACTTGTTCCTTTGAACAAACATATTCTACCTTGACAATATTGTTAGCAACTTGCTCCTTCAAATATTCATATCTAATAGGAATGTGTTTAGTGCAGGAATGCATGAATGGATTCTTATAAATATCAATTGTTAATGATTGGTAGCTTTAGTTGGAAAAACTATAGTGCAAATATATATATATATATATATAATTGAGATATAATATATGAGATATTTATTTGTCATTATATTAATTACATTCTAATGAATAGACATGACCTGTGAAGAGACATGTCTATCTATACTTCATCCTATATTAGAGAGATGGCTGCCATTTGGAAAGCATATACCATATGACAATGCAACTACATTTTCAGTGATCTTTGGAAGTTTAACATGGTATTAGAGCCAAACTGCAAATGTAATAAAGAAATCAAATACAAATGACGTTTATACTGTACCAGATGTGGTCATTTGACAAGAAGTTTTGAACATTGAAGCAGCTTACCACAAACCCAGCAACTGCCCTTTCTCTAGTAGTTGGCGTCGACGCAGCTCCTTCGAGAGATAGCTTGGATGAAATGTGCTCCCGAACAACACGCACCTCTTCCCCCAGAAAGAAGGGGAGTTCCTCTTGGTTGAGGCCCTTTATATTGCCTTTTGAAATTTGAAGGATCAAGTCAAACTGATCATTATGAAACGACTTTGCACAATCTTTGACTGCATACAGATCGTGGTCTTGTTTTGCGGTGGCATATTATTTCCCTATTGATTCTATATTGCCCCCAAACAGATCCCTAGTTGCTTGGGTGGGCACCAACTAAATACACATACCTATAAATCAAACCAAGAATGCTAGGGACTCGACTTCATTTTGATCCCTGCCATCAATGGCCCAAACCTAGCCTCCCACGGCTCACTTTTGACTGACCCCATGGGGATGGATAGCCTGGTCCCTATAGGGCGGGGTCAATGAGAACAGGGACCGCCTAGCCTGGGATTTGAGACTTTGTGAGGATTATATGTTTTGGTTAAAGACATAAGAATAACATTTTGTAGGGGAGCCTAATGTACGAATAATACACATGCATCAAGCTTGTACAATGATGGTCAACGTCTAAGACCGAATTGGGCAAACGGAATACTTCTACAGTCATTCTAATTTCTGTGTCAAATGGGGTAGAATCAATTTGGATTTAATATGTGTTTATAGTGTTAAGTGTTTATGTGTTTTGGAAATTAGGCCCCAACAAAGTGATCTGCACTATCAATCTGATGTAAGAATAAACAACAAAAATGGGACAAGTGCAAGAATTCTAAGTGACACCAGTCTACCAAAAAAGCATGTCCGGTGCTCCATAGAATATCAGGCGATATGTATTCCTTCATTCCGACAAATGGATGTGATCATTGGGAGTGACATTCATTATCATAATCTTTGGGAACAAGTTTATCAGATTATTTGTTGTGGTCATGAATGGAAGAGAGGTATCTAGAGAGAGAGATCATAATAAACTTTACAAATTTTGACCAATGATTTATGAGTTGGATTTAAGATATTTTGTCAAACACTTATCATGCAATCTTAGTCCCTTCAGTATGTATGCATACTCTAAATATTATACCACTACTAATCAAAACAAATGTTATGAAGTGATAAAATCAATCAACAATATTCTGAGTTTCCACCAAATATGATCAGACAAAACTTGAACTTAGTATTCATATTGTCGTCGTGCATTTTGTCACCACAAAATGTTGGTAACAACAGGAAAAGTTTTCAAGCTAGTTTTGCGTTTCTCTAAGCTTGAATTTGATATTCAATTGTTTAATGTTGATCGATTGATCCTTTTCAATTCAAATATCAAATTGTTTTACTGAAGGCCTTTATCAAGTCTTTTTCGTTTTGCTTTCTGTCGAGCCTTTGCTTGATTTTTGAAGCCTTCACAGTCCGTTCTTTGCTTTTGAGTTTGCTTTTGCTTGTTTTCAGTCCTTTGGATTTGCTCATGTCATGTCTTTCGATTTTCCCTTTGATTCGGTCTAACCTAGAGGTCAATCAGCGTTGTCAATTAAGAGTTATGCCCGTTTTAGTACCTCAAAAGTGGACATTTTAGGTGCAACAACACGAATTAATAAAATGATGTTATATTTTCATTTTGACATTCACTTTTTGAAAATATAACATTTTACTCACTTTTTGTTATGTTTTAAAGTTACTTTATCTTTTAATTTATAACTTAAAGTGACTATAGTGCACTTTATGTTATAATTTTAAGTTGAGTTACTTTTTAATTTGTCACTTAAAGTGACTATAGAACTATATAGTTACATTTTTAATTTTTGATTTTAAAATCAAATACTTATTTAAATGTCACTTTAAACTAATGTTTATGTGTTATATTGAATAATATGATACATAAATATTATTTTTGACCCATATTGATGACATTTTTATAAATTTAAGTGAAATACATGACTTAAAGTCCTCAAAAGTGGACTTTTTATGTGCATTTGCATGTAAAAACTATGAAAAGTGGAATCTTTTCATGTTATTACATATAAAACTCACTTTTGAGGATACTTTTCATGCCATTACATCAAAAACTTATGAAAGTGGACCTTTTTGATGCAATGACACGAAAAGTAGAGTTTTTATGCTTAAGCATTAAAAATGTGAGACATGTTTTGAAACATGTAAGTGGCCTTAAAAGCTCCGATCTTGCCTATCAACACATTTTACAATATGCAATGCACTTCAAAAAGTGCAATTTTGCATCAAGACATATTTTAAAACATGTAATAGACCTCAAAAGGTCCAATTTTACATGAAGACATGTTCTAAAATATGCAATGGTCATGAAAATATCCTATTTTGAGAAGAAAATGTGATCTTGCTCTCAAAGAATCCGATTTTGGCCATAACTCAAGATTTTCTCCATGGATTTGAATGAAATCTCTTGCATTCAAGGCATTTTGGATTGGTGATTATTTTGCCTCCATAAAAAATGAGTTCCATGAGCTGAAAAACGTTTTTGGGAGTCCAAATCTAGGGCACATTTTTGAAGAAAAACTCCAAATTTCTTCATTTTTGTTCATAAATTGAGTTTTAGTCAATGGATTTGCATGGGATTTGTTCCATTTGAAATGTTTTTGAATGGCAATGAGTTTCCTTGCTTCTAAAATGAATTCATTGGCCTCAAAAACATTTTTGAAACTTTCATGATGAATCACGTTTTTGCTTAAATTGCTTGGAAAATTGGGGTTTTAATCTACTTTTATGCTTTTTGAAGCCAATTTTTTGCATTTTGATTGATGTATATGCATTTGGGGAAGTCGTTTTTGCATTCACAAGTCAAAAATGACTCAAAAACATGCATTTTTTGGCTACGTTTTTGCAAAAACGGCTCAGATTTTTGCATAAAAAACTCATGTTTTTGTTTAAAAAACTCAAAAAAATGCATTTCCAGCCCATACCTTTGATCAAGAGGGATAATTTTTTGAGTTTTAAATACATGATATTGTCTTTGGAGATCATTTATTTGGCACTTTCATGTCAAATTCGACCATTGAATGTCTATTACATATAAGTGCGGAAAAAGTCAAAAGGTTGTTTTAAAATCTGGATTTAAGGGAGAATTTAGTCTTAAGTCTCTAAAACTTGCTATTTTGGCTCTTTCTCCTTCATTTTTGGCACTTAATCTTCATGTAAGTGGAATCTTTCTAACTTGCTTATCAATTTATGCTTATCTTGCTATTTCCATGCATATTATTGCTTGATGATTGCCATTTGTCCTTATATATGCCATGAAAAGTGCATTTTGCCTTTAAAAAGGATGAAAACTCTCCTTTTCACACTTTTGGAATTTCCCCAAACTCCAAATTTGAATTTGCATGGTGAAGTGGTTTCCTTGTTGACATGTTTGAGGCTTTTGCCAAAGGCATGTGTTTATTTTGTGCTTGTTTTTGTGTTTTGCTTGTTTGCATTTCGGTTTTTTCTCCATTTGGAAGAAATTGCAAGTTCTTTCCCAAGAACTTGAGCACGTTTCACTTCACTCCACTTTCTATTTCCATCTCACAACACTTCATCTCACTCAAAGAAATGCGATTACATTTTTTTCATCCCATTCGTCATCCGCATATGCATGTAATCCTATTTTCCACTTCCGTTTTCACCCATCTCACCTTTCATTTCCATTCGCACGACACGATTACTTGAAATGTTTTACTGTAATTGCATTTAAAAGGTCTGATTTTGATTAAAAGTTATTTTTTGAAAAGTCAAAAAGATGTCATGTGCATGTTTTTCCATGTACCTTGACCTTACTTTTCCTTAAAGGTGTCTATAAAGATCATTTTCGCCTCTCCATATGTATTCGAACCTTCATGAGCAAATACATGCTTTTCCATATTTTTGCATCTTTCCCTTCTTTCCATCTCATCCTTTATCCCTTGTTACATGTTGCATTTACATGTAATCCATTTTCCGTGCAAGGACATCTTGAAAGCCCAAGTCACATTTTGAAAATCAGCAATCTCCATTTGCACGCATTCCCATCCATGAAATAGTTTATAGCAAAAAAAATTTAAAAAAAATGGTTAAAGATGCTGATGGAAAGTTATTCCGAGTTTACATCTGGACATCGTCAAGAAGGTTTTCAATGTGTTAGAGATTCCAGAATGTGCCAATCTACAAAGGAGAATTCACGACAACTTGAACGAGAAAAATTGGATCACATTAAGTTTCCACATGACAACAGACAATTCATCAAAGTCACAGGTTACAAAAAGATGCAAGACCATGGTTATCAACGTGAATGCAACAGTACAAGGAACAAGAACTCCCAATCCCGTTATCATCTGGGATTGCATTGTCAAGTACAAGGTCCTTTAGAATTGTTCCCTTCTCTTCCGTCTTCTTTCTTCTTCTTTCATGTTTGTAGTTGGAGAAGATGCATTACATGAAAAAGTGTAATTACATGTAATGCAAATTACGTGTATGTAAAAAGATGTAATGCGAGTTGCATATGCAGTTGCATGTAACCCTTTATTTTCTTCTGTAGTTAGACTAGGTCAAAGTTGGTTGAGTTGCTCCCGCTTTTTCCTCCACCTTTTTCTCAACTCCTGTGCCTATATAAAGGAGTGCCCCCTCATTGTAAAAATTATCTTTTGTTGTATGTAAAAAAGCTCTGCCACATTTGTGCAAGCATAACTTTGATTGTGTAGTACAAATTTGGGAGAAAAGTGAATAAAAGAAGCAATTGGATTTGAAGCTTTGACTGGAGGCAATTGTGATAGAGCAAATTAGAAGCTTTGACTATAATTTGTGTCTATTTTTTTAATTCATGTTATTATTGTGTGTTCAATAAAAGAACATAGTGATTTAAGAAGCAATTGAAGCCGAAGATTTGACTGGGAGCGGTTGTGGAAATATATAGCTAGAAGCTTTGCTTGTAGCTTATACTTCTTTCTTAATTCGCAAAATAGTTAAGTATTCTTACTTATAGGAGTCTTTGTGCCCTAATTGTAAAACTTTTTCCATATAGAAGTACGATCGGACTTAGAGCCAAACTGGTATATTTTTGGCTAGCCTTTGAGTTAGTGAAAGTTTATCGGTATCACTGTTTCTAGCTCTTGATAGAAGTGTAGTTAGAGATTCACCCTACCCATTACTCGCTCCACGAGTTCTTTCTTGAAAGTTAAGAAGAAAGGTTATTGGAAACACCTTGTTTATAAAATCTCTCAACTTCTTGCTTACCTTGAGTTGATCCAAGGAACGATGAGAAGGGGGGGGCCTTTCCTTTAAGGTAGGAGAGACTGTGTCACATCCTGTGGCTGGTCATCCTATTTTGCGACTGGATTTTTACCCAAAACTATCGGTTGCAAAATATCCACCCAACATATCATATAATCTATGACAGTAAGGCGATATTTCATCAGTTTGTACTCAGAATACAAATGATAATATGACAATATTGGCAACATTAAATAATGTAGAAGGAAATAGGCAACATACCGGTGATGTTGTGAGCAACTGTGGCGAGATTTATGGTTGTGTTAACCTTCGAATCATCATCAATCCCTGCATTCCAACCACTAGTTGCCTTGCAACGTCCTTCTACTACTATTCCGATTGAATGAGGTAGCCGTCTCAACTCGTGAAGGGGAACAAGATCACTGCATATGCTGTGGAGACCATGAAACCTACTTCTGCCTTCACATCCAGTCGCTAGTGTTACATTACTCCTATCCTTGTAGACTCTTATTTGGTAGTCCTTCTAATCCCGTGATTTCCTTATGATGTCTGGCTTCTAATGGTTTTTTGGAACCTGTGATTCTTACTAATAAGCAATGATGTGCAATGCATTAAACAGAGACAACATACCTCTTCCTTCGATCAGGAATTCTTTTAACATTAGCTACTGGCCATCCACATTAATGTTGCAGGATTTTCCAAATGCTATGCTCCTAAAACGAATAATCTGCTCCCAACTTAGTACTAAGTTACTGTCATCAGCTAGAAATCATGTCTGAAATGTACAACCCTAATATAAGCGGTTGGGGTGACGTCCAACTTCCTCAAGAAATTAAACTCGAGGGATTTCGTCCTCAGAGTTTTTACTAGTCACATTAAAGTAACTAGAAATGTCATATATTGCGTTCATCATTTCCTCTCTATTCAAATCCCAAGGCTATCTCTTATTTATAACCTTGAAGTGAGGGAAAAGCGTTGGAATAAGAGATGTGGGATAAAACAACAAATTCGTCCTGTAGTCACTTACATCAATTTATAAAGTAAATAACTTTATAAATATAAAGTAACTTTATCAAAGAACTTTTAATTTATTAAATGATGAACTTAAGATAAATCTCCTCTATGACTAGTAAGCATCTTGATTGTTGATGCCATTAATCTATTCGGATGTGGAGATACATTAACCTAGATCATAACACTAGTGTGGTGAAGGGGACATGACAGTCCTCCCTTCTCAGGATTGCTTGCCCTCAAGCAATCCCAATGTTGGGTGTTGCAAAATAGACTCACCTTCCCAAGTGGCGTCCTCATACGGTAAGTCCTTCCAAAGAACTAGATATTCTATGACATACCTGTTTCGCAGCTTCCTTTCCCTGGTCTCAATCATGTCAGCCAGCTCCAAAACAAGCTTACCCTCCTCATCAAGTGGAGGCAAACCCTCTAAAGGAACAATCTGCTGGCCAATGACCGTCTTGAGGCATGAGACATGAAATATGTTGTGGATTTGGCTATCACCCGACAAACCCAACTCGTAAGCAACCTCACCAACCCGCCTGGTGATGCAATAAGGTCCATAAAATTTGGGTTTAAGCTTCTCTGACCCACTTCTCTTCAGGGAGCTCTATCTTTATGGTTGTAGACGAAGATAAACAATGTCACCCAACTCGAAGCTTTGCTCAATATGATGCCAATCAGTATATAACTTTTGGTGGTTTTGTGCCTGTTGAATACTTTCCTTGAGGGCTCTGAGGATATCCTGCTGATCCAAAATCCAATCTTTGGCTAAGCGTGCCCTGCTGTGTTGTAAACCCAAATCAATGAAAGAGAGAGGTTCGTAGTCATAAAGAGCATGAAAAGGAGTCATTCGAATAGACATATGATACGTGGAGTTATAGCAATACTCCCCTAGATACATCCACTTAGCCCGAGCTCTTTGCTGACCTGCAATGTAGTTTCTCAAATACCCTTCCACCCATTTATTCACTATTTTGGTTTGACCATCTGTCTGTGGGTGATAGCTAGTATTGGGAGTCAACTCTGTACCTCTCAATCTGAAAACCTCCTGACAAAAGGTGCTAAGAAACCTGCTGTCCCTATCACTCACAATAGTCCTGGGTAATCCATGGAGATGATAAACTTCTCGTAAAAACAACTCAGCCACCTGAGAGGCTGACCAGATTGCAGTAATAGCAAAGAAGTGTGCGAACTTAGTCAATCTGTCTACCACCACAAAGATGCAATCTCTGTCCTGGACCTTCGATAACCTTGTGATAAAATCCATGGAGATACTCTCCCACCTCTGAGCTAGAATAGGGAGAGGCTGAAGTAAACCTATGGGGAAGCTCTGTTCTGCTGACAAATCTGACACTCTCTAACATGCTGCAATACATCATCCTTTAGCCCCTTTCATGAGAATCTCTCTCTAATTTGCCTGTAGGTTGCCCTGCTGAAGGTGCATCATGTATAGTGTGCATAATATCCCTTTTAAGTTTAGATTCAAGTACTAGGTAGATTCTATTCTTATAATATATAATATCATTCATTACCTTGTACCAATCATGCTGAAGTATACCATCTATAATCTGACAAGCGTGAGTATTTTTAGAATACTCCACTAAAAGCTGGGATCTTCAATCTGCTGAAACCTTGGAAATGGTACAACACTATTACTGGGGGTCTTCGGGAAAGTGCATCAGCAACTATATTATTTTTCCCTTTGACATAATCAATGTCAAAATCGTATGCTTGGACTTTGCTGACCCATTTCTGTTGTTTTTCGTTCAGCTCTTTCTGTTCTAGGAAGTAACGCAAACTATTATGATCAGTCTTCATTGTAAATTTATTTCCCACCAAGTATTGTCTAAACTTGGCTAAGGCATGCATTATGGCCAGCATCTCTTTATCATATGTAGAATATAATAACTCGCTGCCCCTAAGTTTCCTGCTTTCAAAAGTTATGGGATGACGGTCCTGCATCAAAACTGCCCCGATTCCGCTCCTTGAAGCATCACACTCCAAAACAAAGGGTCTAGAAAAATCAGGAAGTGCCAGAATTGGGCACGTGCTCATCACCTGTTTCAGCCTATCAAAGACTGTCGTTGAATCCTTTGTCCATCTAAATGTCCCTTTATGTGTCAGATCGGTAAGGGGGTCCGCTACCTGGGAAAACCCTTTGGCAAATCGCTTGTAATAAGAACAAAGGCCAAGGAAGCCCCACAACTCAGATACATTTCTCAGTGGTGGCCAATCAAAGATTGCCTGTATTTTTTCCTAATGTACCTTAACTCCCTCTACACCAATCACGTGACCCAAATAGAGAATCTCAGTTAATCCAAATTTGCACTTAGACTTCTCTACGAATAAAGAGTGTTCTTCCATGAGACAGACTAAAAATCTCATCTAAGTGCTGCAAATGGTCCTCCCAAGTCCTGCTAAAGATCAATATGTCATCAAAGAAAACCAACACACTCTTTCCTAATTGTTTTTTAAAAATGTGGTTCATGCATGATTGAAAAGTGGCTGGTGCGTTAGTGAGCCCAAATGGATCAACAAAAACTCATATAAATATATACATTCCATATGTATATATTTATATGTTCTATGTATATATATAAGCTAGATATCTATCTATATTGAAATAATGAGGATTATTTTCAATATAAGTAAAAGGGAATGACATTAGTTTATAATTATATACATTTTATTGGAAAAATCTTATATCGAATATTATATTAGTCTCTATTTTGTTTATATTTCAATGCATACTATAAGAGCTATTTGCCTTGATCTTTTCCTTCGAGAATGTTCGTGCAGGAAAAAGAGGGAGTGACATTTCATTAGAGACAACTTTGAAAGATAGGGAGCAGATAGAGGATATGATTCAATCAACCTTTGGTGATCTCAGACGTATTGATTAAGAGGGGTTAGACCATGTTGAAGATGGATTCTCTAGTAATCAATAAATTGTAGCAATCAAGAGCATTGCGATTCCTAAATATTCTTCTAAACTATATGGGCCTACTTGTGTATATCATGAGGAAGTGACGACTTCCTCTAAACTATCTTGCAAACATTCAAGAGGCCATTACTCAAAGGCACCTAGTGAATGCCAAATGTGTTGACATAAAAATGTCGAATGAGTTGACATTCAAATATCAAATGAGTTGATATTCAAAATCAAATGAGTTGATATTCAAAATCAAATGAGTTGAATTTCAAATGTCAAATGAGTTGGCATTCAATAAACTAGGAAGTCAGATGAGTTGACATTCTATAAATCATTTTTTACGTTGAGGTAATATGTTATTCATATTGTCTATGAATCTTGTTTATCCTCCCTAGCTAAGAGGGAGCGTTAATGATTGGTAGCTTTAGTTGGATAAACTATAGTGCAAATATATATATATATATATATAAAATTTAGATATAATATATGAGATATTTTTTGTCATTATATTAATTACATTCTAATGAATAGACATGACCCGTGAAGGGACATGTCTATCCATACTTCATCCTATATTAGAGAGATGATTGCCATTTGGAAAGCATATACCATATGACAATGCAACTACATTTGCAGTGATCTCTGGAAGTTTAACATGAATCACACTAGTATTGTCACAATATATATGAATAGGATAAAGAAACTGAAGTTTGTAGTCAACCAAAGTGTTTTTCATCCATATTACCTGAGTACAACATGAAACAACAACAATGTATTCAAGCTTCAGCTACAGATAAAGAAGTGCAATATTGTTTCTTGCTAAGCCAAAAAGCCAAAAAACAACCTTAAATCGCAACCCCTTGTGCTCTTCTGATCATCCACTGAACCACCCCAATCTGCGTTTGTATAAGCTTTTAGAGAAAAATTAGAACCTTTTGGAAACCATAGACCACATTCAATAGTGCCTTTCTGTTGGAAATTTGTTTAGCGCTCCCCTTGGGATTCATGACAAGGGCTTAACCACCTCCTGTGTACTATAAGTTGAGTGGTTGTGTCGGGCATTGATAGATCGACCTTTTGGTGCAATGACAACCCCACTCTAACAAGTGGTATCAGTGCTTGGTCACAGGTTCGAATCCTTAGACCCTTGGTTAACGCTGAGTGGGAGATTGTTGGAAATTTATTCAGCACTCCCCTCGGGATTTGTGACAAGGGCTTAACTGCCTCCTGTGTACTATAAGTTGAGAGGTTGTATCGAGCATTGATAGATCGGTCTTTTGGTACAACGACAACCCCACTCTAACACTTTCAAGTATTTAAAGATTCTCTTAACAACATGAATGTGCATTTGTTTGAGTTAAGCTTGAAAGAGTGCAACATATCCAACAGCTTGCATAATATCCGATTTAGTAGTTGTAATAAACAAAAAACTTCCTACCATGGATCTGTAAAAAGTTTGATCAACAATGGGAGACACATCACCGTGTAAGATCCCCCCTTAAATCTGCTAAAAGAAATTAAACCTTTACTTGAGGCATTTTACCAAATAGTTGGTGTACAACCTGAGTGTTGAAAATGTTGATAACATTGTAGTGTCCTATGGTTATTAACAAATTTTATAGAATGACTGCTCAAACAATTTGACTTAATGACTCCAAGAGCTTACATTAATGGTTGTTCAAGAATGTTAGTTTTGCATGGACATACGTAATATTGATTACAAAATGACATACAATATCAATCAAAATGCAAGAAACAATAGTATGAACTCCCAACGCACTTAGGAAGGCCTCACAAAGCACATACACATCTTGTTATAAACGAACTTATAAGTAGTGTACAGAGCTGACTTTCACCAAGGGAAGGGTGCCGTTCTTGAGGATCGAATGCACCATCTGGGCAGCATGAAGTCCACTGTCACACCACCTTTGAATGATTTCTGCCTCTGTTCCTGACGCTGCTCAAAGGCATCACCTAAGCTACTGCCTATATAGACTCTGACTTGTGGATGTTCCCATTTTTTGAGTATGTGGGATTTACGATATGCTGAGCAAGGGACACGGGACTGTGATTACCAACCTCCCACGATAACCCTACAGTATACTCTTGAGTCTAGAAGAGTCCACGACTCAGCTCAACTAGTACTTATGTAGTGCCATAATTAAAGTTAACCAAAATGTATGAAACAATAGTATGAACTCCTAACGCACTTAGGAAGGCCTCACAAAGCACATACACAGCTTCTTATAAATGAACGGATAAGTAGTGTACAAACTTGACTTTCACCAAGGGAAAGGTGCCGTTGTTGAGGATCGAATGCACTGGCTGCGGCCGAATGAAGTCCACTGTCACACCACCTTTGAATGATTTCTGCCTCTATTCCTAACGCTGCTCAAAGGCATCACTTGAGCTACTATCCGTAAAGACTCTGACCTATGGATGTTCTTGTTGTTGGAGTATGCGAGATTCACAATATGCTGAGCAAGGGACACATGATTGTGATTACCGACCTCCCACAATAACCTTGCAGTATACTTCCGAGTCTAGAAGAGACCACGACTCTGCTCATCTAGTGCTCATGCAGTGGCACAATTAAACTTAACTGTTACCTCTATAATGCGAGTTGTGAACTGACTGTCCTCTTTAGTGGTCGGCTTCACTGATGTCTGCTTACTAATACTTGCACGTCAATGGCCCAAGAAACCTATCCATCGACTGTCTGTCTTCTTCTAATCTGCCATTGCAACTCAAAAAGCTTTAATACTATCTCCAATGTGCTACTTCTAACTCCAGTTTGAATATGTAAGGTGAGACACTAGGTTTCCGTCCAACCTCTCGATTCTGCTTAAGGGGTTTCGTCCTTAAGAAAACCAGTCACATTTAAGCAATCAGGATTCATACAGTAACTTTATAAATCAACTTTATAAAATAAAGTGACTTAACTATAGAAAGCTCCACAACTTAAATATCTCCCAACGAAACCAAATAGAATCCTGTGAGTGGATGGCATCCTCAAGATTAATTCGGTTAGCCTATCTGGATGGAAAGATAGACCAACAAGGCGGCAGAAAGCCTAGTGCGGAGAAGGGGACATTTACAGTCCTCCCTTCTTGGGATTGCTTGCCCTCAAGAAATCTCAGTGCTAGATGCTGCAGGATTGATTCGCCTTCCCAAGTGGCATGTTCATATTGCAAATCTTTCTAGCAAATTAGATATTCCCTGATGGACCTGTTACTTAGCTTCTTTTCTTTGATCTCAATCACCTTGGTTGGAACCAAAACCAACTTCCCTTCCACATCAAGTGGGGGCAATCCAACGAAAGGCACTACATGCTGACCAATTGCCTTCTTGAGGCAAGACATGTGGAAAACGTTATGAATTCTACTATCATTTGGCAAGTCCAGCTCATAAGCAACCTCTCCAACCCTCCGAGTAATGTGATAGGGACCATAAAATTTAGGTTCAAGTTTTTTGGACCCACTCTTCTTCATGGAGCTTTGCCTGTAAGGTTCGAGACGAAGGTAAACCATGTCACCTAACTCAAAATTCCGCTCTGTCCTACGGCGATCAATGTACATCTTCTGTTGATTTTGAGCCTGTAGAATGTTCTCTCGAAGAGATTTGAGAATGTCTTGCTGATCCTGTATCCAATCTCCATCTAGTGGTGCTTTGCTGTCCTGTAAAGCCAGATCTACGAATGACAGTGGTTCGCTGCCATAGAGAGCTTGAAACGGTGTCATTCGGATGGACATGTGGCAAGAGGAGTTGTAGTAGTACTCATCTAGATATAAGCATTTAACCCAAGTTCTTTGTTGTCACACTACATAGTTCCGGAGATAACCCTCTAGCCATTTGTTTACTATCTCAATTTGCCTGTCTGTTTGTGGGTGGTAACTCGTGTTGGGTGTCAATTCCGTACCTTCCAATTTGAATAACTCCTGCCAAAAAGTGCCGAGAAGTTTGCTATCTCTGTCGCTCACAATGGTCTGAGGGAGACCATATAGACGAAAATCCTCTCGAAAAAATAACTCGGCTACCTAAGAGGTTGACCAATCTACTCCTATAGCATAAAAGTGAACAAACTTAGTCAATCCGTCCACAACCACAAAAATGGAATCTTTGCTCTGCACTCTCGACAATCTTGTAATGAAGTCCATAGAGATACTCTCCCATTTCTGTGTTGGAAAAGGGAGAGGCTGTAATAAGCCAGCCAGAAACTCATGCTTCGACTTGTTTTGCTGACAAGTCCGACATTCTCTGACATATTGAAGGACATAGTCCTTGAGGCCCTTCCCTGAAAACCTTTCTTTGACTTGCCTATAGGTTTTGAAGAAACCTGGGTGTCCGGCTGATGGTGCATCATGAAGAGTCTTCATAATTTTTTCCTTAAGCGTAGACTCTGGCACGGGATAGATCCTATCCTTATAAAATATCACATCATCAATTACCTTTTATCTTCTGTCCTGAAGCTGCCCATCCATGATCTGACAAGCTTGAGTATTCTTGTAATACTCAACTAATAATTGAGACCGTCAAATCTACCGATATCTTTGAAATGACACAACACTCTACTAATGAAGGTCTCTGTTGATGTTAGTTTTGTACCATTACATAACATATAGCGATTGAATACTTGATATGGAAAATCAAACACTCAATCCCTCTCTTGAAAAGTAAATACTAATGAAGACATGAGAAAAACTCCAATGTTCCTTACACCTGTGGATACTAACTCAGTTATATTAATGTGATTTGCTGGTTAATTACGTAGGTAGCCTTACATTGTTCATTCAAGTACTGTCGAACTCTTGTTGTGATGGTGATGATGTCTATTCTTGTAATGTATACGAGTGCCAAATAATGTTGATGGTGATGGTGTTGGGGGGTGTGTCTGCAAATGATGCTCTGATTTTCTAACTTTCTAAGAATGAACTCCAATTACTAAACTACTTGTTGCTTTACTCCTACTCCTATGAATGGAAAGATTAGCAAATGGATGAGGATCGAATCTGATGAAAGCTTACCAGTGGCTCTACCTTCATAGATGCAATGATTCAAGGGAAAAATACTAGATTACCACGCAAGGCTTCGTAACTAGCCGCTAGGATGCTAGTGGCCTAGTTTATAGATCCCTATCAAACATCCACTAATATCACCATGCAACTATCCATCTACTCTTACTCTTAACATCTTTCTTGAAATAAAATCTACATTAACAACTTCAATGGAAATTAACTCTAACTATTGGAAGTAGAAACCATGCAATAACACCAAATGTTCTTAATCACCATGCAAGTCACAACAATGATAGAGAGAAGCAATTTTGGTATTATCTTAGCAACAATTTTCTTCAACCCTTTACAAATGAGAACAAATGGCCATATATAGAGGCCAAAATTACAACCAACGGTAGAGATTAAGAGGCAAAATTAATGATGCAAATTAGATCCTAGAAACCCTAATTAGGGTTTTTACCCTATCAGCCAATGAGAAGATGCCACCTCATCAATGGACCAATGAAAAAAAAAGAAAAAATGACAACCAATGAGAAGGCACCAAAATGGTAGCCAATTAGAATCAGACACCTATCTTACTCAAGAAGAAGGAGAAATTGCCACTTGGGCTTACATCAAATGATCTTCTAATATAATTTTACCATTTTCTTTCATCTTCTTAGCCAAAGCAATGAACTTGGCTAGCCTATCGTTGACTTGCTTCATGGGAGGGCAAAGCATGTGCTATATCTTGAGCTCGGCTGAATTCACCATGTTGCTCGCTACTTGCAGTGTCTTCTCATGATCATTCTCATACTCTCTCGCATATCCAAGAAAGGCATTGAGGGAGGTAAGGGTGCCCAAATGCTTCTTTTTGATAGCAACCTTCCCTAATTCATCCAATCTTGATCCAAATTTTGTCTCATTGACGTTCTCCTCTTTGATATCTTCAAAATCAAGTGCAGCCCCAACAATGCTCATCATGGTTGAAATGGAAGTGTCAATGCCTGGGTTGTGCTGTGCAATCTCATTCAGTATCTCTTCAAGTATTCTCAATCTGATGGTCAAGGCAACAAACCAAGACTCCACCATACTCATTCCTCCTTCATCTACCAACTTGGTTTTTTCCAAATATCTCCTTGGTAGCTCGATAAATGCCTGTAGCCTGGGAATGGCTAAATCCTTGACTGGAAGCAAATCCTTCCACTCACCTTCAAATGTTCTGAATTTATCTCTAATAGCCACCAATAACTTGAATGTCGAGATAAAGGAAGGCAAGAAATTTTGCGCATCTTGAATTATAGCATTGATCCAATCTTTGACTTCGCGCAGCTGAGCCAATATCTCTGCTATGTTGCTCCTGTTGTCTTGAGGAAGGGCTGCCTGATGCAACTGTTGGATAGGTTGACAATCTTTTCAATACTTGTTTTTGGCCTCCAACTTCACAATCCTCTCGTTTTTCTTCCTCAACCTTTTTCTAATTAAAACCATGCCTTCCTAGATCTCGTCACATTCCATGTCATCCGTGATTTTTGCCAAGTTATGCTCAATTGTCTCATACTCCTAAGCTACAATCTCATCCATGCCTTGCTAACTGTTGCTATAGCAATATGAACTTTTCGATGATCCTCATCATCACTCTTGATTACCTTTGCCACCATTTTTGCAATTTGTTTTTGTTTCTTGCTATAACCCTTTTCTACTAACCCTTGGATATCTTAAAGTGTTCGGGCAGTCACCACCTCGCCTCTTGGCATAAGCATTTGCCTTAACCATAGTGGTGTAGTGCATCTCCCCAAATCTGGATTCGGTTCGACTAACAAAGCATCATCCACGGCCTCACGCGCTTGGCTTATTTCCTCAATATCAATTGGCCTATCCTCTTCTTCAATAGCGACTGTCACATCATCTCCATACTGGTTTTCTGAGAGAGGAGACTATTTGGTATTGTCGCTGTAACCACTTGATTTTGAATCAGAGCTCACCTTTACCGTGGCCCCTTGTCCACTTGTATTATTGTCTTGGCCTCTAGCCTCAATTATGCTCTCCCTTGATGGTGCTGTATTCCGTCTCTTTGCTGGAGCTTCCCGATGTTCTTTACTTTCCTCAACCACCAAATTTCTCTTCCTACTCTTAACTTCTCTTTGTTGCTGGCTACTGTTCCCACCTTTCTGTCCGACTGATTTCGCTGGACCTTCTTCCTTCGGTTTCATCATTTCATAAGTAGGGCGTACCTTCTGACTTTGTAATTGCCTTAACTTCCCATTGTACCATGACTTAGTGTGTAGATTAATTGCCCTTGTAACTACCTCAACGGAAGGATCCTGATGATCGTCCCAATCCACTGGACTCAACTCCATTCTATCTACTATATCATAATCTCCTCTTAGCATATTTTCATCATCTTCCACTTGATCGGGAGTATCAAGGCCTCTCCATCTGATTGGCCTCATCATGCTCACTGTCAACCTTGAGAAAGCTAGCTTCCTCACATGGAATTCATCCTGTGCATTGGCCCAAAAATCTTCTATAGTAGGAATATGCTTGAATGTGTTTTCATGAGATGCCATGATAAGACCATTAGGATCGAATCATTGTCTCGCTTTATACCATCCTAGATGATCCCATTCTAATTCCTTCTCTGCAGTTGCAAAGGCGACATCATTGGGGCAAGTATCATTGCCTATCCAAATGATAAGGTAATCCCTGTCTCATCTTTGAGTTTCATCATTTTGTCATAATGCTCAAGTTGCCTAGCCAACTCCATCAAAACTATCTTGTTGGGTGGGTACCTTGGAAGTCTCTTGGGACAAGCTATGCTTCCTACCACTCTAATATATGTAAATTTTGAAAATAGGATGAACCAATTCCCATACTTCTTAACTTTTGCTTCCTCTTCTGACGAGAGCCTTTTAACATGTGTCCCTTGTAATATCCTTACTGTCTTCATGACAAAGGCGTCAGAAAACATTTTATAATCTTTGGTGTTGTGCAAATGAAGCTGTGGATAGCATTCATGCACCAAACATTGCCCCGGCCTATTGCCAATCACTCCTAGGGCCTTAAGTCCGGGATTTTCATATAGTCTTGCAATCAGATAGAAAAGATAGGATCCCATATAGAATTGCTTTTGATTTTGCACTGTCCTAAGTTGCAACTCTAGATTTTCACTTATAATTCTAGCTCAATCAAATTTTCTCATTTCATTTTCAATTTCATCAATAAAGTACATCCAGTTCTCGAATTGCATACCTTGGGCCATGCCCATTATCCAGCTGAGAAGCACAATAAAATCGCCATACTCTGATTTGAAATATGACTTGGTGAGCTTTGATGGCTTGGTGACTCCCTTCTTGCCTTCATGTAACCAATTTTGTTTTAAATGAATGAAATAAGCCACCTGATTATCTTGAAATAACTTAGCTGCCTGATCCATCATTACCACTGTCATGCTTTTATACTGGAGAATATTAAATACTTCTTTGACCACTTGTTCTCCGATGTTGGGTAACACTCTCTTCCTTTCATAAAAAATGGACTTAGTAACAATATCAAGTTGGGATGCACACTCCATTACCAATTCCGGACAAGGCAAGTTAGGAGGAAAAGCCGATGCGTGTACAATTTCGCTTTTGTAGATCCTCTTCGCCATGGGGGATTGTCCTTCCTTTAATCTGTCCTTGAACTGTACCATGTTCACCGTACCGATATTGGTGTCACTTATTTGCCTCATTTTCGAGAAGAAGGTGGTCTTAGGCATCATGTCTTCTTTGTCTTTTTTGGTATTCGTTTCATTTGGGTTCTTGCTTGCACTAACATCTACCATCCTAAACACTTATTTCTGTCCCTTCGTTCTAAATGATATGGACTACACTTATCAATCTCCAACCTTGTTTCTATTGATGAAATCTAGCATATTTCTGCCTCTCCAAGTCCTATCTCTACACTTATCAATCTCCGACCATTTTTTTTAGGGATGGGACTATCACTTATTTCAGCTTTTTTGTTTCCTTAAGATGGACTACACTTATATCTCCCAACTTCAATCCTATGGTGGTCTGGCTTACTTCTGCCTCTCCAAATGTCCTATCATGAAATCTATACTTACATCTCCCAACTTCAGCTTATCAATGAAATGATGAAGTGGTGGATGATGAGTGCAAGAAGAATATAAGAGAAACGAACCAAGCAAGAACAAGGAATAGAATCCACCTTTAAAACCAATCTTCACCTCTAAAAATGAATAGAATTTTACCTTAAATCTTCCTTTATTAATAATCGTGCCCTCTTCAAGTTCGGATAAGATCTCAAAAATTTGAAGCCTCCTTGCAAAAAAAATGATTGCCCTAGCAAAATCAAAATTTTGACTTCCTTGAAATGGCCCACACACGCCAAAAAATCAGACCTCGAATCATATAGCCTCTTCACCAAATAAAATCGCCCAATTCTGGAAGGAGAAATCGCTGCCAAAAAATGAAAAATTAGACTTAACAAAAATCGCCCAAGCTAGAAAAAATCAGATTTGCACCAAAAATCACCCTAGGGGAGAAATTTGCGCAAGCAAGGAGAAGAAAATGCCGTCAAGAAATGGAAAAATCTGCTCCAAGAAGAAATCGCCCAAGTCTGAAATTCGCATGTAGAAGAAAATCACACATCCGAGGAGGAGGAAAAAGGAATGAGAGAACAAGAGGAGGGGGAGCCCCTGTTATACCACACTTTTTGCCTCTCCAAGTGGGCCAACTTGCCTGGAGGAAGAAAAACAAAATTAAATTAGCCCCTTAATTAATGGCCTAGATTTAAATGCAACATTAAAATTACTTAACCTATAGCAAAATTAGCCCATTTAATTGCTAGTTTTGATTAAAATTTGCAAAATAGAACCAAGGAAAGCTTAGAAGATGTCAAAATTTTCATTTAATAATGTTTTAGCAATTAAAATATCATTAAAATTGAATTTAGCAAGCTAAAATCAACTTTCAATTCCAATTTACCAATTTCCTTTAACATTTTAAAAATCTTCTAGGCAATATTTCAACCAAATTAATACAATTTTGCGATTTAGTCCACTTTCAATTTTGCAATGCAATTATTATTTTTTTTAACAAAATAAATCCTTTTCCTAGCAAACAAAATTGAAACTCCAATTTCAATTTCACTATCAAAAATTTATTTTTTCACAAAAGAGTCAAGATTTTCCAAAATGACTAAATCTAACAAATTCATTTTTGAAAATGCTCGAGTTCATACAATTATTTCAAATTTTCAAAAAATCATCAAAGTCCAAAAAATTGCAATTTTATCCTGCCAAGTATTCGTTTTAACCATTGAAAAATGTTGTTCTTTGAATTTTGTTTAGCCTATGGGATAAAATTACATGCTCCAAAAAATCAAGTTTTGCACCAGGTGAAAAATAAACCAAATTTAATCCCTCCCTGGCCCGAGGTCGTCCAAGGTATAAAATTTTCAAATCAAAAACCTCTAGACCACTCCAAAAAATTTGCTAAGGCAACCGAAAAAATTCCATAAAAAATTCGCGAAAATTGCCAAGGCTTGCTCGAGAAAGGGGGTCCCTAAAGTTTTTCGGGCGATGGTGTGAAAACCTCACAACAGTCTCCTGGAGAGCACATCAACAACTATATTGTTCTTACCCTTGACATATTCTCTTTCAAAATCATAGGCCTGAATCTTGTTGACCCCCTTTTGTTATCTTTCATTGAGATCCTTATATTCTAAGAAATATCGCAAGCTGTTCTGGTCTGTCTTAACTGTGACTTTGCTACTCACCAAGTACTGTCTAAACTTGGCTAAAGAGTGCATAATGGCTAGCATTTCTTTGTCATAGGTGGAGTACAATCTCTCACTATCCTTGAGCTTCCGACTGTAATAAGCTATCGGGTGCCTATCTTGCATCAGAATTGCTCCAATTCCGCTCCCTAAAGCATCACACTCTGAGACAAAAGGGTGAGAGAAGTCGGGAAGTGTCAAAACCGGGCATGTGCTCATTACCTTCTTGAGCTTATCAAAGGTCACCTCTGCATCATCTGTCCACTTGAATGCTCCTTTCCATGTGAGATCAGTGAGGGGAGCTATTGTTGAGAGAAGCCTCTAGCGAACCTCCTGTAATAAGAGCAAAGACTGAGGAAGCCCCTCAAATCTGATACATCCCTCAGAGGTAGCCAATCTAGGATTACTTGTATCATTTCCTGGTGTACCTTCACCCCATCTGCACTAATCACGTGCCCAAGGTAAAGAATCTCAGTCAATCCGAACTCACACTTCAATTCCTTCGCAAACAATGAATGGTCCTCCATAATGCTAAGTACCTCATCTAGGTGGTGCAAATACTCCTCCCAATTTTTTCTGAAAACTAGGATATTATCAAAGAATACCAATACGCTCTTGCACAACTATTTTCTAAAAATATGGTTCATACATGACTGAAATGTGGTCGACTCGTTGGTGAGCCCAAATAGCATAACCAAGAACTCATAGTGTCCATAGTGGCATCGGAAAGCTGTCTTTGCACATCCTCCGCACGAACCCGTATCTGATGGTATCTAGATCTAAGATCTATCTTCGAGAATTAGACTGCCCCATGTAATTCGTCTAGTAACTCATCAATGTGAGGAATAGGGTACTTGTTCTTAATGGTGCTCTTGTTGAAAGTATGGTAATTGTTGGTGTAAATAATTATTCACTATTTACACTTAAGTTTACTTAGGTTAATGAATTATTTTAATATTTTTTTATTAATCACCTAGGAGTATGCGTACTCTTGTGAGTTGTCATGTTGACAACATAGGAGTTCGCACCTCTTTTATGCACATGGTGTCTACAACACAGGAGTTAGCACACTAATTAAGCACATGGTGTCTACAACATCTCCACTTGAGATACACCTTGTCATTCTTATCCTCTCATCTAGAATGATGGATAAGACGTGTGCTTAGTTGTCAAGCTTATCTCCTGACACCTTCTAGAGACATTCTAGGTGCTTCCTGAGAGGCCTTTATATACAGGCACTCCTAGTGTGTTTGGACATACAATACAGAGCAATGTATGAGGACATACTCTGATATATTAATCATACTCTTTTTTGGTCTATAGTTGTGCTTGTGTTCGAATTCTACAATCTTGGGTGAATCTTGCCCTAAGGCAAATTCTTACATGGTATCAGAGCTCTTGGAGAATCTCTCTTCACATAGCCATTTGAGACTATATTCTTACTTCAGCACCTCGGCCCGAATCCAGAGTATCGCAGTCATTGGGAGCGTCTACAGCTAGATTTGACCTCGCCATTGCATCCGGAACGCTGATTCGGTGAAAATCGGCTATAAAGTTGCCTGCCCTAGGCCAAAGTTGATCATGAGTCAATTTTTTTTTGCAAATCAGCACCCGAAGGCCTCGATTTGCAAGTTCAGGTATGATCTTTTAGATCTGCAATTTCATTTAATTCAGATCTCAATATTTATTTTCGGACATAATTTTCTGAAATTTTTTTTCCGTTAGTTGCCCCTGTAGAGAAATTTTCTTTACAGGTACTGGGCAATCACACCCCAGTCCTGTACAACCGTAGGGAATATTCTCTGTTATCTGGAATATTCCATCATTTTAATTCGGCTGCAACAGTCATCTTTCGGCACCGGCCTTCATACCTTTCCATCGGCGGGTGGGCAACACACACCACCAAGCTACAAAGTCCAGCCAATCAACCATACACCGGTGGCTCACTTGTTTTTACATCCACAACCTAAGTCTTTAATAGACTGTTGGAGGGTGTCCCACAACGAATGTGGGACTAATATTAGTCCCCATCGTCGGATTCTAAGCTGCGCCACCGTAAACTTTGTTTCCGATGCCGACGCGACTTCTCGGCGATTGCTGTGCACAACTCTAGCGATATCTCCGGCATCGTATTTTTGATTTCCGGTGAAGTCCTTGCCATTGCTGCTATTTTCAAATTTTTCGGCAGATGTTTTTACTACATAGTCAGACTTCCACCCACCCAGTAAGTTGCATAGCTTGACATGCGGCGGCAACGCGAAATCTTCAACGAGGAGCCACGTGGGCTGACGGAGACGCCAGCTTAGTTGGCCCGACCCCCCCAGCAGCCCGACACGTGGACCAATCCACTACTCTCCCAGCTCACGCCATGTGGACTGTTTGCCACGTAGGATACACGTCAGCGGCCCTCGTGGAATTGTATACTGCAACATAGATTGCCATCTAAGTGTACGACATTGACACGTGCCACTATTCCGTACGGCTCCGTACGTCCATACAACCAACTTAGCGCATCCATACTGCCACGTCACTCAAGTAGCTGTTTTTTTTTGACGTCATCCAGACACTGGATTAAATTTGATGGTCATTTGACCGTCATCTCCAGGCATTTTCTAATTGCAGCGATGGCCATTTGACCGTCAAATTTAAGCTCACAATTTTTTGCCCAGACTCCTCTTCAAATTGATTTTTGATTTGGCAGCCCGAGTTTGAGAGGCCATAACTTGGTCATCCAGACTCCAAATCAGGTGCGATTTTTTATGATTTTGACTAGAATGTCCTGAACTCTTCATTGGTGCTGTTCTTTTCTGGTTTTGGTTCAAGGATTTGTTAGAATTTGCGTCTTTTGGCGACTGTACCTGTTCAATCCTGCATTTTGTAACTTCAAACGCTCCATTCAGGCTCATCTGGACACATTTTTAGGTTCCGTTTTTTTTGAAAGTGCGTTATTTTTCGTCTACTTTCTAGTTCTGCATTCAAATAGTAGGGTTGTGTGGACAAAAATATCACTTTCAACACTAGGGCCTTGTTTGCATTGTATTGCTTTTCAGAATTGTTGTATATTTGAGCTACAGTGCATAGTTCCAGAGTTAGGCCTCAAAAGGCAGTTGTAACCAGCAAAATCAGAAGTCCATCTTGTACATTTTGACAAGTGGCCCATTGTACATGTACCACCTATAAAGCACCGAATCTTGCATTAGGGGGGGTTCTTTGATTCTTTGGGGGTTCATTGATTAATCTCATGGAGTCTTGTCAAATATGTTAGTCTAGTATTAGACCACAGTTGACAACAAGGAACTATCACAAATGGAGTGCTTTGATACTTGATCGTCTAAGAGAGCATCAAGAATTGCTTCCTTATCTCTATTCATTGCCACTACATTTTAATTGGACACATCTTGTGCACCTTCGTCGCTTTTTGTATAATAGTATGAGTAAGGAATCTTTTGCTCCTCTTGGAATAGCAAGTTTTCCTCATGATATTTGGATGTCTATTTGGGAAGCATATGGAGATCCATGTGTTCCTCCATCTCTAGAGGACATTCTACATCCAGTCACTCCAGCTATGGTTTCTTCAACTCCAGATGTGATCACACCTCCAGATGCTCCTGTTGCTCCTACTGATCCTGTTTCAGCCACAGATGCTTCGGATTCAGTGCAGCAGGGCACTTCATGTCTTCCTACTTTACCTTCATGCGATGACTTCCTTTCCGCCCTTGCAGGCCTGTTTACGAAGTCTCACATTGAAGATGTGGGGACATCCTAGATGATATTCGTCTTCTCTTTGAGGCAAATTCTTCATCCATTGCCGCAGTGAAAGATTCATGTACTTTAGCACAACAAGGTACACTTTGTCTTCTAGGTGATGACTTCTTGACTGACATCTCAGATTTGTTTGTGGAGTCATACACAACAGATTTGGAGGACTTCTTTGATGATCTATCGCTTCTCTTTGCTAAGGACTATCCTTCTACAGTTGTTGCGAGGGCCCACTCTGACCCTCATGTCCATTCTCTACATGATCAATCTTCACCGATTGACATGATTGTGGATACTTATGTACAACAATTGTCGAAGGTCTCTTTGTCATTTGAGGATACTATTGGTTCTTTGAAACAGGTTATGCAACAATCCTTGCTAGATCTGCACTTCTTCTCAGCAGTTTTGGAAGGAGCCATCATCAGTATCGACATAGGGACACTTGAGCAAGTTTCAGAGACACCGTTCATCATTGAGATTCTTTCTACACCTAGGGGAAGCGTCTCACCAGTACCTCTGCCATTGTTTATTCCAAAGGGGAGAAACATGATTCAACAGTCATGGATCAGCTTCTATATTGGAGCATTTCTCATTGGTCGGCACCTTATATTTAGGGTGGGGGGGACTACCTTGTCTCCTTCTTCTCCTTTATGAGGGGGACTTTTAGGGGGTTTTGTCTTTCTCCGATTTCTCGCTTGTATATACTAGATGTATGTCGTAATGGGGGGGTCTTGATTACTCCATCCATCCATACATCTTTTATCTCTCTTTTTGGGGGAGGGTTTTTCCCATGAGGTTTTCCCTTTTTCTCCGCTTTATGAGATATTGCATTTTCATTATGTACATGGGTACCTAACATGGCCAAGTAGTTGGGACCCATTGTGCATTTCATCTTAGTTCTTGTGAACTTAAGTGTATTCCCCTAAGTTGCACTTAAGGGGGGGTTTTGGTGTAAATAATTATTCACTATTTACACTTAAGTTTACTTAGGTTAATGCATTATTTTAATATTTATTTATTAGTCACCTAGGAGTATGCGTACTCTTGTGAGTTGTCAAGTTGACAACACAGGAATTTGCACCTCTTTTATGTACATGGTGTTTATAACACAAGAGTTAACACACTAATTAAGCACATGGTGTTTACAACATCTCCAGTTGAGATGCACCTTGTCATTCTTATCCTCTCATCTAGAATGATGGATAAGACATGTGCTTAGTTGTCAAGCTTATCTCCTGGCACCTTCTAGAGACATTCTAGGTGCTTCCTGAGAGTCCTTTATATACAGGCACTCCTAGTGTATTTAGACATACAATACAGAGCAATGTGTGAGGACATACTCTGATATATTGCTCATACTCTTTTTTGGTCTACAGTTGTGCTTGTGTTCGAGTTTTACGATCTTGGGTGAATCTTGCCCTAAGGCAATTTTTTTCAGTAATCAATACACATGCGAAGAGTGCCATCCTTCTTCTTCACCAAAACTACAGAAGAAGGAAAAGGGCTGGAGCTGGGTTTGATGTGTCCCATGTCCAAGAGTTTTTAGTCATCCTTTCTATTTCCTCTTTATAGTGCCTGGGCTGATGATAAGGAGTGGTAATGACGGGTTTGGTGCCCTCCTCTAACTCAATGCTATGCTCAAACCCTCTATTTAGGGGAATACTTGAGGTATGTCCTCAAAAACCCTCTTGTGCTTATCAAGCACTGGCTGAATGTCAACATTAAGCTGCTATCCTGATCCTAATGTAGCCTTAGAGGAAATGAAATAGTGCGTTGCCCACTCCATGTCATCATGCCTCATAATAGCCTCATCCTGTGAGCTGAAATCACTCTGGGTTCACGCTCTGGCATGGCCTTGAGAATCACCTGTTGGCCATCCTGTAAGAATTCTAGTTGTATCTTATTATGATCAACTATGTTCCTACCGATAGTCTGCGACCACGTCTTCCCAACATGGCGTCTAATCCATCCAAATCAACGACATAAAAATCTGCCTCTAGACGAAAGTCATCAAAGTGAATTGAAAGCCCTGGCATTTTCCCTATGCACCTCAATCTATTGCGTCCTACCACTCTAACTTCGAAGTCGGGTATTTCATCAACCTGTAACTTTCTCTTTGAAACCCAATGTGTGCTTATGAAGTTATGTGATGCACTTGTATCTAAAAGACACACAATACGTTGCCCTCTAACTACATTCTTCAAGCGAAAAGGGTCACATGTGGGATAACTTGAAGGGGAAGCTATGATAAGGGACTGTCCCGAAGTAGATTCCTTCTTCCTCTCTTTAAGAGGTTGCTCGTCACTTTTTTCCTCATTGCTGCCCCTTTGCTGCTCATCCTCCTCTTCCGAAAGAACCTCGACATAATGTATTTTACCTTTGCCAAGGCATCTGCGATTCGATGTCCATGGCTCCCTGCAATTGAAGCATATCTTCTTCCTCCTGAGTTCATTCCGTGTCTCAAAGTCCAATCTCGAAGGTGAAGTCTTATGTTGATTCTTGTTCTTCTGGAATGAAGTAGACCCCTTATAAGGTTTCTTAGGAGGCCACTATAGTATCGAAGAAGATGAGTCTAGATCATGTGCGATCTTAATAGCATCATTCAATGTGTTTGGTTTAAGGATCTTGACCAAACCTCTAAATCATTCCTGTAAGCCCTCAGTGAACAACATTACCTTACGTTGTTTTGTCATATCCGCAACCATAACCGAGATCCACTGAAACTCATCAATGAAGTCATCTAGAGATCCATCCTGTCGCAATTGCACCAAATTCTTGTAATAGATCTCAATGTCCTTCCTGTCAAAATGAGTGATCAGCTTAGAGCTGAAAGTCTTGTAAAATGTAATGAGACCACGATCCTGGGTGACTAGTCCATGATGCCACCAATCATATGCCGCTCCCTCTAAAAGATTGTGGCAAATTGAATGGCTTATGTCTTCGACATGAGCTTAAGTGTCAGGCAGGTCTCTAGCTTGTGAATCAAAGCTCTGGCGGATGTCTTACTGCTGCCATCGAAAATGGGGAGGCATAACTTGTTCATGGCATGCTTCAAGTCCCTCTTCTTTCCCTTGGGCCTCTTGTCCTATTGTGGTCTCTTTGTCTCCCTTTTTTGATTCATGTATTCAACAAAGGACAAATTCTGCTTAATTGGATCAGGGAATAGATCCCATTCATCATACATAGCCTTAACATTATCCGGAAGTAAGCGTGCTTCTGTAGGTTGAGCTACCTCCTCCTTGGCATTATTCTCAACCAAAATGCGCATCAGTGGCTTGTCAATGTTCCATGTGGGGGCCCTAGCAGCTTGGGGTGATCCTGCCACACTACCACCTCCACTGTGATGACTCGGGGCTCTCCAATGAATCGGAGCTAGCTGCTGCATAGTCCCTGTAAGCTGCTTATGTGCAATAGCGATATTATTTTGTCCATCTTTAATAGCTTGTAATGTTTCCCTCACTTCCCGTTCCTGTTCATTCGCATCATGAGCCATTTGAGTGACCTGTACCTATGCAACCTATTCAACCTGTTGAATCTGTGTGCTTGTCTCAATGGTTAGCTCCTCATCAATTGTGTAACTATCCTCAATGTCAATCTTATATGAAGATCCTACCTGCTCAGGTCGAATGTGACTAAAATTATAGGGTTTCCTATTCATGTTTGTTTGTCATTTTTCTATTTTAACTTGCTTGCAACTTCAATAATTTACCAACAAGTTCGCAAGTCTTGTCGCTCTTATACCACTAGAAGATCCCCCCTTAAATCTGCTAAAAGAAATTAAACCTTTACTCGAGGCATTTTATCAAATAGTTGGTGTACAACCTAAGTGCTGAAAATGTTGATATCATTGTATGTCCTTTCTATGGTTATTAACAAATTTTATGGAATGGTTGCTCAACCAATTTGACTTAATGACTCCAAGAGCTCACATTAATGGTGGTTCAAGAACATTAGTTTTGCATGGACATACGTAATATTGATTACACAATGACAGACAATATCAATCAAAATGTAGGAAACAATAGTATGAACTCCTAACACACTTAGGAAGGCCTCACAAAGCACATACACAAGTTTTTATAAATAAATAGATAAGTAGTGTACAAGCACGACTTTCACCAAGGGAAGGGTGTCGTTGTTGAGGATCGAATGCACTAGCTGCGGCCGCATGAAGTTCACTGTCGCAACACCTTTGAATGATTTCTGCCTCTGTTCCTGACGCTGCTCAAAGGCATCACCTGAGCTACTGTCCATATAGACTCTGACCTGTGGATGTTCCTGTTGTTGGAGTATGCGGGATTCACGATATGCTAAGCAAGGGACATGGGACTTGTTGGCTCCCAAAACCGCAGATTGGAATCCTACGAGCCTTGCCTGCTCGATGTTGGGATATCCAACCGGTTAAGGCCAACTTGACGGAACTGAACAACACAATTCGAGTTCCCTACACTTCCGACTTTGAAAAACTGAGGCGGGTGTACCTGATCTTGGCCAACAGTCTTATATCCAAGATCCTTATAGCAGATTGGTTAGAGCACAAATATAGTGAAAGTTTCCAAATGGCAAGAAGAATAGAAAACTGTAAGTTTGCAAATTACGGGTTAAGAATAGCAAATGAATATATGAATGTTTTTTAAATAAAAAATAATGATTGCAACAAATGAATATATTAATTCTTTAAAGGAAGGATATGAAATAATTGCTAGCTATAGATTTGAATTATGAAAAAATATAAAGACCAGTGCCAAAGGGTGATAGAGTCAGAACTATAAGTTTTCACATACAACTTTATGATGTTATGTACATTGAATTTATAAATAGTTTAGTCATCAGGATGCGATAAATCAATTGTTTTTACGCATATTTAAACCAGTCTATAATATTTTAACCCTTATTAGGACAAAATAGATACAAATAAGGAAACAATTAAAATATTTCACAATATTTGTATTTGTCGAGTTCAAATAGCCACAATTGTTTTGATCTACTTACTCTAACAATAAATTATTTATAAAATTGAGAAATGATCATAAAGGACGAACTATATAGTATTCTTGACTTCTAAAAACTTTAAGGAAATAAAATAAATAAATACTTCTTACTGATCATGCCGGAAATAAAATACACTGGAGACAATCCTTACAGACGATCCATCCAATGCATTTGACCCCAAAGTCGCATATAAAAAATACATTTGTTCAATAATCCGCATCCACAAACTTAGTTCAAAATTTCATTCTTCACTATTGAAAGAATAAAATATATCATAATGTACACAATAGGTAAAAATTAAAAATATGGATATGAATATTGTCGTCGGTCTCCTCCCTTTGTATTACATATTTATAATAAGTAAAAAGGTACGTAAGGAATGGACACACCCCTTCACGATACCTAATTACAACTATTTAGTAGTAAATCCAAAACAACTATCGGTAATCAAAGGAGGCGGCTTTAAATAATTAATTCATGATGCTTTGGTGTCTTCCACGCAGTATCTCGAACATAGAAGTTATTACATTTCATTCTCAACCTCTGGCTATTCAAAGGAGAAAATGAATCATGGTTTTCTGAACGCAATGGTGAATTGGGCGGTAAAGACATTATCATCCCATCATTGTCTTAAGTCGACTTGGCTGGATACGCAAATAATTTTCTCCTCTTCTGCGTGCGATGATTCCTCGTTATCTCCTTTCCCTGTGTTGCCGTGAACTGATACATGCCACGTCACAAAATGTTCAACCCGACACCCTGCTGCCACGATGATGCTCCAACCTGCAGCAAACATCAAATAAAGTTAATTGTGATTGATAATGCTTCAGTGGCTTATAAGACATGGGTACCAAAGTCTCCAAGGCTCTTCCATTAATCATTAACATCTTCCGGCTGCCGTTAATAATACTCTCAACCTGTAGGCAGAATTAACTTCCAATTCTGAGCAAATTGTGCACAATGTTAAGGTCTCTGTAATTTGTTTCTAGTGAGGAAATAGAATGGCAATCTGGGTCCTGAGATAAACTGCTTTCGAAAACCTTTATCTTTGCCTTGACACTGCTTAGTCTACCATTTCTGATTACAGTGCGGGATGCCAGAGGTTTAGGAAGAGAAGTGAATAGAACAACAGGAGCCTTGTTGTTTGTCAGCTGAGGGACATAGGAAGACACAGATTGTGTAAGGCCTTTTCCTGTTGATGACGATTGACAGGGAACAGCTTGCAGAGACAACACTTCACAATATCCCCCACATTTCATTACGACATAAGGGAACATCTCCAGTATCTGATTGTGAGACTTTGTGAGGAGAATCAATTCTGTTGCTGGGGCATATTGTGTTTGAAGAGCTTGAAATCTTATGTTCAGATAATATCTTAGAAAATTTCAAAAAGGGTGTTCAAGCCCACTTCATATCAGATTCAACCTGTTATCCAAACCAGGCTCAAAAGCAATCCAAATCCATCGCCTGAAGAGCCTTTTTGGCATAACTCTTTGCCAACTTTGCCTTCGAATATTCTCTTTTGCTGGGACTTGGAAGCTTATTCAATGTCCTTGTATCTTCTGATTCCAAACTAGATTTTGAATTTATATCAAGAACCTCAACCTTCACACCAAGCAGCTGTTACCAGATACCAGCGGTTGAAAAATTAACTCTCACAACCAAGTTCAAGAGTATATACTGGAGTATAAATCTGGCATTTTCTTAAATAAGAAAATAATAACCTTTGACTGGAATAGATTGCCCGCTTCATGCCAATGTATTATAGAAAGTAAATATTTGCTCACACATACATCACTCCTGTATAAATTCCAAATGCCTTCAATATATACACTTTGATGTTTCGTTGGATGTGGTATAATAATATCCATCTGCTTCAATTTGTGATATGAAACCATACTTTGCTGATGTTTGATATCTCTATGATTAAAACATATGATCCATGTATTCTGAAAACAGTTTCTTATGTATTTCCTTTGTGATAAACCACTGATATAGTGGTATAGTTTTAAAAGAAATGTACATACGAACCAACTTTCTTCTCCGCATTATCCTGAACATGGCATATTATTTGAATATATGAGATGGGTAAGATCTGAAAATTCTGTCTTTTCCATGGTGCTTAGGAATCAAATTTTGTGAAAATTTGGGTTCCATCAGGACTGTGATTACCAACCTTCCACGATAACCCTGCAGTATACTCCAGAGTCTAGAAAGGTCCACGGCTCTGCTCAACCAGTACTCATGCAGTGCCACAATTAAACTTAACTGTTACCTCTGCCACATGAGTTGTGAACTAATTGCACTCTCTAGTGGCCGGCTTCACTGCTGTTTACTTATTGATACCTGTACGTCAATGGCCCAAGAAACCTTTCTCTCGGCTATCTGTGTTCTTCTAATCTGCCATTGAAATTCAAAAAGCTTTCATATAGTCTCCAATGTGCTACTTCTAACTCCTGTTTGAATATGTAAGGTGAGACACTGGGTTTTCGTCCAGCCTCTCGATTCTCCTTAAGGGGTTTCGTCCTTAAGAAAACCAGTCACATTTAAGCAACCGAGATTGTTGTCAAAATTTTGATATATCTCATGGTGGCAATCCCAATGAAGCTCCTTGCATTTATATTCTTGATATGAGGGGAAATACAAACAACTAGGCAGTATGGGATAAAAGTCATTTTCGTCTTTTAGTCACCTCAATTACTTTTGTTATAAATTTTTTTTAAGTCATAAAGTAACTTTAAAAATCAACTTTGTAAAATAAAGTGACTTAACTATAGAAAGCTCCACAACTTAAATATCTCCCCAATGAAACCAAATAGAATCTTGTGACTGGCTGACATCTTCAAGATTAATTCCAATAGCTTATCTGGATGGAAAGATAGACCAGCAAGGCACTAGAAAGCCTAGTGCGGAGAAGGGGACACTACATATCGTTATTTAGCTTTTAATTTCCCTCAGAGTGCTTACCGGATTGCAATCTTCCATTTTGAATCTTTTAAGCAACCCTCTAACATACTTAGTTTGTGAAATGAAGATAAGATCAGCTGATTGACTAATTTGCAACCCAAGAAAGTAAGACAACTCACCCATCATAGACATTTCTAATTCATTTTTCATGCAATCAGCAAACTTCTAGGTCATTTTAAAACAATTACTGCCAAAAACCGGATCATCAACATATACCACAACTATGAGAATGTTGTTATCTTCATCCTTGACATACAAGTTGCTGTCCACATATCCTCTCTTGAAGCCTTGCTGCTGTAGGTAGTTGTCTAGCATGTCATACCGAACTCTAGGAGCTTGTTTAAGTCCATAAAGCTTTTTCTTCAGCTTGCACACGTAATCCAATTTATTAGTTAACACAAAACCTTCCGGCTGCCCAACATATACTTCCTTATTCAAATCACCATTTAGAAATGCTGATTTAACATCCATTTGAAATACTTTAAAACCTTTGAATGAAGCATAAGCTAGAAACATTCTAATGGCTTCTAGTTTAGCTATGGGTAGAAACTTTTGAGTACCCTTTGCAAACCGAACGTGCTTTATTCCTTATAACTTTACCTTGTCCATTACCTTATTGCGAAACACCCATGTCCCAATTACATTCTTGTCCTTTGGTCTAGGCACAAGCTCCTAAGTATTGCTTTTGTGGATTTGATCCAGCTCTTCTTTCATAGCTGCAATCCAATTCATCCTTGGCTACCTCTTCATATGACGTGCTAAAAGTTTATTTAATACAAAGAAGCCAATTCTCTTAGCAATATTAACAATGATCCTCAGAGTGGAAACTAATTGTGATAACATAGAAAATATATATCAAGAAAAAGGCAAGGATGGTTTCAAATAAAAGAGCAGAGACATTATACAAGACACTAGCTACTTGCAGTGACTTTGAATGCAGTAATGTATTCCTTAGATATTACAAACGGAGCCTAGATACACACATCAATTATGGACTCACAATGTACTTGGAAGAATGTTAAAGGTGTAAACAGATAAAACTATATGGAGAGTCAGTGCTGAAGATTAACGATGATATACTATCCAACAAATTAAGGAAATGATAGTATACAAACAGCAACTACATACCATCTTCACAAATAGTGACAAGTTTACACAGCAAATATATTTTGTATAAATGAAATACATATGCATTTTTAAATCTTCATTATACATATACATATTTTAGCAATTGGAGCAAAAGTTTCATTATAATCTAATCCTTCTATTTGTGAAAAACCTCTAGCAACTAATCTAGCCTTAAATTTACTAATTTCATTATTAGCATTCAATTTTGTTTTGTATAACCATTTAGATGAAACTATATTCTTGCCATGAGGTAACTTGACTAAGTCCCAAGTTCGATTAGCAATTAAAGAGTCATATTCGTCTTGCATGGCCTTTTGCCAATGAGGTTGAGAGTTAGCTTGATCAAAAGACTTAGGATCATTAGAATTCATAATAGTAGTCATCAAAGCATAATTACAATAATTAATCCTTCTATCTTTAAGTCCACCAAATCTAGAAATGTAATCATCACTTTCATTGATTAAATTTTGAGCCCATTTAGGTTTACGTTTAGTTGTAATGGAATCATCACTAGAGGAAGAATCATTATCAATAAAAGCATCATTACTAGCTATCTGAATATCATTATTAGTGGAAGCAGAAATAATAGGTGGTGCTTGAGTTGTAGGGTTAAGAGGAGGAGTATGGTTAAGAGAAGGAGGTTGGTCCTCCACTAGCACAATTTTAGTGCCACTGAATTCTGCATCATGTGTAGCAGAACAATCCTGTACACCATTTTCTGCAATGCAAACATCTCTAGCAACTTGAACTTTGTTAGTAGTAGAATTATAAACACGATAACCCTTAGTGTTTTTATCATAACCAACAAAAATATAAGGAGAAGACTTAGCATCTAATTTATGTCATTTCTGTTTAGGAGTATGAACATAAGCAACAGATCCACAAATTCGCAAATGATGTAAATCAAGTTTCCTACTAGACCAAGCCTCTTCTGGAGTAATATCCTTGAGAGCTTTGGTAGGAATCCTATTAAGAATATAAGTTGCACAAAACATGGCTACAGCCCATAATTTATAATGCAAATTCTTAGCATGCAACATGCATCTAGACATTTCTACAATGGTCTGATGCTTTCTTTTCGCCACACTATTTTGCTGTGGTGTATAAGGAATAGTAAGCTCGTGTTTAATTCCACATGATTTCAAATAAGAATGAAAAGCATTATTCACATATTCCTTTCCATTATCAGTTCTAAGAATTTTAAGTTTAAAACCAGATTGCCTTTCAACATATAACTGAAATTCAATGAATATATCAAGAACTTGATCCTTGCTATGCAAAAAATAGATCCAAGTTCGTCTAGAAAAATCATCAACAAAGGTAAGTGCATACCGAGAACCTTGGATGGAGTTATTCTCCATGGGGCCCAAAAGGTCACTAGGGACAAGGTACAACTTATGAGTTGCCCGCCATGATTTACCACTTGGAAAGGGCTCCCTATGCATCTTGCCACTCATACAACCAGTACAAGTAATCTTAGAAGGAATAATGTGAGGCAAGCCATCAACCATATTGCTTTTTTGCATTAAAGTAATATAATCCGAATTTAAATGGCCAAGTCTTTCATGCCATATATTGAAATCAATGGAAGTATGTAAAGAATATCGTGAACTAGTGAATTCATGGAATTTAAATAAGTTGTCATTATCCATTTTAGCATGAGCAATCACTTGTTTAGTTTGAGGATCTATCACATAACACGTATCTTTATAGAATTCAACTTTATAATCCTGACATAACTTTGAAACAGAAAGCAAATTAGTTTTCAGTTCAGGTACATACAATACATCATGCAATTTACCATTAGGAATAGTGACATCACCTAAACCTTCAACTTTACAAGTCTGATTATTAGCTAACTGAATAGGAATGTTAGTAATATTAGGTTGTAGAGAATTAAAAATTTCCTTATGAGAAGTTACATGTTGTGATGCACCACTGTCAACAATCCACTCTAAAGGTCTGCAAACATTAAAGCTACAAGTAAAAGCATGATGAGAATTGGAACCAGTGGAGTTACTTTTTTTATGATTTGATTTTTGATTATGGTTACTGTTATTCATAGGTTTTTTATCATTTTGCTTTTTAAAACAGTTATTGACAACATGACCATCTTTGTCACAATAAGAACAATGAGGTTTGGAATTTGAATGATTCCTTTGATTATTATTATTACGATTGTTATTATGATGATTGTTATTGTTATTGTTATTATTATTATTTTTCATATTAGATTTATTATTGGAATTATTAGAAGTATTATTATACTGTTTATTATTATTATGATGATTATTATTATTTGAACGAAATTTATTACTATTAGAATTCCGAGACATAAATGCATGTTCAGTTGATTTAAGAGTACCAAACTGAATTAGTTTAGCTTCTTCCTGTCTTAATAAATTTTGAAAAATAACATAAGTTAACTGAGTAGATAATGTAGGAATAGCAAGTTGTACATGAACATTAGTTATAGACTGTTGAAATTGTCTAGGAAGACACTTTTTAAGAATAATATGAATTAACCGAATGTCGGCTAAGGTAACACCTAAACTAACTAGATGACTTTTAATAGCATCAAATTTTAATAAAAATTCATCGATAGCCTTAAAATTTGTATGCTTGAGATCTTCAAGTTGATTTTGCAACTGTATTTTGCGGGATTCATCTGCACTGTCATATTTGGTTTGCAAAATTGACCAAGCGTCATGAGCTTTAGAACAATGTGCAAGTAAAACATATAAATATGGAATAATGGAAATACCAATTAAACCTAAAGCTTCTTCATTTTTAAGTTTCCAAGTATCTTTTTCATCTTGGGTAGCTGCTAAACCGGGTTCAATAGAAGGATCAGTGGCTATCTCGAATAGATGTTTAAAACGAAAAATGAACGAAATATGTGTTTTCCAGGAGTGATAATTAAAATGATTAAGTTTTATTTCTGGAATTAAGGTTGACATCTTTATGAAAAAAAATGTTCCCCCAATAGAAATATGACTTAAAAGTTAAGTAGAATTAAAAAAAACTTGCTGATGAAATTAAAAACAATACAGCCTTGCAAGAAAACGTTAGAATAATGATTAATTTTGCAATGTAAGAGAAAACAATTATCTTAAAAAAAAATGTTATAAAATGATTGATTGAAAACAATCCAAAGATAGAGCAAAGAATCTACTAAAGAAAGTAAAATGGTAGTAGAGAATGATTAAAAGACTAAATGATAGTCGTATCGAACTAGATATGATTAGATTCCTAATAAATTTAAATGATTAAGCAGCCTAAGATAACTTATAAGAAGACAAAATTTGATGATATAAATTAATTTTATAATTCTATAGTATAACTAAAATACTATGGTTATAAATGATTAATGACAAACCGACAAGTTATTAATGAAAGCTTTATAGCTTAATGTGAAACTTAACGTTGGAACAAAACTTGAAAAGCTATTGAATAAACAATTATATATAAAAAAATTGATAAAAAACCTTTATTAATTAAAACAAAAAACAATTCAAAAGCACAACTCCTCAAATGCATAATTGAAATGAACCCTGCAAACAAGACACGGGATAAGTTTCACAATACGCAGGGTAAAAAAAAAGTAACGTAAGTGGCAGAAAGGAAAAAAGGGCAAGGCAGGGCAGAGAAAAGGAAAGGAAGGATGAGCAATCAGGCGAGGGTGGTGTCGTTTCTAACGAATGTGGTGAGGGCGGCGGTGGGGTTGGGTGTCGGGGCGAGCGTGGTGAATGCGTCGCTGTACACAGTGGCGAATGCAGAAAGGAAAAAAGAGGCAGGGCAGGACTCTGAACGGCTTCGGCGGTTAAATAGGTTTTGCCCGACACGCAGATCTAACGCAAAGCTTTTCAAGTTTGTGCTCTCACTAGTGATTTGTGATATAAATGATTTCTTATCAAAGATAATCGATTTAACTTGTTGGTAGAAGGTCGAGGAGACAGGTCGGCAAGACTCACCTCACATAGGGCAAAGATCACGCAGAGAGAAGAGGGCAAAAACAAAAAAAATGGAAAGCCGAATGGAGAAGAACGCACACTGCCGAATGCAAAGGACAGGGATGAAAGCTCACGAAGGAGAGAAGAGCAGAATTTAAAAAGGAGAAGGACAACAATTTAACAGGCAAGAAACTGAATGGGAAAAAGGCAATAACAGTAAAAAGTAGGAAAGATCAGGAAAAAGAAGGAAACATGCCAAAAAAAACTTAGGGAAAGATGCAAGAAAATCGAAAAGGGTAAGATACGATTTGGAAATCACAGATGGTAAAAGAATATTATTAAAATTAAATATTTAATAAATCTCATGCGATAATAGAGAAGAATATATATATATTAAGTTTCAAAATATATTTTAAGATAAAGATTAGAAGATTTTTTTTTTTTAAAAATATGAAAAGGATATGATATAAATTTTAATAAAAGTAGATAATATTTTAAATTTCGAAAATTTATTGAATGAAGGATAAAAATAATAATAAATCCTAAGTATTCCCTACAATAATATTATTAGAGAATTTTTTAAATTTAAAAAGAAATCAATCTACAAAATGGCATAAATTAAATGCTACTCTACCACATACACTAGAATAAATATTAAAAATTAAAAATTGCACAATAAATGAGAGTTATGTAAGAAATGCTCCTTGTTTTGGCGGCATGCCTTCCAAAACAAGAGCAAAATATTTAATTTTTTTTTTTTTTGATAGGAAAACCCTTTGGCGGCAAGCCTTCCAAAGAGGGTTAGTAAAAAATGATAAAAGATGATAAAATAAAACCTGCACACACAAGATGTTAGGATGAGCTAAAAACAACAACACAAACTTCTTTTCTCAATAACGTCTCCAAATAAGGTGTGCTCCAATGAATGGCAACCTTCAATACAAAACTTAAAACGAGGATTAGTTACCAAGCTCTGATACCATGAAAGAAATGAAAAGATAGAGCAAGGAACGAAAACAATCCAAGTAAGTTAAGTGTGAAACAATGTTACCATGAGATAAGCAAAATCCAAGAGCATACACTAAGAAAGTTCAACAATGGAGACAAGGATTTATAAGGGGAAAACAAAGAAAACCTCTTGTGAGTATTATGAATGAAGGCAAATGCCTAGAGAAGAGAGAGAGAGAGTGGTGGAGCAAAATAGCTCAATTACAATAACGTCAAAGTGATGTGTGTAAAGAAGAAAGAGAGAGGAGCATCTCTTTTAAAGAGATGAGAAAGGAGTTGCATGTGTTCGCATGTGTAACTCCCATTTCTATGAATGCCACATTCATAATAGGTGTGTCCAAAGTGTCAGGATCCTCTTAAGGAGGATAAACTAAATTCCTTAATAAAGGAATTATAAAAATGAGTTGTCCTCACATATGGAATAAAGGACAAATAATGACATGTCCTCCACATGTGTACAATAGGACAAACTACATTTAGGGATCCTTGGAATATCCCAATTAAATACATCCAAGTGAAGATTAATGTTTCTAATAATATATATATATATATATATATATATATATATATATATATATATATATATATAATGATATAATGTGTTTGAAATTTAAATATTAAAAGAAAAACAAAATGAGGACAATCATAGCGATATTCAAGTGAAAATAAAGAAGAGTATTATCAGATGAAAGTAAGAATTCAAAGAAGAAACAAATATCAAATTGAAGAGACAGTTTTTAAAGTATCCAGATCAGTTGAACAAGCAACATTGACAAGGTGGAAAAGCAGGTTGTGTGTAGTGGGTTGGTGCTCAGGAAGACAAGCGGTGGGGGTTGGTGCTTCCAGTAGTCTAGTAGGTTGAAGCCTACAAAACATTGTAAAAGAACAAAGTTTATATAAAAGGATTTATTTTTTGTTGTTTTCTCTTGCATTGGGTTGCCATGTAAATCATTGTGTCATTGTGTTCATGTGCATAATTGTTGATTTCAGTTATTGAAGCTAATTGTTTGGATACAATTTTTAAATTGTCAAAGTTGTTATTTTACTGATTCATCCCCCCTCTTTGTATAATCATGTGCTCTTCAAGTAGATTTTCAATTTCAGCCTCTAACTTGGTGATGTTTTCTTCCTTTAGCTAAATCTGATTTTCAAGGTTCTTAGAATAATCTTGGCCTCTTCATTCAAGATTTTTGAATTAGTCACTTGTTTTTCAGCTTCACTAAGGGCCATTGCAATCTTCATCTTTATTTCACTTTCCACTTGCTGCAGATCTATAAGATTCTGATTTTCCGTCTTGAGTTTTTTAAATTTCAGCCAAGGTAGCAAATAATTCAAGCTCTAAGTCAACTTCACCATTATCTATCTCCACATTCTCACAAAAGTTTTGGTTCCCAAATTGAGCATCCTCCATGGCTATACAAGCCATATCCTTTTGTAGTTCTTTGCAGTAAGTAGCATGTAGCTTCTCCCAAATTTCTTTAATAGTCTTGAGATGTAAATGCCTGTCATGTCGAGCATCAATAAGACAACTTAAGATGACACTCATTACCTTTGCATTTTCTGTCACTCCTTTTTTAGAAATTGAGAGATTAATGGGAGGAGCATAGTTAGTTGAAACACATTCCCAAACATCAAGTCCAAGACCCTTAATATAAATCATCTTTCTAGAACTTCAAATAGTGAAATTTGAGCCATCAAACTTGGGAACCCCACATTTCTCACGCTCTTCCAAATTTAATTCATCTACTGCTATGAATAAGATCTCATCATTTTGAAGATCATTCTCACTTCTGGAAGTACATCGCTGCCATCTTTGGAATATAATACCTTTTTTGACTTATCAACTTTCCATTGTCATTTGGAGAATCTTCTTGTCCTCTTAGCTTTTTTGTTCCTTTTATCTTGTCTGTTATCTTCTTTATCATAGTGACACTTTGATGCAAAGTGACCTAGTTTACCACAATTGAAGCACTTCAAAGCAAGCTTGCTTTTGCTCTTGTTGAAACCCTTTTCAACTTCCTTATAAGGTCTGCAATTTCTTCATTTGACCCTTTATCCGAGCTGTCACTGTGCTTTTTGTCCTTATCATTACTCACTTTAGATGCTTTGAATTCCCATTTTTCCTTTGAAAGTGCCTTCAACATTTGTTCTCATCTCATAGGTTGTTAGGATACAATGTAATTTGTCAGCAGTAAGAGTGTCCAAATCTAACATTTCTTCAACTATAGATACCTTAGCATTAAATTTCATGGGAAGAGAGCGAAGGATCTTTTGAACAACTGTTTTCTCTTGAATGGTTTCTCCCAAACCCTTTAAAGCATTGACTACCTCATCAACTTGAAGAAAGTAAGCAACAATGTTCTCATTTTCTTTCATGCGAAGACTCTCAAAGACAACTCTACGTGTTTGAACCTGTCATATCCTATCATGTCCCTGTTTTAAGATAGAATTTTAATAATAATTAGATAATACAGTGTTTTTAAATCAATAATGATAATAAAGTTAAATTAAAACTAATACTAAAATATAAAAATAAGAAATAATTTTTTAATCTATATTATCAATGAAATAATATTTAGTATTTTAAATAAAAAGTTATAATATTATTACAATAAATAAATAAACAAATTAAATTAAATACAAGAGATAATATTGTAGAAAGTATGTTAACTTTCTAAATGGAATTAAATAATAAATAATAATAAACACAAATAAGTAAGTAAATAAATAATTTAACATAGAATAATATAAATTAACTAAATCTAATGAAAAGTCAAGAGATATTTAACAACTAGACATGACTCCTTAAAATTAAGAGATAAAAAGGAGGAGAGTTTATTTTAGAGAGGGAAAAAATAAGAGAAGTAGGAGTTCAAAAAGGAAAATTGGAAGAGGAAAGTAATATGAAGAAAATAGGGAAGTGACTTTCTGAAAAGGTATCAATGATATTGAAAGGATGTGAATCTTTGAAAGGATCATAATTATGGATAGTTGTGACTCTTCAAAAATATTGTAATTATAAAGTATTGAGACTTTTCCAAATGATTTTAGTTATTAAGTGCTGTGACTTTTCGAAAGGATTATAACTATGAAGTGTTGTGACTTTTCAAATGATTTGTATTATGAAAGGCTGTGACTCTTGGAAAAGAAGATAGAAAAAAAATGCATTTTATCCTTTCCTTATAATTAGAAAAGGAAGAATTTTAGAAAATAAATGTAGAGTTGAGATAATCTAGAAGGAATAATTCATTGAAGGGCCGTCTAAGGATAGAGCCACATGGACCAAACAAAGAGAAAGGTAAGAAAGGTATGTTTGTGGATGATATTTGTTCAGTTATGTTTATGATTTTATTTTATATATTAATGAATCATACTTGTGGATAATTTATACATATACATATGTATATGTAAAGATGGAATTCGAGACGAACAACACACATGACTTAATGGTTAATGGTTTAAGATCAAGATAGTCCTTTTTCAAATTAATAAATAATCAAAAATAAATAATCTCAATGTTCATTAAAGGTTACTTGGTCAATGAAATCTCTTATGGGGAGAAGATTTGATCATAATTTCTATAGTAATAGTATTAGAGATGGGTGTAACCTCCCATTTGGTTGACACGATGAAGTAGATCACAAAGTCTTAGTGTTAGGTATAACTACCCATTTGGTTGACACAATAGAGATGGACATATAGTGTTGGTATTAGAGATGGGTGAAATGCCCATTTGGCCAAACACTACCTAAAAGGATATGGCCTCTATAATGTTGGTATGCAATAAATTTTATCTCCATCAGACCAACATGCCTGAGGAAATATAATGGTAAGAATATTCTGATGGTATCAACATATGCATATATGAGCCTTAAGGGATGCACTCTAGAGAAGATGGCTGAATAACTAAGGGTTAGGAAACCCGATCTAGAGACGTTTTTAAGGTATGGGTTTAGGCTAGAGGGTAGGAAAGTAGACTAAGATTTGTTATTATACAGATCCTAACTTTTATTTTTGCAGGTTTTGCCAACTCTACTAGTAGGGACATTACAAACTTTAGCCTTCCTAACCTTGTCATCCCCATGATAAATATTATGCAACTTATCCCAAACTTCTTTTGCAGTAGTACAATGCATAACTTAAATAAATTCAGGTTCAATCAAAACACATAATATGTCATTCATAGCTTTAGCATTGTTCTTGAATTATTTTTTTGCATCAACATCCATGGGTGCTTGAGCTGGAATAGTATAGCCATTAACTAGACTAAGGTGAACATCACAACCTAGTGACATTATGTATGTCCTCATATGCACACACCAAAAAGCATAATTTGTTCCATCAAATAAGGGTGCATGGTTTGTAGCAAGACCTTCTAATGCACTCATGATTGACACAAGGACTGTCTCTCAGGCTTTCAAGCTTTGAAGAGAGAACTCGACTTTGATACCAATTGAAAACCACAAAAATATTGAGAAGGGGATGGGGTGAATCAGTATTTTAAAACTTTAAATAGTAAACAACTTAAGAGGAAGCACAAAAACAAGTACATACAAATTTATCTCATGGAAACCATGTGTAATAATCCATACTAGATTATTATGTGTCAGCACTGATTATATTCAAAGTAACCCATATTTCAGACCATAGGAATTTGAACAAATAATTGGTGAGCAATCTGATTTATTTATTTTGAGCAATATCTCTCAAACTGAGAGTTCCAAACACTAGACAATATATCAAACAATTGGTGTACTTCTCTCAATTTACTGGTAACCTTTTCAGACTAACTGAATACTTGATTCTGGAAACATACCTGTAATAATCTTAACTAGACTTCAAACTCAGCACACATTATCCTTTAATCATGATTCTGTAGATTCACATTATGTCAAACAGTTGGAATGTAACCTTGGTATTAAGCTCTGATACCACAGTAATAAACTATGTTGTTTTTCTGAGAAATGAAGGGCTTAGTCTAACTGGAATTTTGTCAAATAGTTGGCGTTTAGCCCAGCTGAAGTTATAATACCACAAAGCTTACAGAATACAGGATTAAATTGAAATCAGAACTTTAACATTAAACACGCACAACTAGATTTTCAACTTATCTGCTACTGTTTATGCCTCAAGATTTTCAATTAATGATTAAAATATATAACATATAGAAATCTGGAGCAATGTTACGTATAGAAAATGCAGTATAGTTCAACAGAAACCTGGTATGCTACTGCTAAACTGATCTATTGGCCGTGGAAGAAGTTTGCAGTAGATGCTCATGCATATGTGAATTTGAGCAGACGTATCACCCAAGCATTTGGTTTGACATGCCACTGATGGTAAACTGATTGCCGCTGATAAATACATGTTCCAGGATTTGAAGGGACCCAGACTCCATCTGCAACTTGTAAATGTTTAACGTGTTCCTCAGTAACTCACCCACACTAAATCTGTCACATATAACAATGCCGCCCAATACTGGATATGAACTGGTCACCTTTGTTTGCTAATAAAACTTACAGCCAACGTCCAGCTCATAGTCGCCATTACCTGACTATTAATGGAGTCACGTCTGAAAGGATAAAAGAGTTTTGAATAAACCACAGACAAAACTGCCCCTGCGAATGTATAGTCTACTTACTTTTCGAAACGTAACTTCTAACTGACCTGTACGTTTTGACTTGGGGAGTAACCAAAATCATAACCTTCTTGCTGCTGCAAAACTCCCATACTGAAATGTGCAGTGAACCAGTTCTGGAATTCGCAATTACTGAAGTGCAAATAGGAGTAGGTTAGGTTGGCATCTAGACTCCACTTTTTTCCCAATGAGGGGTTTCGTCCTCAGGAAACAAATCCAGTCACATTAAGCAACCATTAGGATTTTATATAAATGACATATATTCGTTGTGTGAATCCCAATGTAGCTCCACACTTTTATAACCTCGATATGAGGGAAGACACAAACAACTAGGCAATGTGGGATTAAAAGCCAATTTCGTTTTTTAGTCATTTAAGTGACTTTATAACTTTATAACGTTAAATATTTAAATAAATCACTGAAGTCACTCAAACTTTAATATCTCTTGAAATACTTGTCTAATTGCCATGCCGTTTGAAATGGGAATCTCTCCTCATAATTCCCCATGTGACCAAATACACATTTAAAAAATAGAAAGGGTCCATCTCTATTACCCATGACTTTACTATACATAGTAAGTATGGCAAATGGAGTCTGAATGACATTGAACGAAGGCCAAATCCATGAATCACTGAATGTTGGAGATGAACCAATCCTCGGAATACCCTCTAACCATCCTCATTAGCCTACGAGGATCCAATATTAGGCTAATCCTTGAAATACTGATGTTGGCAACCAATGGGGACATTACACCATGTTGGGTAAAAACCACGGTATCACTAATCTCCAGCAAATGGGCTGCTACCCAGTACAATAAGAGCTGCAACTCTTTTTCTCACCCCAAAACAATTAAGGCTCCAACCTTAACGAGCAGAGGCAACAACCTCCCGAGAGCTCCAAGTTGAACTAATTAGTAGAAAGGAGGCTAAAGTTTATAATCAGTTTTCAGCTCCAACTTTATCAAGAGGTGGTAAAACACATTGAATACAGGCAATACTTCTAATATCACAAAACACACAAATTCACTGCAGTGCCTTGAATCTTCACCATGCTTTGCTCATGCATCTATATTAGGAATGACACTTCCTCAATTTCATCTGATAAGCTGCATGTCTCTGGTAACATCAGTTTTTGTTTGCTCTATTGAATGCTCCAAATCAACTAAAAATACTACTTTAGTTCTCAGTTTTCAGCCAACATGGACTTTTCGCGACATAGAAGGGGATGTTGTTGAAGTACCAAAAATCAGCACAAGCAATATCTACTTGTTGATGATCATTGCTGTTCCACCCAATACCCTCCAACGATGGCTGTGATTTAGGCGTGTTTTTCTACACAAGAAATCTATCTATAGAAGATGGTTGTGGCACTGATAGTGGTGGTTTACTAGAAGTAGCTGAAGTGGTCGCCGAGGGGCTATTGAATTTTTGGATATGTGGGCCACGAAGAAAGCTCACTATGCCCTCAAGTGTCGCTTCTTGTTCTTCAAGGTTGACTAGAATACCTTGTGACAACCCACATTATTTTATTTATGATCTTTTATTTTTGAGTAGAATCTAAATTGTTTTAGCAAAATCCAAACTAATAATGGTGATCAGAAAATAATAACGATTCTTTAAAAGAAAACATAGTGCAATACCCTGAGATTCTGAAATGGCTGCCCTCATGCCTAGTTTTGCCCTTTCCTTTTGCAACCTTTTCTCTTCTTGGGCAGCGATAAAGGCATTCATTTCTTTTTTATTTCTTCTACCCTCATGTCATGCTTTGTGATCCTTGCAAGGCAGTATTTCAAGTGTACGCCTCTATTAATTACTTTTTCACACTTAATGCAAATCACGGTATTCATTTTGGGTCCTTCGAAGGAATACTTCCAAGCCTTATCTCTAGCCTCTTTACGACATGTTCCTACATAGATGAACATGCATCTACTGAGGCACTGGTAGACCCTGTAGCTGATCTAGCTATGGATGAATCTCTATTTGCCATTTAAATTGAATTTCAACCTACATATACAAATTGAAACCGCAAATTAATATTTAATATTTTAATAAAGAAATTTATTAAACAAACAAAATTAGAGAGATCAGATTTCCACAATCCATTAAATTTGTTGTGTAATTGCTTTTGGATTAGATTCTGTTGAAATTTTTAACATCAACGTTTCAAATCACACTACGTGATTCATTTATTTACTCCATTGTCTTATTTATTTATTTATTAATATATTTTTTGAAGGATATCCACCCTTGGTTTGTGTGCATGCTCTCTCTGTAATCCCCTATATCTTTGGAGTTAGTCCCAATTTGTAGCTCACTTTGTTTTGCAGCTCTTGCTCTCTCATCTTGATGATGAATCACATAGTGTGATTCGAAACGTTGATGGTAAAAAATTCAACACAATCTAATCCAAAAGCAATTACACAACAAACAAAATTAGTTCAAATAATTTTACACATAGTTGAAACTTGAAAAAACAAAAACAAAAAAAGTGTTAGGGTTTGAAATTTTTAAGAAAATATGATATTTTTGAACTATGAAAAATCAAAAAAAATGCTAGAAATTGGTTTTTAAATCTTTTTCGTTACACTCTAAAACAATTGAGTACCTAGGAAATGCTATTATAGAGTTTCTATTAATCTAGATGCAACAAAGGTAAGATAAAATGATTTAAGAAAAGAAGAAGTTCCACTTCAAGTACATCAAAGAGTTCCTCTTGATCCCGTCTGACCACCTTTCAAAACCTTGGAACCCTTTTCCTCCCCAAACAACACAATAGAACTCATAAAATGAAAAATTACATTGTGTTTGGCCGATAATCCCTATTAGGCGACTGTGGTCGATAAATGAAATGCTTATTGCTGTTTTATTAGTGATAAGTTGCATATTTGCTGGTGCTAAAATTGCAACTTATCGATGATAAAGTTCTGTGTTTTAGTGAGTTAGATCTTTTATTACAATAAGTTCACTTATCGTCGATAAATCGGAAATAAGTGCAACTATGCTTAGGACTTTGCATTGTACCTCGAGGACATGTCCCCCCACTAAATCTTGAGTGTTCCCTGGAATGGGTACGTCACTAGGACATGTGAATGACATTCCGAAGTCCTTAGCAAAGCCAACAATTTTGCCACTTGCTGTCAGGAACGTGGGGACGTCTTGATGATCCTAGGATGTTGAGGGAGTGGCTTGTGCAAGCCTCAAGCATTCTAGTGATGCTTGGGACCCCTCGTGGCAACAACTTTAAACACATGTTTTAAAAAGACACATTATTTTATTATTTTGATTTTGTACTTGTTTTGATATCATGCTACTCATTGTAATCATCTTTATGATGAAATATTTTTGATATCAAATAATAGAAATTGTCCATTTGCTGACTTGAAAATTAACATTTTATTAAAGGCAAAAGTGGACGACCATTATATTTTTATATAATGAAAACTGGATTCAAAGGCTCATTAGGGAAAGAATCTGGGAAGAAAACCCTAAATCATGGCCAATACATAAAAACTACAATATTAAAATTAGAATAGGAGAAAACCATATTGTCCAACTACATGTCCAAAATGTTTATCTTTTCTTTTTTGAGTTTGAGGTATACTACATATCCTTATAGGTCTAATACTCCATGAATAAAAGCTTCAAATTCAAATCAGATATATCTCTAATCTTCAACCTCCCCTACAGCTGAACTTAATTGTCATAATGAAATTTCCCGTTCATCTTCAGGCATGGGTCTCAGCTCATAGAAAGGGTGAAAGAAGTGGCTTCCACTGTGAAAACCTTTTGTGGCCGTCCAAGCTTGCCCACATGATAATATGACAATTTAACCTTTCTTGTAGTATTAAATATTCTAATTAGTATTTGAATATTGAAAAGTTCAATGTTCAAATATTTACTATTTACTATTAGGCATTTTCAATTTTGCTATTTTACTTTTTAATAGTCTTATATATCTCCTCATAATTAGCATTTTAAGTACAATATGTATAGTATATAGTATATACACCCACTTCACCACTCCCTTGGTGCTGTCCCCTTGCCATCCCCAAAATGAGGCTCCTTTGGCCCTTTGTTCCGGAAACCTGTACCCCTTTTTTGGCGTCACCATGTAATTGATAGTGGTGTAACTACGGAATATTGTTAATTGTGTTTTTTAAAGTCATTTTTAGGTATTTTGTCTAGTAGTGCTAATATAATCATTCCGAGCCTTTGGTTTACTGTTATTGGGATCACTTTCGATGCTTTTAGGGCATGTTGCACCATCCATGGATATCGACACAATTTCTTTATTTTCGTCTTCTGAAGCTATATTTGATCTTATTAATATGCTATTGCAACAAGTTTTATGGCCATGGTTAGTATCTCTATGGTTTTTTTCCCCATGGTTCTAATTATTTGTTATTTGCATTAGGACAGGTTACGAGGCGATTTGGTGAACATGTATCTTTTTTCTTTGCAATATTGACTGCATCGCAGTTTCATCTTTTATTTTACTGCACTCGACCACTTCCAAATATTTTCTCTTTGGCTCTAGGTATGTTTTCTTTGAACTGTTTCACCCTTTTTAATGAGCATTTATTCTTTATCGTTTAGTCTTGATTGTTGATTAACTTCTTCTAACAGTTTTAGAAATAAATTCTAGTTGATCTGGCAAGAACTACTTTCTTTTTTGAATCTATCTAGATTTTAAGCATAACACTATAGAATACCAAATTGAAATGAATGATGAACCAGAGTTGCAGGAAGATGATATTTTTAAAATAAAAGACCTATGGTAGAATATTAATTGTCATGCTGTATTGTAAAACTGTAGTTGTGGCTAGTTAGTATGAGACAGAAGCAGTCAAGGAATTATTAGAGTTAGTAAGTTAATAAATGTGAGCATTTCATAAAAAGCATGCTTCAAAATCTCACTAATTGATAATAATAAAACTGCACTTTTTACTAATTTAATTCTTCTCCAGAATTGATGGAAATTTCACATCCATAAAGAAGTATTTATATAAAAACATTAATTTGCTGTGTTTTTTCACCCGTTAGGGGTTCCATGTATATCATGTGTTCTATTTGTGTTCATAATAGTTAGATCTCCTGTGAATGTTAATATGCAATAAACATACTCCAAGATAAAGTTACGCACTTTTGTTATTAAGTTAAAAAAAAAAAGTTTGATGTTATATTGATTCACCCCCATGCGATATATTCTTTTATGGATGGATTCTTGGGTTACAACCAGATAAGTATTCTCGTGGACATCAAATTGAAGACTACCATTGTAGTTGAAGGGGTATGTATCATATAACTAGATACCATTTGGCCTATGCAGTGACCTGGCTACATCTTACACATCTTTAAGAATATATTTGTGAGAAACTACAAAGCTTTTTTGATGTAAATATTGTCATTGATATCAAAGAGGGACAAAGTCAATGACATAGACAACTTATTATTGATGTCAATGATAGATAGGCATTCTTTAATGTCCAAAAAAGAATGAGGAGATTGATTGCATAATTATCACTGATGTGAAAACAAACTGAGAGCATGGATGTTATAAAGAGATCATTTAATCATGAGCGAAAACAATGACTTTCACGACAATGATGGACAGTGAAGCAAGAGCTACAATAGAGAATGAACAGAGATATAAATAGAAAATATTAAAGTTTAAGTTGAAGATTTAAACTTCATCTGGCCGACACACAGCTATGATAGTGATCTGGATAAAGAAAGTGACTTACGAGCCATTGGTCGGAGCCAGATTCACGCCTGCCTTGCCATCAGTGGACCTGGCATTACCGGATGAGCGGGGTCTGGTCCAGATGCTGGCCCTTTCGTTTTTGGTTGCTCCTACTTCTTACCCTACCCTACCAACAACCCATAACACTACTCATACAAACACACCACTAATACATACTCACTCTGATCCTGTAATATTTAGATGAATATTTATATTAGTCACTTTTTTGAAATAAAACAATTACTTTTTATGTTTATCAGACTGACTTGCTAAGGGGTATTTTAAACGATTGTGTGTTCCATCAAATTGGTGATTTTTCTAAACAAAAGCAAACAGCAGTGAATATGGGGCTATATGAACAGCCATGTCAGATGTGAACTCAAATATGTACAGCAGTTTGTGCTAAATCTGGTCTGCTTCCTCTTATACTGCACAGCAATAAGATCCTTATGAAGTGGTACACGACAAAAACAAATAGGAGCAAGACAAATTTGTTAATGAATAAAATAGGCCATGATCTAAGTCGTATTTATATGAAGCTGTGCACGCCCAAGTCAGCGTAAGCATGAGCAAGACACGGCAATCATTGATACTTAATTGCATGTCAGCACATAATAAGTACAAATATGTTTGAATTACTCAGCTGTTATATGCTGCACTGATATTATAAAGAGATATTGTTGAAAAGCATTGGGGTTATGAGAACAAATTAAAAGAAAAGAAGCGGCGATGATAATAAAATGAAATAGCGGCTACACGCCTGATAAAGTGACAAGATGCGATTGCACACAATGATTATTGGAGGTGATTTTTATTAAGAACAATGCAGTATATCTTATCAGCAACATAAATATAGTGAAGATCTCTGATATGATGAAGACGATATAAACAGTGACCGCATAATTGTTTCTGCATGGAATGGTGATAACAAGTTGGGGCGATGGAATTAAACAATTGATTTATTCAAACAGCAATTAGAATTTAGTAAGGTGGTCGACTTTTTCAAAACAGCAATGTATTTACAACAGTGACTTAATAGGCAGTGGTTGGTATATACAATGTATCCAGTCCAGCAGTCTAAGCATATAATAAAGATAGGCATCTTCAACAAAGGAAAGGAATCGACTTGATTAGAATACGATTGATATTTTTGTTAGTTGTATGCACTAGTTTGAATGACATGAGCAGCGACTATCTTTCAGGCAGTGATGTTAATCGATGATTATAAAACAGTGATCATTTAGTATTTACAATTAATAGAAAAACGACAGCGTTGTAATTATTACAAAGAATGGCTTCTTAACCATTATGGTGCAATCTCAAGTAGCTATGGAGTTGGGACTTTGATTATATGTGATGGAAATTAAAACCAAACAAGTCAGCGACACAAATTTTTAAAACAAAAGTTCAATAAATAATGCATAAAATTGAGGATTGGATTATGTGCAGCAATATATTTAGCAAAGCGATGTATAGTGAAGCAATAATTACCACAAAGAAGAAATATGTTTGGTGATTATTGTAATGTCCCCACATTAGCAGTTGACCAAGTGTGTGTGCGTTAGCCTAGTTCTACATGGTCCTGAGGGCTAATGGAGGGTTTAAAGGGATCCTAGAGTGTTTTGGCTTAGTCATGTCTAGTTTGGGCCAAAACGGAGTTGATTTACTCAGTCTCAGGCATACTTACTATTTTTAGTAAGTTAGCAAGACATAGGGGAGGCTAGTTTTGGTGATTGGATTTGATACTCCTCGGTGAGAGCTTTCCTACGAGCTATCACTCGTTCTGTTTGGAGTCCGATAGCGAATATATTTTTGTGCTTGAAGTATTATTAAAGTAACATTTAATTTAGTTGTAAAATATTAAAGTGTTTCTTTAATATTAAATTTTATTGGAATGTGTGCAAATCAAAGGGGTGCCTAAGGGAGACATAAGTGAATATTTTAATGTGTTTTATATTACACATCTTTTATCCCACATTGCTCATGAGAGTTGAGTCGACCCTTGGAGAAAGAATAAAAGGGAACATTGATGACTTCATTCGGGAGGTTGAATATGAGTAGAAATCGAGGTGTGAGTTGCAGATCCGTTCTTGGCATTAGAGGACGTCTATCCTCTCTTGTGACATTCTAGACATCATTCCCTTGGGGTTTGGCCTTTGGAATTCATTGCTATTAACTTCATTAATAGACAGATTGGGCGCATTTCCAGCTATAGGCAGATTGGGTGTTTGCTCATATCCTTCCCACTTCTTGTTTGATGTTTATGCCATTCTGAAGGGATGATTTTTATGAAGATCTTGGACTGATTGAAGACAAATTATATCGTAGAAGCACTGTAGCGTGACACTATTCATGTCCTATAGAACGACACTATTCATGTTACTTTAGCAACAAGATGGGAAGTCATTACTGGAATATTATGTTATAATGCTGGAGTAATCAGTGATTTGAAAAGTCTGCTATATGTTTGATTATATTAGTTTTGAAAATAATATTATTCCAATAGTAGTTCAATCTTTAGTTTGCATATTATTATAAATTCCTTGTTCATGTTATGTGATTTCAAATCTATGTAAAGACATAAAAACAAACAAACATTTTATTTCCGGAGCCATAAAGGGTTTTACATTAAACGGAGAAATTAAGAGTTGGATGCAAATTATTTGACTAAATTCCTATGAGTAGTTGGTTTAGTTTTTGGGCATTTCTAGGGTGTCCATTAGAATTATGTATTCAGCTAATTATTAACTATAAACAACTTACGAAATGGTGTGATGGAGATTACCGGATGTATTAATGATTTCTCTTTTGTTAAGAAAAGGTATTGAGATGCGACTCTTCAGTTTGAAAAGTCATATTCCCTCTATCGTTCATATATATGTTACTCAATTTTAACTCATGTTAAAATTCAATATTCAAATTTGTATACAAAAGTTGCTGAAAAACACTTTTAATTGATATTTACAAAAGAATAGAAATGTCCTTGTATTATTTATTTTTCGAATAGACAATTGATATTTACAAAAGAATGAAATGAATGGAAATGCTGAAAGTGAAAATCTCACAAAAGCCGTGAGTTTAACTGCTGCCTTTCATATATATTTAGAATATTAAAAAAAAAAACATATGTGAAGGTAAGGTTAGAGGTAACTAGTCATTGTCTTTTCAGCTTTTGACTAGTTAAATGATCCTTGATGCTGCTCTTGGTTCAGCTTCTCATCTACCAAGTTCCGGTCTTCATTTCCCTGCATAGGGAAAAGAGTGGGGTTAGATCTTGAAAGATCTAAGCAATGACTGAATACCTACAACTGATTGCTCCCTACACATGTACTATCTTTCCCTATTCTGAATACATATCAGAGATAGTAAAGTACATTCTCAGTGCTCAAATGAGGAAAAAGAAGAACTATATAATGTTAAAGGGACATATTACTTTTGATATGAAACCTTTCATTATAATCAAGTATAAACATGTTATTTCACAAGGAACAGGTGCTAAAAAACTATGGATGCAAAATCACAGAAAGTGGTTTATGAGTGTCACTAGCCCATGCTCGAACCTTGTAAACATATTTTATTAATAGGAGAGAAAATGTGACAACAATGTGCAAGCACATGATACAACAAGAAGAAAAGCATAATATGAAAGGGATACGTGTCTACCATGCATGAAACCTTTTATTGTCATCTTGCAGATTACAAAAAAAATAAAAAAAATCAGCTAACTGTTTAAGGGATAAGTTGTCATGACTTTGAAACCTTACAGAAAATATAACAGTAGCAATACTTGAGGAAAATCAGAAAAGCAAATTCTAGTATTGAAGTAGTTCTGGAACATATATTTTCAAGTGAATGAGTTGCAACAGGGTCTTAATAATTTCCAGTATTAAAGTCCACACAAGACAGTATCAACGAATACATTAGATACAAAAGTCTACCAAATAGCGCGCTTATCTCCCAGTTCACTAAGGTATTATGGTTTAGGGCTTTAAAATGGACCATGCACAGTAAAACTACAGTTTGCAGAAATAGATGTTCTTGTTCAAGGGAATAAAGTATTGACGAATTTCAACATAAAAAAGGAAGCAGAATGTTCATTTATAGCAATTGATCGATCTTTCAAGACAAATGTGACAGAAAATTTCCTTGAAATTCATTTTTTTTGAACTGGAAGTAACAGGTTTGGGATTTTATCCAAGGCCAGAGTCATGAAAGAAGTATTAGAGAGACATTTCTCAGAGCTACCAAACAAAGAGAAATTTCATGTGTAAAACTCAGATTCATGAAATTTAAAGGCAAACCCAGAAAATGTTGTAAACAAAATCTAGAATTGTGGCCATATTAAAACTCTCAAACAACAGTTCATGTTCATATTGATCTTCAAGTTAGAAACATAAAATGCCCATGTCAGATGTATAAAAATCCTTGCATCTACAAAAAAATGAAGAGAAATACGTATTCCAGTCACTGAAGACGACTTCATGGAAAAAGGAGCTCTAAAACATCTCGGTGGTTTCCAGATTTTCAATAATGGCGGCTTAAAGAAGTGAGAAAATGAGACATTACCTTCAGCTTCATAAAATTTTAATGATAATATGAAACAACATTTTAGATAAATGGCTGCAAGCCAAAAGCTAACAGGAAATATAGAGATTTTCATAAGATATGGCAGCTCATGTATCAAACAACAAAGTTAAAGCTTCCAAAGGAACAACAATAGTTACAATGTGCATAATGCAACAGCAAATGGAGGAAATGAAAACCCCAAAATTCAAGCATATTCAAAGCAATCACATTTGCTTGCAAACAATACAACAACATTACCTAAAATGGTGGCTTCAAGTTCTCTAATCTCCAGTCACGATTTCAATTGCTGACTACTTCCAACTCGTGAAAATCACTCCAATCGCAGAAAAATGATAGTATGGAAAACTCCAGTTGTAGAAAAGGACTTTGGTTATGGCAACTCAAATTTAATATGCCCAACAGACCATAAAACATCATGGCAGCTATCAAAAATGCAGGAAAGTTCTCATGGCGGCTTTCAAACCCTAGCTGCGGCTTTTTCCCAAGCTCTCCAGAACGAATGCATATGCAAAATGAAAAGGAGTTTAGGATTATAGGAAATATAATATGCCCTTTTTCTATTTTCATAAATTTTGGAGTCTGCGGGAGTGTGAGAAGTTTTTGAGCTTTCATTTTTATTTCTCAAATATAATGTAATATGCGTGGGGGAAAAGTGTTTAAAGGAAAAGTAGAAGTGAAGTTTTGCATTAGGTTGAGTCAAATGTATTAAATGATTTTTAGGTCATTTAAGAATTGGATTTTAAATGCAAATAAGGAATATTGAATATTTCCTTAGGTATTTATGTATTTAATATTTACCACAAAACTTGGTGTTGGGAGTTATCCAAATATGCAAGGAGGACCTACTATTATGATTGGTTGGGATTTTGAGGAGATTTTATAGGAGCTAAGTATAAGGTCGGATTTGTATCTTGACTAGGTATTTAAGGGTCTTTATGATCTGTTAGAGCATTTTTGGGGCAGTTTGACATGAGTCATAGGTTTCTTTATGACTTAGTGTTGTTTTCCTACAGTGAATCATCATTTTTGATAAGATTTGAGTACTTTTTAGGAGCCTTTTTTCATGGATTCGACCAAAAAGGGATTGTTACTTAGTCTTTTGGATTATTATGGTAGTTCAGTTCTGATTATGCAGATGAGGCTTATGAGACATTTTTGTCCTTAGCATTTTTATGTAGATATTTGTAACTCATTTTAAAAAAATCAAATGCAAGTGACAGCAACTGAGTTTATGTTATCTGAATCTATTTTGGAGCCTTCTCTTGTTTCTGTAATTATGTGTGTATTTTCAAGTGATTTGATAAAGACAACTAGTGAATCATCATTTTTCTATGTTGCTTTGTCTCACCCAAACACCTAGTTACAGAAAAGTATGTTTGTTTGCAGGTTGTAGTTCATGTTTTAAAAAGCAAAGCTTAAAAGAGAGACATGTGTTTTCCTCATTTTGGTTCATTTTTCAGACTTTATTACAAAATATTTATGCAAGCCTATACAAAAAGGAAGTGTTTTGTATTCATTCAGATAGTTTAGTAATCCTTCTTAGTTACCAGTATTTGACCTTTCATATCATATTTCGGTGTATCACCTAGTATTGTAGTTTAGAGTTTAAGATCTTAGGTTCATTTCAGTAACTTCTATCTCTTTTCCCATAAGTTCAAGTTAGTTTTGTGGAAGTTATCAATGATTATCTAATAGGAACCATCTTAGAATCCAGAGGTTTCATTTTAGCCTTAACAATATAAAAAGGAAAACATATCATTGTAAAGAGTGAGAATTAGTGGATAAGGAAGAGTAGAGTGCTCGAGGTGAATAAAGACAACATATATAATCAGATCTATTAATCTGATTTACATGCACATGTCAGAATTATAAGAGAAAAGTGTGATGGGTGTGAAAAAGGACTATCTATATCTGTGTGTGTGTGTGTGTGTGTGTGTCTACACACACACACACACACACACATACATGAAGATTTAAAGGCCGATTGAGTTTGTGTTAGAATTATACAGAGAAATAATTGAACATATTAATGAAGAATTTTATGACAGAATTATATACAGTTTTATGACATTTTTGTTGTCATCATAACAGCAGATTGAGGAAGGAAATATCTTCAGAATTGTGGAGAGAAATAACTTCCATCATCAGTTGAGATAGCAAAGTTGTCAAGGTGGAAAATCAGATTTATGTGAAGTGGGTTGGTGGTCACAAATTTAGAAGTGGGGGTTGGTGCTTCCAGTGGGTTGGTGCCTACAAAGTTTGGGAGTTTGGGCTTCTAGTGAGTTGGTGCTCATAAATTTAGAGGTTGGTGTCTACAAACATTGTAAAAGATGAATTATAAATATTAAAAACAGTTATTTGCCATGGTTTTCTCCCGCATTGGGTTTCTATGTAAACATTATGTTATTGTATTCTCATGTGAATTATTGTTAAGTTTAGTAATTGATTTAGTTGTGATAGATTGAGTTTAAATAGGTGAAATGAGTTATACTGATTCACCCTCTCCCCCCCCCCCCCCCCCCCCCTTGTCTTAGTATAACCATGTGCTCTTCGATTTTTGGGGATTGGTCTATTGATTGCAGGTAGGCTACTCTTATCACTGCACTTTGAGAATGTATAGAGAGGCCCTAGGGGGCAAGATTGCCCATGAACTCGAAAAAGTGCAGAATTATGGTACCCCAAGACAAGTTATTCAACTACGTGTTTTGTTGGGCAGTATTGAAGACTAACTAGAACAAGGTAATGGTCGTCATACAAATGGAGGCATAAAAAATCTTACTTGAGTGCAATCATTCCTTAGGCATGTTTGTCTACCATAGATGATTTATAAAGAACTTTTCTTAGATTTTGTACCTTCTATAAATGTTGACAAGGAAGGGACAACCATTGACGCAGGGAGAGGTGCAAGACCAAGCTATCAATGAACTGTAGTCAAAACTAGTTAGTGTTCCTATCTTGGTGTACCTAGACTAGAACAAGGAGTGCCACGTGCATGTATGCGTCCATCTATGCCATTGGGGGATACTTGGGCACAAATGGTGCTCTAAGGATTGGATCATCCAATATTCTTTGTCAATCGTTTTTTCTCAAAGATAAAAAGGCACTACAATACAATTGAAAGAGAGGCATTGGAAATGGGGTACTTCATCCATAACTTTTGTCACTACTTGATGACACTATTCAACTTTTATGTAGATCACCAAGCTTTGATGCACTTAGTGAATAAGACGATTATCCAAGGACGGGTGAATAGTTGGTTGCTCTTATTGCAAGAGGTCACGTTCAACATTATTGTACAATTGAGTAGAGCAATGTCACTATATGCTAGTCATCGTGGATGAAGTTGGGTGAGCCAGTTGACAGGGTGAATGATGATTTCCAAACTACTCATCTCATTTAAATTGAAGCATTGCCCCCTTGGGTTGAATCCCACCAGAATAGGGTGAGGGTTGAATCCCACCAAAACCAAAATTAGCCAAGTAGCGAAGATCTTTCACTTTCGAAATGGCAAACCACAGAGAACCCCAATGGGAATCCGCAGTACAAAGGAATAATCCAAATTGCATATCGACTACCTACAAGCTGTGCTTAAATATCTGTCAGGGAAACCTTTTCGAGGGTGTACAAAGATAGCCGACAGCTATACTTACCTACGAAAACTAAAAACAAAAATGGGTCTCAGATATACTAAATCAATCGGCCCATTAACAAAGTTCAATTAATAATTTATTTTATGACGAGAACATTATAGTTCCTTTGTCCTATATTTTGCTTGTCCTTAAGTAAACGCAATGCTAGATGCTATAGAATGTGCTCGCATTCCCACGTCACGTCATCCAACGATATGTGTCTCCAATGTAGCAAATATTCCTTTACCGTGCAGTTTGGTAGGGGCTTCTCACAAACTTCAATGATCTCGGCCGGTTCCATTATGAGCTTGCCTTCTTCATTGAGCGGCGGAAGGTCAACAGCTACCTTGATGTTCTGTCCCACAGGTTTCTTAAGGCAGGAGACATGAAAAATGTTATGAATGCGGCTCCCCTCTGGAAGTTCTAGCTCATAGGCAACTTCATCGATACGATGAACTACACAATAAGGGCCATAAAATTGTGGTTTCAGTTTTTCTTTCCCTATTACCTTCAATGAGGATTGTCTATATGGTTGAAGCCTGAGATAGACCAAATCTCCCACCTCGAAACTTCTCTCAATTTGGTGTTTGTAGACGTACATCTTTTGTTGATTCTGCACCCTTTGTAAGTTTTTCTTCAAGCCTCTCAAGATGTCCTGCCCGTCTTGTAGCCAGTTCCTCGCCAGTGGTGCGTGACTATCACCCAGTACAGTGTCGATGAATGAAAGGGGTTCATACCCGTATAATGCTTTGAAGGGTGTCATTTCGATGGGGATGTGGTAAGTGGTATTGTAGCAATATTCCCCTAGGTGTGTCCATTTGACCCACACCTATTGTTGTGTTGAAACGTAGTTCTAAAGATAGCCTTCTAGCCACTTGTTCACAATTTTCGTCCATCCGTTTGTCTGAGGGTGGTAATTGGTACTTGGCGACAATTCTGTTCTTGCCAACTGAAACAACTCTATCCAGAAGATACTAATAAATCGTCCATCCCGATCACTAACAATGTTTCGAGGTAACCCATGTAGACGAAAGACTTCTCTGAAAAATAGATCGGCTACTTGTGCGGCCTGAAAATCTAAGGGGATGGTGAAGGAATGTGCATGCTTTGTTAGTCTGTCAACTATCATGAAGATACAATCCTTCATGTTCACCTTAAGGAGTCTAGCAATGAAGTCCATCGAGATAATTTCCCACTTCTGTTCTGGTATAGGCAGAGGTTGTTGTAACCCGACGGGTAGAGTATTTTTAGATTTTTTTGTTGGCAGACCGCACACTCTCTTACATACTACTATACGCCTCCTTTAAGACCTTTCCATGAAAACCTCTCCGTGAGTTGTTTGTAAGTTTTGAGGAAGCCTAGGTGCCCAACCAAGGGTGAGTTGTGTACCTCCTTCAAGATTTTCTACTTCAATTTGGATTCAGGCGCTAAGTATATCCGATCCTTATAGTAAATGATGCCATTCACAACTTTGTACCGATCATCCTAAGTGTTGCCAGCCATTAGTTCATAGGCAAATGTGTTTTTGGAATATTCCACCAATAAATGTGCTTTCTAGTCAGCTGAAATCTGAGTCAGTAAGCAGATAGTGGGTTTCCTGGACAAAGCATCTGCAACCACATTATTCTTTTCCTTCACTTATTCAATGTCAAAATTAAAAGCCTGAACCTTACCCATTTTTGTTGCCATTCGTCAAGTCCCGTTTCTCTAGAAAATATCTCAAGCTATTATGATTAGTACGGATGACAAACTTTGCACCCACCAGATACTGTCAGAACTTGGTTAGTGCATTAATGATAGCCAACATCTCTTTGTCATAAATGGAATCTAGATGCTCTGCTTGTCGACTCTTGTAGGCTATTGGGGTGTCGATGTTGCATTAGTACCGCGCTAATGCCTTCTCCGGATGCGTCACACTCTAGAATGAATGGTTGTGAAGTCAGGTAAGGCGAGTATTGGACAAGTGGTCATTACTTCTTTCAACTTATCAAAAGTGCATTGCACCTTTTCATTCCACTAGAAGGAACCCTATTTTGTCAGATCTATTAATTGTGTGCTGAGTTGAGAGAATTCTTTTACAAACCTTCGATAATAACTGCACAGTCCAAAAAAAACCTTGCAACTTAAAGTGATTTTGGGGGGGGGGGGGGGGGGGGGCAATCAAGGATAGCCTGAATCTTCATCTGATGAACTTGCACTCCATATTTATTGACAACGTGCCTCAGGTACAATATTTATGTCATACCGAATTTACACTTGCATCGCTTGGCGAACAAGGATTGATCCTTCATGATCCTTAGGACTTCATCTAGATGCTCCAGGTGCTCTTCCCATGTCTTACTATAAATAAGGATATCATTAAAAAATACTAGTAAGTACTTACACAATTGTTTGTTGGAGATGCGATTCATGCATGATTGGAATGTAGCGGGTGCATTTGTTAATCCAAATGGCATGACTAGGAACTCATAATGCTCATAGTGACAACGAAAGGCTGTCTTCTCCACATCTTCTAGCCTCATGCGGATCTGATGGTATCCGGAATGAAGATCTATTTTTGAAAAATAAACCGTGCCATGTAATTCATCCAACAACTCATCGATCCTCAGAATATGATATTTATTTTTTATCATTTTTTTGTTCAACGCATAATAGTCCACACACATGTGCATTGTCTCGTCCTTCGTTTTGACCAATACCACTGATCATGCAGAAGGGCTAGAACTGGGACGGATCCATCCTTTCTTAAGCAGTTGCTGAAGCGTTGTTTCAATCTCATCGTTGAATTTCTTGGGATGGTGGTAGGGTGTGGTTATGATTGGCTTGGCGTCTGCTTCCTACTCGATAGTATGTTCAAACCCACGATGGGGAGGTATGCCTGGAGGAATGTCCATAAAAACTTCATCATGAGCACTCAAGATATTTTGAAGATCGTCATCTTGGGGAGATGTCCGTTGTCCTTTTACGGGTTCTACCGAAACAAAACATTGTGCAGCCCAAGCAATGTCATCATGCCAAAAGATTGCCTCCATTCGATGTGCTAAAACTTCCTTTGGTCCCTCATTGGCCATTCCGCAGAGAACGACCTTCTTCCCATCGACAACAAAAGTGTAGTCCATTTGTTTAAAGGTCTGAGTGTATTCATCAAGTGTCTCCATCCACTGTATGCCCAGAATAACCTCTATATAATCTAGGTCCACTATGAAAAAATCCTTTGTTACTGTGTGGTTAGCGATGGTGATACTTAGTTGGGGATTAAGGTGTGTACAAGGCAGAAGGGTCCCTCCAACGACCTTGACCTGGAATCCTGCGTGCTTTTCAGTAGGTAGACCTCTTTGTTCCACCAAAGATGAGTTTATGAAGTTTAGAGTGGCTTCGCTATCGAGCATCACATAACCCTTTGTCCTTGAAGGGTTCCTCGTACAGGAAACACCGTGCACCTCAGGCTCCCGGCTAGGGCGATGATTCCTCCATGCCGTACCAGTGTTGCAATTCTTTCCGTACAATTTAAACTAACCATTTTGCTGTCTTCGTGGGGTTGGTTGTCTTCAAAGGGTAGATCTTCCTATTCGTCCTCATCGTCGAACATGACTTCAATGTAGTGAATTTTTCCTTTCTGGAGGCATTTGTGCCCAGGTTCCCACGGTCCTTTGCAATTGAAACATAGTTTCTTCCTTCGAAGCTCCTGTTTGGTAGCTTCTTCCAACGATGCCTTCTTTGACAGAGGTTTATTATCTTTGCCCCTCAGAAACACCGGTGGTTTGGAATGTGAGTACCCTCAAAAGGATGACGTCGATGATGATGCCATACTTCGAGCCTTCTTGGTGGCCTCTGACAGGGTGGCAGGATTGAACACTTTTATCCAACCCTTCAGTGGTTCTGTCAGCCCATCCATGAAAAGCACTATCTGTCTTCTTTCGGAAATGTCCGTGACCAAAACAAAGAGTTTCTGAAATTCCGTAATGTATTGGTCAACCAATCCAATTTGCTTTAGTTGTGTGGCTTGTGCCAATTCTTTGAAATTAAGTTCTGGATCTTTACCGTCAAATCGAGCTATCAATTTCTTAGTGAGTCTCGCATAGATTTTATTTGGTCATGCCCCAATGTGATGGTGTCGTGATGCCACCATTCATGTGCTACTCCTCCAAGTGTAATGCCGCAAAATTAATTGCTTCTTCTAGCATAGGATTCAACTGGAAGTATCGACCATCATTACCCATGCTTGTGCAGATATCGATCCAGATCCGTCAAATGAAGACAAATTTACTTTACTCAACTTTCTTCTGAGATCATTGTTAAAATATCCTTGGTTTTCGGCTCTCGAATATCTCTTTCTTAGATCTACGTAGTCTTTATAAGATATATCTTCTTCAAAATTCTCATTCTTCCAGTCTTCTCTCAACTGTTCTTGAACTTCCTTAAAGGTGGGTTGCTTCCATCCGTGGGGGAAAAGACGGCATGGAAGGTCGTGAGCGTGTTGGATGAGGGTTTGCTTTACCTGACCCTGAGTCTGCGCTGTGACCATTCTGATCACAGGATACTTTATTGTCTACCAATTTGTTGAGAGTTTCTTCCACGAGTTGCTGAGTATCATTGATTTGTGCTTTATTCCTCGCAAGTTCTCTTAGTAGCGCTACGAGTTTGACAGTTGTGGGTTCTGGTTTTTCCGCCATTCTATCAACCAAATGGTGTCTTCTTCTCTTCCGGTTATAAACTCTCATTCACTATCCACAGGCTGGCAGGATTGAAGCTTTGATACCACTGTAATATTCCTCCTTTGAGCTCCTGAAGGAGAGCTCTCCTTTACCTGTGCTACAAAATCAAAGACACAACAAAGCCGCTGCAACAAGTAGGATACAAACCGTGTGAGTGAACAAGCAGTGGTCCCTATAGTGGGGAAAATGTGGATTCGTATGGTAAGTGGAAGAAGTCGATGGTGGAGGTACAACTAGTGGCCGTAAGGTATGATCTCATACGGTTGTAGGGCAATTGTAAGGCCATACAAACGAAAGAAATGGGAGGTCGTACGATAGTTGGAGTAGAAGCTGTACAATATAGAGGGAGGGACGATATTAGAAGCCGTACGGTATAGAGAGGGAGGGGCAGTACGGTGTGCTCTAGGGCGATACGATTGAGTTTGGAAGCTGTACGGTTGAGCTTGGATGCCTTTCCGATATATGGAGTTCGAGCTACATTGAATATCAATATCATACACTCACCCAGTATGTTAAATAATAACAAAATAATAGATTCAATTTGATCTATATATATATATATATATAAAATCTTGCAACAAATATGGTGCTCCGATTTGCCAGATTTGAGCAAAGTTATACACATACGGAATAGGGTTAGAGTTGAATCCCATCGAAACCGAAATTTCCCAAGTAGGGAAGATCTTTCACTTCCGAAATGGCGAACCATAGAGAATCCCAACGGGAATTCGCAGTACAAAGAAATAATTCAAATTGTATACCAATGACTATCTAGAAGCTGTGCTTAAATACCCGTTGGGGAAATCTTTCCGAGGGTGTACAAAGATAGCCGATGGCCTCACTTACCTATGGAAACTAAAACAAAAATGGGTCCGAGATATACTAAATCAATCGGCCAATTAACAAAGTTTAATTAATAATTTATTTTATGACGGGAACATTACATGTTGATCTCCATAACGTAGCATTGAGGATGGGAGGACTATCTTTCAACAACATGTAATGCCCTCTTTCTAGGATGAGAACTAATACGAATTAAAATATAAGATAAAATATTTACATAACTAAATAATATATCTATAGAGATAACTATAATTATAATTACGTTGATTAAATTAAATAAATAATAATATTATAATAATATTAATAAATAAACATTATTAATAAAAAATAAATAATTATAACTATAATTATTTCTATAAATACATTGATTTAATCAAATTTATAAAAAAATTGATATACATATATAGTTTAATATATATCTAATATTCATATAATATCCCTTATAAGATTTATAGTTATATTGGCTATTTTGAAGTACCAATTGGGATCAAAATATGGCTAAGACAGAAACTTGGAATCTCCAAAGCAATAAGGTGTATCAACCTCCACATGCTCGTGTAAAGTTGAATAACTGAAGATGAAACATGATGATTACAAACAATGATACATGACAATGATTCATATGCTGTACTATTCAACTGTCTGAAGGAAGAACATCATCTACTGGACCCAAGAGAAACTGATCATACTTATTGTTACAGGAACCTTAATCGTTTGGAAGAAATAAATATTATACAAATAGTAAGGTAATTAGTAGCAGAAGACATAAGGAATGACAGAATGTTGCCATCAAATAAGTTTAATAATAAACATCAATTAATAGTATGAAGACCTATAACATATGATCCTCATAATAAAAAGGTATTGAGACTAACCCATCTAATTATAAAAGTGTGCAGTCTTTATTAGGGAATGGGCATGTAAAAAAGCTGCAATCATTTGATGACAAGGGATATATAGAGAGATTCTTTGTAATGTCCCCATTTTGTCAGCATCAGAGGTTTAAGGATTAGCCTATTATTGTGATCCTTGTAGGCTAATTATTGTGGATAGATGGTCTTCTATGGCAGTGGCTTGGCTTGTGAGGGTCTTATCTTCTCCACATCTCAGTGAGCTACAAGTTGGTTTTCGTTTGGCTCAGATCAGACTTCGTTTGAGCTCAGTTTTGTGTACTTACAATTTGTGGTAAGTTGGTGTTGATCGAGATGGACCCTTTCTATTTTTGGAAAGTGCATTTGGCCACATGGAGAAATAATAGGTATGACTCCTATTTTAGACGACATATTTAAATGTTGAGTATTTTGGAGTCGTTATCTTTTTAGTGGCCAAATTATTATTAATTAATTAAATGGCTATTTATAAAGTTATAATTTAACTTTATAATTTCACCTAAGCTGAAGATTGAGTTATCATTGGAAAGTTGCCAAAAGAGTTAAGTTGGAAAGCTAAGTTACCGGATTCGCTCCTGAAGGGGCAAAATTGAAATTCGATTCGCATGAAATCAAATTTGGTCTTGGTTCGATTCAAATTCGCCATTTTCCTGTTAAATTCCTTGTGGGTCCTTCATTTCGCACCCTGGACGAATTTGATTGAATTTCAAGTGAATTTTGGAGTCCAAAAAAGAACCCGGATGGAATGACAGCGAATTTCGGGCAAATCTGGGCATACAGCGAAAAAGTTGAAAAAACGTTTGACTTTTTAATCATTTAAAAATGCGTTTTACTTTATTATAGTTGATTTTACCACCTTATATTTACACAAAACCCTAAAATGACGCCCTCAACCATATTCTGTGTTCAGACTTATTTATACCACGGCTTGTTTTTGGGTTTATTTTATACAGCGGCGTTCAAACTTCAGATTTTCTTCTTCAACTGCAGAGATAAAAAAAGAGGTAGGTCTTTAAAAGAATCTGCACTACTCTAGATCCCTATTAACAACCAATGAATTGTTTTGCACGAATGAAAATAGTAGGATGAGATGAAACCAGGTCAAGCTCTCTTGGCTTTGTTTGATTGTGATTAATTTAGATTTTATTTAATAGGCTATTACTATTAATATGTCGATTTGTGCCTGTAATTGTTATGTGGTGAGAAGATTAGAGAAAAATATTTCCTGACACAACCTTGTATCAATTTTAAGTACTATATTAATCTTGCAAGCATGTGCTGAGCTGGCCTTGGTATCATTCAATAGCAGGTAGATTTAAAGAAAATGTGTTTAATCGTCTAAAGTTAAATTAAAATGTGTGGGGTATCACTGAGTGGTGATGTGATCAAATGTCATTAACAAGGTCTGAGTTCAATTCCCACATGGAAACTGCCAAACCAAGCTCCATACAATAATGGCTCAACAAAATCATGTGCCAAACAGAGTAGAATGGGACCCTTTCTAAGCCCCCAAATATGAGAACTGCAGTTCCTTAGTGTCCAATTACCCTTGGCAAAGATAAAATTACAACCCTATAGAAAATTTCAAAATTATATTATGACTATTGAATAACTTCTAACTTCTTACAAATTGTTCCTGGTTTTTAAATTTTCATTGTGAACTTACTGATATCTATTACAGTTTAATTTGAGTGGATAAATGAGTTTTTTCCATATTTTATTTTTTGTTTTATGTATTGACATATTGTGTAATTTTTAAATTTTTTTGTAGATTCTATCATGGCTGGAAGTGATTCAGTTGGCAATAATCCCCACTTCAAAATCAACAGATGTTCCCCACTTTGGAAACATGTGCAAATGATTCGATCAATGCCGGGTGGAGGAGGTTACATGTGGATTTGTAGCCACTGCAAGGAGGAATTTAGCAACTCTTACAGTAGAGTAAAAGCACATTTGTGCTTTATTCCTCAAAAAGGCATCAAATTTTGCACCGGGAAGCCAAGAGTAAACGGGATACTACCTAAAACCTTTCTTCCAAATCACATCGTAAACAAATATATTCAAGAGCAGAAGCAAGCAGAGGAAGTTGTTGGGAGGGCAAATGCTTCACATCCGTTGGAAAGTTGTAGGCCTCTAAAGAAAGGGAAAACATCATCTATGTCTTCAACTACCACTCCTAGTGAGCCACCTGTAGAGGGTCATCCATTCATGCATCCTCCTCAACAACAGATTGTAAGTAAAACAATGGCGGGACCCTTGGAATCATCATTCCAAAATGAAGCTAGAGACATTGCTGATCAAGCCATAGGCAGATGTGTTTATGCAAATGGATTGTCATTTAATGTTGTTCGCTCACCGTATTGGCAATACATGGTGAGGGCAATTAATGTGGCTCCAAGCGGGTTTAAGGGCCCTGGGTATGAGAAGGTACGCACCACTTTATTGGATAATGAGGTGGCCCGTGTAGAGAATGCCATATTGCCCATCAAGGATGCATGGGTCAAAACAGGTGTGACAATAGTATCAGATGGATGGAAAGATGCAAAGAACTGTCCTTTGGTGAATGTTCTTGCAGTGTCTACAAGAGGTGCAATGTTTCTAAAAGCAGTGGATTGTGAAGGAGAGGTAAAGGATGGTCCTTTCATTGCAAACATTCTCATCCAAGCTATGGAGCAAGTTGGCCCTCGGAATGTTGTTCAAGTAATAATCGACAGTGCGAAGAATTGTAGGGCTGCCGGCTTATTGGTTGAGGAGCGGTATGAACACATTTTTTGGACACCTTGTGCAGTGCACTCACTCAATCTAATGCTGAAAAAAATTGGCACTAAGATTGAGTGGATAAAAAAAATGTATGAAGAGGCACAAGAGATCCAAATGTTTGTCACGAACCACCATATGACGCAGGCCATATTCAGACAATTCTCGAAATTGGAGCTCTTGAAGGTAAGTTGAATTGTTTAAAATTTAAACATGTTTTATAAATCTAGCCACTGTAGTAAACTTTCTATGTTTTCAAATTTTTAATCTATTACTGTTTTGATTTTAAAATAGGTTGTTGAGACCCGCTTTGCCTCCAACACCATTGTTTTGAGGCACCTTATCAAGGTTAAAGACGCATTGACTAGAATGGTAACTAGTGCTAATTGGACCGTATGGAGGCAATCTAATAGTGATAGAGCAACTGCCATAAGGGGATTGATACTAAATGAATCTTGGTGGGATCGTGCTGAGTACCTTTTGAAGATCACAGAGCCTATATTGACCATGATCCAATACACTGACATGGATAGGCCTTGCTTGGGTGAGGTATATGATGGCATTGACTCCATGATTGAGGACATTAGAAATGTCGTAAATGAGAAAGAGCAAGATCCTGATGAAAAGTTCTTCAAGGAGCTACAATTAATCATGATAGAGAGATGGAACAAAATGACTACCCCTTTGCATCTACTTGCCTTTGCATTGAGCCCTAGGTTCTATAGCCAATTAGTCCTCAAGGGGAGTACCACTAGAGTTCCCCCATACAAAGATCCTGAAGTTGCTCAAGGGTACAAGGCAGCCCTTCGAAGACTCTTTCCTGAGCACCTATGATCTGCAGTGAGGTCTGAATTTATGAGTTTTGCGAGCACCGATGATTGTGGTATTGAGGCTCTTGAAGACAAGAACAATGCTAATGCTCATAAATGGTAGTACTACCATGGTCAAAAATACCAACACTTGCAGCCCATTGCCATCAAAATTTTATCACAGGTTGGTTTTTTAAATTTTAATCTTAACATTCTAATTACTAGTTTCTTGTTGGTAAATACTAAATATTCAAAACTCTAATTTCTAGTTTATTGTTGGTAAATTTGCAAATCTTGATAGGTTGCTAGTTCATCATCATCTGAGAGGATTTGGAGCACATACTCCTTCATCCACTCGATAAAACGCAACCGACTAAACTCCAAGAAAGCAGATAACTTGGTGTTCGTGTATTCAAACTTGAGGCTCACAACTCACAAAGAGAATATGTACAAAAAGGGGGAGGCAAAACAATGGGATGTCGAACCAGAGGCCGCGGAGTTGGAAGTCCACTTTGATGCACTTGCGATTGAAGATGGTGATCCTGAGATACATAGTAGTAGTGATGGAGCCGATCTTGAGGCTACGGTTGAGACTATGGTTGAGACTGCTGACGCTAGTGGCACTAATTGTGCTTCTAATCAGCAACTGCCTAATGAAGATGAATTCTTCGATGATTTTTGATGATACATTGATATTTGTCATTTGATCACATATGAGCCTATGACTAATTATTGATTAAGTGATTAGTAATGTTGATATTGTTGTTTTAAAGACTAAAGTTTTGAACTGAAACATTCATATGGTATTATGGTGGTATATTTTGACATTTTGTCATGCCAATCGAACAAATCATTACTATATGTGGTGGTTGAATTTGCTAAATTGCTTTAGATTAGCATAGTGGTGTATGAACTGGTATGCTGCAACATATTTTTACATATATATTTTTTATTTTATTTTTTAAAAATTCTTGTACGGACGAACCCAAAAAGAACCCGAACCCAGCCCAAAATTTTTTGATCGAATTTCGAACCCGAATGTCGAACCCGCATCCGAACCAGAATCCGAACCGGCAACTTAGTTGGAAAGTTTCAAGAGTTAAGTTCTTTGGCAAACTTTCACAATTTTAGAAGTTGAGTTCTTTTGGAAACTCTTGTCAGCAAAGGCATTATAAATATGAGCTCATTTCATTGAGAAAAGGACGCTTGAATATATATTTTCTTTTATTGCCTTTGTGGCTTTTCCCTGAGTTTCGTATTGTGAGCCCTTGTTGAAGTATAAGGGTCTCTGAGTTTCTGAAGATTGTTTGAAGTCACTGCCGATGTATATTGGTTTCATTGGATAAATCTCCTGCCTGTGGTTTCTGTATCTGGGAGATTGGCTTATTATTCTGAGAATTCTGAGTGTTGTGCAAATTGTTGCTGATTTATAATAATTTGTCCTTTCCTCTTCTACTGTGATACCTTTGTCTAAGAAGAGCTGCAATATGGAGTTCTGAGAAGTGCATTGAACCACTGCTGAGGTAAAGTGGTATTGTATTGTTTTGCAATTTGAAATTTGGAGACTTCTCAACTGCATAACTGTGACTGAAAAATACATGAATTGAATTGATAATCGAATCGGGGTTGCTATCCTCCAATTCTGTGTTCACCGTATTTTTTGGAGGCATTATTGAGCAGTGTTGGTAACTACTGGCATAGCTGGGTGCTGATTTCCATCAGTTTTTGACATTGATTGTCAATTGCTAGCAAGCGAGAATATTATCTTGTGCCTAGGCATTTCATAATCTGCATAATGGGGGAAATATCCTACCTGAAGTCAGACACTTCCTTATACCTGCTGTGGCGTCAGCTTGTAATCAGTTTTGGACAATATTAAAGGGATTTCAATCTGCATATTAAGTGTCCCAGTCAGCGTGAGTTTGTCTGCAATTTTGGTGTCCAAACCCTATGACACCAGCGCCATTGTGTGATGTGACATTTTAATTGCCTGAGAAGCACCCAGACTTGATCGGACTGCCAGTTTGTTGCTCCAGTTGGACGCCCATTTTGGTCTGCGATCATGGGCAAATGTAGTCAGTGATTTCCAGCAATTCCTGGCATACACTAACAAGGGGATCTGCAATTATATCTGGATGACTGTGGTCAAGGAATTAGTGACCTGTGGATTGAATGGTAGACCTGTGTTTTGGAGATGAAATCAAGTTTGAGAGGGCCTGCATCCCAGAGCTGGAGACGTCTTGGCAAAGAGGCTATACATTTGGGAGTTGCGGACATAATCTGAAGATTGTAATCGTCATTTTTGCTTTCATACACCAGCAAATAAAACAGGTTACTCTGTATGCTATTTCAGTTGTTTTCATCCATTAGATTTGAAGGAATTGAAATGGCTATTGTTTCTTTCTGAGTACTACTGGAGTTTATATTGGTATTTATTATTTAAATCTATACGAGGAAACTATAAGAATATAGCTACCAAGTGTTTGAAGAAATATCAAACCATTAAATTGTGAGGAAGTTGATGCCATAATAAAAAAATTATCATATATAATTGGTTCTGAGTTACAAAATAGAGGAGGATATAAGACAAATAAATCTGCAATACTTTTATTGATGGACCTTAGTGTTGATATCTTTTAATTCTTTAAAACACATACTACACATACTTGTCAGATTTAATAAATCGGAATATATTTTATCTCATCCTGTGTTCACACTCTTTTTATCTCTTTATAATTTTATATGTAGACTTGAAATGAACACCCATACCTTTTTAATATCAGCATATATATAAATATATGAATATGTGTATATATGTATGTATGTACATACATATATACACATACATACATATGTACGTGTGTGTGTGTGTATAGTTCCTCTATTCACTGCTGATTTTTTTCACACTTTACTTTATCCATCACACATGCTTCTCTTTCTTTCTTTATATGTGCTATGTTCTGATATTTTTCACTGTATTCACTACATACTCTTATCTATATATAAAAATCAGACTGGAAATCTGATTTTATATATGTGTATTCCTTTACACCTTTTTACTCTTCCTTATTTTTATTCACCACTCACTGCTATCCACCACATACTCTTTTTTTTCTTATTTCATTTTCAATAAGCTTCATATATATCATATAACAATTGTGCTTCTTGAGACAAATAGACATGTCCAAATATAATCGCACCTTTTAATTATTGTGGACCTTTATTTTGATTTATTTTTTTAATAAATTCTTATGTAGCATTAATGTAAGATTTCATTACTCAAACACCTAATCCTGGAATATATTTTATTTCATCGCTGTCACTCTTGTTATCTTTGTTTTACTTATGAAGGAGCCACCTGATTATAAAGTTGACCATACTAATAGTCTCCTCCTTTTACAAATTTGATTGACGTTATTCTCATTTCTTTTGTAGTTCTTTTGTATTTTCGTGCCATGAATTTGCTGAGGTGACTTTCCTATATCCCCGTAAATAGACATCCATATTATTCCTCTTCAATTATTATTTTCTCATTGTCATTTACGGTCTTCATGGTTATGATAGCTTTATCTAATATTTAGTTGCTCAATATGCCATCGCACTGCATCAATATTATTGTTGCCTTCATAAGATCTGTAACTGCTTCCATATGTCAAGAATCATGGCTTACAAATCATGTTTTGCATCTATAAGAGCATTATCATAAATACCGGATTCAACCATTGTCTTTGTATATATATTCATTTCATAATGCTTCTAGCAGTCTGTTCAATGTTCCTAGCCATCACTCATCTGTCTCTAACTCATTGCTGTCACTCTTTTCTGACATACTCTTACTGTTCAACCCATGATGATTTGGATGTTATTTTTGAACTGTTCAAATGTCATTGTCAGAGTCAGTAAAGCCTTCGTACTTCATCAAGCTTCTATACGGCTTCCTCAAACACAGTTTATTAATAATTCATTTCTATATTCTCTTCTATTGCTGCCTATACTAGATACTTCAGTTTCTATAAGCATCACATCTCCATAGACCACTATACGATCTTCATGCTATTGATCAATTCGTTATTACTCACTCTATGTTTTTTGTTGTCTTTTTTATTACTATAATTGCTTTCAAATATTCTTTTTAATCAACAAATAAAGCTGCTGGTTGTAGTCATTACTTCCTCCATCATTATTGCCATTTCATGTTCTCATCTTATTATCATTTGATTGTTCTTCTTTATAATACTTTTATTTTTATAATACCTTTGACATTGATGATGTTGTCACTTTTATTTTATCTCATTCTCGTGAAACTTTTTGACATCAATGACAATACTTTCATCAAGTCCTTGTATAGACACTTCCTAATCTTAAAGATGCTTGAATTATGTTATTAAAATGGTTGTTATTATCGAATTAGATCAAAGGAGCCTATATATATTGAAGGCATTGAAACCTATATTATTTAATATATATAATATTGTTGAACATTCTCATATAATACCAAGAAGCCCACTATGTATTCCTACATCATATATTGAAGAATATTGTTTCTTTATAGTGTGATAAGTGAGTGTAAGTCACAAAAGGACAGTATTTTGCAACTGAAATCTAGGACAAAGGCCTGAAATCTGTAGGATAGGGTTCTGAACATTACACAACACTAGTGTGCCTACTGTACATCCTATAAGGTGACAACAAGCCACACGTCATATCATTTGATGTGCAACAAGAGGCCATGGTCTCGACCAAGTACATGCTGTTGAGTTTGAGAATTGTGGTGGAAAATTGTCTTGGTAACAAAATTTCCCTTTTGAAAATTATTCAAATTTACAGAGTTATATCTAGATTTTCAAAAGAAAACATCTAAATACAAATCTACAATTTTATCTTACCAAACATTGCCTCTAAAATTTTTATCCGGCCTTAAGGATGAAATTGATTGCTTTGGAAAATCAAGCGAAACCGGGTGAAAATAAGCTAAGCCTCTCCCACTGGCCTGAAGGTGTCCAAGGCTCAAAATTCTCGAAAAATCAAAATTGTTGGACAAATCCAAAAATTTACCAAGGCGGTTAAAAAAAGGGGGGACCCCAAATTTTGTTTTTTGGGGCGATGGTGTGAGAACCTCACAACAATCCTGTAACCATTGCTCTGTAAAATTCCCTTGTTTCTTGATCCTCATTCCTATTGTCTCTTGGTGGGCTATTCTCTTGCTTGTCACCCATCGTGTTTGGCTGCCTGTCAAAATCTTGTTTCCTGTCAAACATAGCTTGCCTGCAAGTGTAAAATCTGTGAGAGCCAACTTCAGGTGGCTGCATGTGACTGCTAAACCCACAAGATGATAGGATTTAGCTCTGATACCAATGTAATAACTCCAATAGGTTATAACTTTGTCAAACACAAAGTCCTCTCTAATTCACTTGTTTGGCATTTCATCAAATACTTTGCAAGCAAGAGATATATTGCATATCTCAATTTTGATTGCTTTCTAAGTGCCAAACTTTAATAAATATGCTTGCAAAGAACACACCAAACAACTAACAATGAAGATGCAATTGTTTTTGAATAACACTAATTACAAATTGAAAAATATGCATCTACATCAATAAGACATTAGTGCAACAAATTCTGATATAAAACTTTGATGTAAATCAGATTAGAACAGATTTTACAAACCCTACCAATGCCCTAAATATCTACTCTCAAACAATGCAAAATGTAGTAGATAAAAAACTTGGAATTGCTCCAAAAATATGAATTTTTCTGTAGCAAATCATTGTAGTATTATCCAACTTATTCCTTACTCCACAAATCTGGCCCTAGGGCACAAATTTGGCACAATGAAAAGACTGACTTGTCTTCTCCAATAGTCGCAAACCCTTCGGAAGATATTTCATCACCTTAGTTATCCAAATCAATGGGAGTGTTCATTCCCAATAATCAATGTAACAACTGGAGAAACCCTTGGCTCCACAAGCTATCCGGAAGAGTAGATGGCAACACATTTGATGCCCAACAATGAAGCTGCCCTCCCTATTTATTCTTTTCCTCCAATAGATGGACCTCCTTATAGAAGAAATAAAATAATATTAAATTCCTCCTAGAAGATTCTCTTAATTAATTTATTTAACATTAGTCACTTTTAATTAAATAAATTAAATATAAAGTCACCTTTTAGTTTTAATCTATTTAATGATTTTATAAGAAATTAATTTAATCAATTTCTCCTTATTTCTCCAGTTAGCCTTCAGAGAATGTAAAGGCTAAGAACTCCACTGAGATGCTAAAAAGATGGGGACATTATAGTATTCTAACTTGACAGTTTTCCTGTCTACTATCTCTTACATAATGGTAAGAAATTTCAATATGCTTGGACCTGTCATGAAAAACTGGATTCACAGAAAGTTTGATGGAACTCTGATTATCACAGTGAATAATAGTGGGATCACGGGTTGACCAAATAATCCCACAAGTAACTTTCTAAGCCAAACTGCTTCCCGAGAGGCCATTGCTGCTGCAACGTATTCAGATTCTATGGAACTTTGTGTTACTAGTGCCTTCTTTCTACATACATATGATATCATTGCTGAGCATAAATTGAAACAACATCCTGAAGTGTTTTTCCTATCAGTAACACTTCCTGCCCAATCTAAGTCTGTGAACCCATGTAAGTCCAAGTCAACTTTCTCATACTTGAGCCCAAAGTTAAGAGTGCCTTGTAAGTATTTCATAATGTGTTTGACTGCAACTAGGTGAATCTCCTTTGGCTCACACAGAAATTGATTTAAAGCATTAACAAAATAGCAAATATCAGGTCTTATATGTACCAAGTACATAAGAGACCCAATCATTTGTTTGTAAAGAGTACAATCAATGGAGGGTGGTTCTGCTGCTACTTCCTTAAGTTTGTGTAGATTAGTCTCCATTGGAGAAGACATAGCTCTGCAATTCAACATTCCAAATCTCTTCAAGATGCCTAATGTATACTTTCCTTGATTAAGTATGATGTCAGATTTCTGCCACACTTCTAGTCCTAAGAAGTAATGAAGGAGTCCTAAAAATTCTTTGATTAGATCTTTCTTGCATTGATCTATAAGATGATCATCACCTGTTATTAGTAAATCATCAATATATAGTATTAAAATTATCATATCATCTTTATCCCTTTTATAATAGAGATTTGGATTAGCTTCATTCTTAGAGAATCCTAAACTGATGAGATATGTATCGATTCTTTCATGCCATGCCCTAGGAGCCTGTTTAAGCCCATAGAGAGCTTTCTTGAGTCTGCAAACAAAGATTTTAGGATTATGAGTTTCATATCCTTCAGTTTGTTCCAAATATACCTCTTCTGTAATCTTTCTATTTAGAAATGTTGTTTTCACATCCATCTGATGTACTTTCCATCCCTTCGATGTTGCAATAGCTAGGACTGCTCTTACAGAGATGTATCTAGCAACTGGAGCAAAGGTTACTTCATAATCAATTCCCTCCTAAGAAAAGCCTTTGGCTATGAATTTGGCTTTATATTTTTCAATGCTACCGTTAGCAGCATGCTTGATTTTAAATATCCACTTTGAAGAAACAACGGATTTTCCCTCAGACATTGGAACAATTTTCCAAACATTATTCTTAATAATGAATTGGTATTCTTCTGTCATAACATCCTTCCAAGCTGTATGTTTAATAGGATCTTAAACATTGTTTAGTTCTGATTTAGATAAATTACTCATGTTTGTTGCATAGCTAGAAAATCTTTTGGGTCTTTTGCTTTCTCTGAAGGTTCCAGCTGGTGCAACAAAGTCTTGTGCTTCCTCTACAGTCTTAATAGCCCAAAGTAGTCTTTTCTTAGAATTTTGAGTTTCCTCAAGATTAAGATCTTGAATTTCACCTTCAATTTCTTCAATGTTCTCCCCTTGAAACTCAGATTCATGATTTTCTTCAGAACTAGGTATATGTGTAGGATCTTAAGAACTTAGAGTTCTTTTGAATGCTAAATCACATCCCTACTAAGTTCAATGTATTTTTGACCAGGTATGTACACTCTATATGCTTTAGATGTTTCACTATACTCGACAAAAATACTCTTCCTCCCGGAGGGTTCTAACTTAGTTCTCTTTTCTTTTGGGACATGTATGTATACTAAGCACTCAAATATCCTAAGATGACTTATATTTGGTTTAACGTTAGAAAAGACTTCTTTAGGAGTTTTACCTCTAAGGTGGGAGTGATCACTTCTGCTTTTGAATATAGATGTCAGTACATGAGGCTTTTGCCCAAAGATAATCTTCTAAATTTTGATCAAATATCATAGCGCTTGTTGCTTCTATAACTGTTCTATTCTTCCTTTCAGCTACCCTGTTTTGCTTTGAGTTATAAGCAACAGTATACTCCCTCTTAATTCCTGCTTCTTTACAAATATCTTTAAACAAATTTGAAGTATATTGCCCTCCATTATCAATCCTAAGAGTTTTAATTTTGTGTCCTAATAGGTATTTAATTAAGGATTTAAATTTTTTAAATCTCTTAAGGATTTCTTCCGATTCTTTATATTTTAAGAAGTAAATCCATATTTTCCTAGAGAAATCATCTATAAAAAGTATATAGTACCAAAATCCTCCAAGAAAACGAATAGAGACAGGTCCACATAAATCTAAGTGGACTAGTTCTAAAACATTGTTAGTTTTTCTAGTGCTATCTTGAAATGGACTTTTGGCATTCTTACCTAGGGTGCATCCTTTGCATATGCTCGAATGATCTTTATTCAACTTAGGTAAACTAGTAACCATCTTTTCCATATTCAATAAGGCTTTGAAGTTTAGATGTCCTAACCTTCTATGCCATATATCGTTTATATCAGCAATTTCATGAATTAAGGCTTGAATAGGTTTTATATTTAATTCATACAAGTATCCCTTTCTTTGACCAATCAACTTTGATTTCTTAAATGAAGAGTTCTTAGACTAGGTCATTACTTTACCATCCATGAATGCAACCTTATGTCCATCATCTTCAAGTGCTGTAGCATAAATTAGATTCCTCTTGATTCCTGGTACATAGAGTACTCTTTTGAGATGAAGAGAAATACCTGACTTCAGTTTCAAGGGGCAGATCCCAATTCTTTTGATAGAAATAGTTGAATTATCAACTATGGCAACTTCCTCATTAACTTCTTCTGATATTGAGTCTAGTACTTCTTTGTATCCTGTAATGTGTCGAAATGATCCACTATCAATTACCGATGCTTTGCTTGATACTTCATTTGATAGTGCTTTTCTCAGGATCATAGTTTTCCCCTTTCCTAGTAACGTTGTACAGTTTGCTTGCTGCTTTGTATTCTCAGGGCAATTAGATTTATAGTGTCCAAATTTTTCACATTTGAAGCATTTTTGTTTTGGATAAATCTCTCTTAGGTTTGTCATTTCTTTGATTATCCTTCTTCTTGAAGTGCTTCTTCTTACCTTGAGGACATGAAGTTCTTCATCTTCAGTTTTTAATGTCCCTCCTTTCTTGAGTTGCCTAGATTCTTCTTGAAGACAATCTCCTTTAAGTCTATTGAATTCTGGAAGTTTGTCTCTAGCACTTACTCCTTGTGAGAATGTTTCCCATGAATTCGGTAACCCATCTATAGCCATAAGTGATAGCTCTTTGTCTTCAATTATGGTCCCTATACTTGCATATTCATCCTTAGACTAGCCATCCTTAGGAAGTATGAATTCATAGATTCTCCCTTCCTTATCTTTATATAATTTAATTGCCTTTTTAGTGCAAGGGTTCTAGTTGCATTGTTAACCTCATATGCATTTAATAATGCACTCATTATATTAAATGCTCTCTGATGTTTCATTAGCATAGGTACTATTTTTTTTTTAACTCCATCTCATATGATTTGCATAGCTTTCCTGTTTCCTTTAATCCAGATAGTTTTATGAGAATCAACATCAGGTTGCTTGGATTCCTTATCAACAAACTGTATTACATCATTGTCTTCAAGGGTGATCATAATTCTAAATTTCCAAGCAACGAAGTATTCTTTTCCATCAAACTTGTCCTCGGGTTTGATTGCGCTAGCCATTGAAGGTAGAAGGATGTTGCTAGATATTTTAAATCTGGTTAACAATTTGCAGAGCCTAGGTTCAACTACCAGAGCTCTGATACCAAGTAAGATTCTGCAAATTCTGATCAACCAATACTGATATAATGCCTTTACTCTTGCTAAAGATGGTCTTTAAATATACCAGACTGTATATTAAGCATTCTTGCTATGATGTATAGTTCTGCAAATTAAATATTTATCTCTGTTATAAATCGAATAACGTAGTAAATGCTAAAGGAGCAGACTTGTATTTTATGTGTGTCCTTTATCCACATTCTTACCTCTTATGCATATAGCACCCAAGAGGCATGTCCTTAGAAAAGACATGACCGCTTCCAGGTCGACCCTATATATGAACTAATAAGTATTTTGCCAAGATCGGCATCTCTAAGGATTTGGAATTAGTTAGTAATTACACTAACTATAACCATGCAAAAAAACATTATTAAATGCTCCCAAGGAAGGTGCCGATCAGGTTAATAACTTAAAGTATTGAAGAGGCCAATCCACTTAAGGATTTTCACGCTTTACTAGATCTGTATGAAATGCAGATTCAAATCAGTATAATATCAGAGTTACCTCATATAAAATTAACATGATGAACTTATCCAATACTTATTCCAACACAATCTGTATATTCTTTTACAAGAATCTTCCTTTAATTCCACTCGACCAAAATGAGCATCAACTCGGTAACAAATGAAAGATAATTTCATTTCTGCATCAATTGCAATTCTGTGACTTCATGCTTACAGATATGAAAGACTTCAATTTCGAATTTCTCTTAGTTTTGTCCTGCATCGACTCTGATTTCATTTCTTTGCACGGTAATCTGCATTATCCTTTTGCTCACTTTTTTAACATATATAAATAGGTGAAGTAATTGTTGCATTGTCATTAAAATATCCTCAACAGATCATGGGGTATCAAAGCTTCATATTGGATAAAAATTTGATGAGGATGCTTATTGGATGAAGACCAAGAATATTGTATTTGTCCTTGGACAATACTGCTCTTTTACGCAAACAATACCTTATCAAATTTTCAACATTATTTCTTAAATGGAGGCCCTAACTCTTTGCAAAATATTAGGGCTCCATCACACTGTAAAGAACAGGCATTGCGAGTAGACTTTGTCAGATGCCTTGATGACATGGGTTCTTTGCCCGGCATCAAATTGTTTACAAACCACTGTCTGTAGATTCATCCCCGCCACTAAAAATTTAAAATATTCCAAAATATTTGTACATATGGTATTATGAAATATGTGCTAACTTTCATATGCTTTCATTTTTTATTACATTTGTAGTTGGCTTTGATACCATGTTGAATTATCAGGATCGCTGCATATGTACTATCATTGCCATTGTTATAGGTGTGTTCCAAATGCAGATTTGAATCTCGTGTAAATATGAGAGGAGACATGTCTATGTTTTAATCATCGTTAATTAATAATATATTAACAAAAATAATTATATATATATATATATATATATATATATATATATATATATATATATATATATATATATATATATATATATATATATATATATATATATGTTATTTAACATGGATAAGTATATATAGGAAATGATGATTTACCAATAACAATAATGTATCTTAGATTGAATTTCGATTCGGGTAGTCAACCTTGTTTGGCATCTTCTTGTACAGTATTGTTTGCGTAGAGATTTTGTAGGTTTTAAATATGTTGAAATTCCAAGTGCCATCCAGTTTTGGGTTTATTTTCCTCTTTTGCCAGAACTATTTCATCCTCCTATTCCTTTCCATGGGGGTGCTTGAACCTACCAACAAACACAAGATGTCCTTAGAGATAACTTACTGGATAGTGAAGTAACAATAAATAATAGAAATCTCCTACTCAGGTGGTCCTGTGAAATATGGGTATTGAAATCTCTGCTACTAAGCATATTTACAACATTTGCTCTTTTTTCATCCCTCATTACTTAATATTAGAATTAGAGTGGATTTTCAAGACATCAGAACCCTTAGCATTCGATAATTGCTCAACCACTTCCCATGATAGTGATATCGTCCATATTCACTTATTGACCATATCCATGCGGTTAAGTTTTGCATCACAATCATGACACATTCAAATATTCAAATTTTGTTGCATCCTTGGGGTCTTAGTTTATAAACTTTCTGATTTGCATATTTTGTTGTCATCGACAATTTAAGCACTCACTGTTTACGGTCCTTCGATTTTTATCAATCACAAACCTGATATCCCTTGTATGCTTCACATATCCACCAAGCACTTTGGCATCATTAGAATGCGACAGACTATTATGATAATAGATAAGATTCTATTATTAGTTAATGGTAATCTATTTGTAATGTATTGTAAATATAAGAATGTTTATAATATTAGTTAGTTTATAGATATTCTAAGGAAACATCGTTTTATTCTCTTGTATATATTAGTGTTATAGGACTCGACGAGCCCATCAAAATGAGGCAAATTACCTTTGGACTACGACTCGGCCAAGTGCTAGCTAAGTCTTGGCTGACTCATGGAGTCACGTCAACCTGACTCGGCCAATGGGTAGCGTTTGGAAAAGAAGAAACAAAATTTTAGTGGTTTTTTTTGTATGTTAAGCATGTGTTTTGTTTGTATGTTTTTGTGCAAAACCCTAATTTTCTGTTCCAGATCAAAATTTTTAAAGATTCTTGGAAGACATATGCTACTATGAGCTTTTCTTTTGATATATGTTTTGAACTTTTGATTCCATGGATTGCATATTTCATGGATATTTTAGACATTTGACAGTTACACTATATTTCAGATTTCTATTATGTTATTTGATTTAACTTTAAGTAATTTTTTTCAAAATTTCGCATTTATACTTAGTGATCTATTAAAAGTTGTAAATGTGGTCAAAGTAGCTTCTATTTATCTCAATTATTGTGTATTTGATGTTAATTGGCTAAATAATGCATGAAAAAACTTAAAATCCTTAAAAATCTTTGAATTTCATGGGTTTTGTAATTTGCCAAGTTCGACCGCCGAGATTGAGTCCGAGCCCAATTTGGGCCTGACCTAGCTCAAGCCAAGTCCGATGTTGGTAACAATGGTATATATATTGACCTCTCGGTCTTCGTTAATATCAAGCAAATATTTACCAATTACTTTGTAATATGGTATCAGAGCCAATTCTTTGAATTTTTTCGAAAAATATTATAATTTCTTGTTCGAAATTATCAAAGCAATATTTTTTGAAATTATTTTCTGTGATATTTGCTTCTTACAACCATTTTTTTGCAACTATCATCTAATTTTTTTGCACATTTCTGCCATTTTTTGTGGTTTTTTGGTGGCAAAGTTGTTTTTGTGCAAAACCCTAATTTTCTGTTCCAGAGCAATTTTTTTAAAGATTTCTGGTAGATTTTTAGAGATCTCAACTGGGTTGTCAGATTTTTTTCGGTGCCTCAATTTTTGTGCCTTAATTTTTGAGCCAATGGATTTGGAAACTGACAACATATTCTCTTTGGGGTTTTTCGAGCTCTTTTAGGTGCCCCTTCAAATTTTATGGGTCTTCCATTTTGTTGTCTCGAAGTATGTGCCTACATTGATTTTCACGCTTTTTCATTGAAAAATGTGCTATGGCATCTTTGACTAATATTCTGCTCAAGAGCAATTCGAAATTCAGTAGTCAGAATTATGGCACTTGGAAGCAGCGGATAATAATAATTTTTGAATATCAGAATATTGAGTAGATTGTTCTGGATGTTACACAGCGTCTAACTAGCCCTGGTACTGATTAGGATACATGGGATTTGAATAATTCGGAGGCGGTGATGCTTCTTAAATTATCCATAGCTGATGATCAACTCTCTCAAATTCCATCTAGCAAGACAGCTGCCGAGATATGGGCACATCTCAAGAACCTTCATGAGACTTCTGACAAAAGTAGAGCCTTCTTCTTGAAGAACACTGTGTTTTTTATTATCATGGATGAGCGACCATTGCTCCAGGCTCACTTGAACAGGGTTCAGAAAATCTGTGATCAATTGCTTACCATTGGTTGCAAGATGGAGGAAAAGGACATTGTGGTCATCACTCTCAAGAGTTTACCCAAGTCCTACGAGCATTTTATCGAGACTCTCAACATCACGGCTTCTGGTGTTGATTTGAAGTTTACAGATCTTGACACACTTTTGGTTCAATAAGATCGGTGGAAACAACAGTTCAGTAGCAGTTCCAGCTCCACCTCCACAGAGCAAGCCTTGGCTGCTAAATTCTTTTATAAGGATAAAAGCAAGTCTCAATAGTCTTCTCAACAAAAGTCCTCTACTCCAGCTTCAGAAGGCTCCCAAAAGAAGAACATTCAATGCAACTACTGCCACAAGTTTGGTCACATGAAGATTGAATGTCGGAAACGCTTAGCTGCCCAATCTAAGCAATCAGGTTCACAACCCAAAGGGAACAGTGTATAACACACTGAGCAGAGAAAATCTACTTTTTACACCTTCATGGCTAAAAGACCTGCAAATCATGTGAAGTCGCCTGCCTGGTACATTAATTTAGGTGGCTCTCGTCATTTCACCCATCGTAGAGACTGGTTCATTGTTTACCAGCCTCGTTCAGATTTTGTTATTTTTGGCGGCGGAGAAGAGCACAACTTTGTTGGCAAAGACAACATTCAAATTCAATCTGCTGGGAGGAATCTCATTTTCTTTGATGTGTACTAACTTCCAAGGATAGAACCAAATCTACTCTCAATCAATCAGTTGTTGCGATACTCTATACAGTTGGATATCACCTTCAGTTCACATCAGTGCACCATCACTGATAGGGCGATTTAGTCTATTGTTGCAGTGGGTCTTGAGGATCATGGTCTTTTGCGACTTACTGATTTTGGTGATTCTCGAGACTTAGCTATGGCTGCTTAGTAGTCTTCTGTTAGCACAGTTTGGCATCAGCGATATGGGCACTTAAATGTGCATTATCTGTCTTAGCTTGCTCGGGAAGAGCTTGTCCTCGATTTTCCAGAGATTCAAACTTAGTAGCTTGGAGTTTGTGATCCATGCCAAGCTAGGGAGCAACATCGCACACCTTTTATCTATTGTTTGTTGACGATTTCAGTAGAAAAATGTGGGTATATTTTCTTCAAAAGAAATAAAATGCATTTCCTTTTTTTCAAAAGTTTAAACCTTTAGTTGAAAAAGAGTATAGGAAATGTATTAGTACTCTTAGATCAGACGATGGGGGCGAATTTTGTTCTAATGAATTTTATAACGTTTTGGATACTCATGGCATCAAATGCCAGTTAACCACACTCCACACACAACAATAGAATAATGTAGTTGAACGTCAGAATAGAACAATCATTGAGATGACTCGCTCCATGCTCGAATGTAGACATGTTCGAAGAAATTCTAGGCAGATGCAGTTAACACAATAGTTTATCTTTTGAACCGGTCACCCACGGTACCGATCAAAGGTAAGACTCCAAAAGACGCTTGGTCAACTTGCAAGCCCAAATGCAATCACCCGAAAGTTTTTGGCTTCTTTGCTTTTGTTTGGATCCTTGATGCATCACACACCAAGATGAATGCCAAGAGTCAGAAACTCATACTTGTTGGATACAATAGTCTTGACAAAGCCTCCCACTTGATTGACATTGAGACATTTTGTCTCTTGTACAGTCGTGATCTAGTCTTTGACGAGTAATGAGGACAATTCATGCATGTTTCTCCTGTTCTTGATCTAGCAGATCAGCCTATGAAGGCTCATGATTTGGGAGTTAGGCTTCCAATAGGTCCATCTGATGGGACGACTCCAGTAGCTCTTGCTGCGCCATTTATTCCATTGATCGTTGTATAGACATCTCCAGCTTCTCCTATAGGATCACTCAGTGTTTTAGATGCTTCACCTGAGTTTGATCCAGATTCTTTAGATGAGGAACCTGGTCATAGAGCATTTCCTGATACTCATGTTGGTCATTCTTTGCTCCGACCTTAGTAGTGAGGTAAGACACGACCTTAGTAGTGGGCTAAGACACTTGCTGATCTTCGTGATGATGAGCCTATTGATGGGAGAACTGTTCAGAAAAGGAGCAAAGTTACAAAGTCTATTAAGTTTGCTCTCATGGCCAACATTCATAGTGTGTTTGTACCTCAAACATACTCTGAGGATAAGGCCCTGTTTGGTTGCAAGAATTTGGTAGGAATAGGAAAATCTAAATACCCAAATTTGCCAATTTGACATTTGTTTGCAAAATACAAAATTGGAATTAGAATTCGCCTATCCTAATTTGACCCCAAAATGAGCATAACGGTATTCCTAAAAAAAGATGAAATAAGAATAGCTTATTTTTATTCGAGTTTTTAATAAACCCAATTTGATGGGTTGTCAGGTCCGTCACTTTGCCATTTAATTGTATTTTGCCACTCAAATGCATTTTTTGACTATTTTCTTTGTTCATTATAAGATATAAACTAGGTCAACATCATTTAACGTTTAATGTGTTGTTTTTTAAATGATAAAAAAGACTAATATCTAATTTGATATCTTTTCTTAACTTTCATAAAACAATCTTTACAAATAAATCTTGTGTTTGATCTTATAACTAAAACTATGTTGAAAGATCATTTAAATATCATATTAATGATCTCGACTTATTTGTATTTTTTATTTTCTTTAATATTTTTAAAAATAAAATGATTTTAGTTTTGATCTTATACTCGTTAAAATAATTTGATTTAAATTTATAATATACAATCTAATATGTCCTTTGAATTTCAATGAATTTGAAAGGTTGTGGTATATCTTTCACTTACAAAGTCAATTTTTTTAAAAAAAAAGGCTGATTAAAATATTTTGGCTTTTAAAAAAATTAATAAAAACCAATTTTTATAAATAAAAAATCTTATTTATTCAAAATATTACCAAACTAAAAATAATAATTTAATTATTAAAGTTTTAAAACAAAACTTATTCCAATTCCTATTTCAATTGTTGCAACCAAACATAGAATATGCATATTTCGACTCCTCTTCTACGTCAACCAAACTGGTCCAAATGATTATTCCAGAACTTATTTTAAGAATGCATGAATACTAAAAGAGAGCTTCTTCCAATATAGATGAATGTCGTATTCGACAATTCTTGCAGCTAAATGGACCCTAAAGGAATTCCAAGGTGGGAACAAGAGATGACATCTGAGCACTAGAGCCTATTGAAGAATAACACCTAGATCCTTAATGATCTTCCACTAGAGAAGAAATCCATTGGTTGCAAATGGGTTTACTTCCACTAGGGAAGAAACCCATGGGCTGCAAATGGGTTTACAAAATCAAATATAAATCTAATGGTACTTTGGATAAATACAAAGCTCGTTTTGTTGCAAAGGGCTTTTTTCAGCCTCAGGGTATTGATTATGAGGAGACCTTTGCTCCTACTGCAAAGATGAGCACAATCAGATTACTCCTAGCCATGACAACACAGTTTGGCTGGCAGGGCCATCAGATGGACGTCAAGAGTGCCTTTTTGAATGGTGATCTCCACGAAGAGTTCTACATGAGTCAACCTCTTGGGTTCAAGGTAAAGAACATCAAGTTCTTAGATTAGTGAAACCTCTCTATGGCTTGAAGCAAGCTCCTACGGCATGGTACACGAAATTGATAAGTACCTTAGTGATCAAGGCTTCCAAAGGAGTTCTTCAAACTCAAATTTGTACATCAAGAATACCGACAATGACATCATCCTTTTGGTTATTTATGTGGATGATTTGATCATTACTGGCAGTTCAACATATTTGATTTAGGGAATCAAACATAATTATGCTAGGGCTTTGTTAGACAAATTTCATATGCAGGATTGCTAGTCCACATCTACACCCATGGAGAAAGGTATCAAGTTATCAGCCAAGTCTGATTCTCCTCTCGTTGATGATACTACATTAGGCAACTAGTAGGAAGCCTCATCTACCTCTCTGCTACTAGGCTTGATATCAGCTTCGCAATCAGCTACATCTCACGTTTTATGACAACTCGTAAGGCATATCATTGGATGGCAGCAAAGCCTATGCTTTGTTATGTGAAGGGCACTTCAGATTATGAACTTCTTTACTCTTGAAGTTCTAAACCTAGACTTAGTGTGTTAACAAATTTAGATTGGGCATGCTCTGTTAACGATAAAAAAGACAACTTCTGGATATGTTTTCAGTTTGGGATCCGATGCCGTCACATGGACCAGCAACAAGCAACAAGCAGTTTCTCTCTCCTCTATAGAGGCTGAATAGAAAGGGACAGTCAAGGCAGGTTGTGAAGTTTTTTGGCATCGTCTGATGCTTGGGGATATGTAGATGTCACTAGCAGGACCGACCACTTTGTTTGTTGATAATGAAGGTGTTATCAAATTAGCATAGAATCCAGTCTTACATGAACGAACCAAGCATGTGTATCTTCATTGTCACTACATACGACAGCTGGTTGAAGACAAGACAATAGATTTGCAATATGTTCCTACCATGGATCAGATTGCAGACATTCTCACCAAGCCTCTTGGTCCTGATAAGATTGTTAAATTCATAGGATAGATTAACCATTAAGGGAAGGTATTACAATAATAGATGAGCTTCTATTATTAGTTAATTGTTATCTATTTGTAATCTATTGTAAATATTAGAATGTTTCTAATATTAGTTAGTTTGTAGTTATTTGTTAGCTTTCTTTAGCTGTTTATTTTGGCTAGAATAGAATGTTTCCATTCTTTACGATCATTTCCTAAGGAAACATCATTTTATTCTTTTGTATATGTTGACCTCTTAGTTTTTGTTAATATCATGCAAATATTTACCAATTACTTCGTAATACAGATGACATGGGTAAGGCTCAAGATGCAATACTTTGTTTTTCAAAGACCTTCTGAATTCATCCCGATGGCATTTATATCATAGCGGGATCATGTATTCCTTTGTGTTAATAATAAATCAAACCTTTTCTTTTTGTGTTTTCCGACAGTAATATCTCCAAGCCCGACATCTCTTCAACGTGGAAAACTCAGAATGGCAACCCGATGTGGCTCTTGTGATCTTGTTCGATGCATTGATTGTTGATTCTGCAATCAGCATCTCCATATCTTTTGTGATAATCAAATGCAATACATGTGGGTATATCCACACCCGAAAGCAACAAGCAACAACTAACATCTTTCATGATTCTCCTCCCTTTTTCTAGGGTCATTGCCTATAACTCTTTTATGACCTACTTCTAGAAAGTCTTAGTGCTGTCAACTCTCTTGTCTTCATTTGTAATATCAACCCTAGTTTCTATCCCACTTCCTTCATTTTGCATACAGATATTTTACACTCAGGAAATACAACAAATTCATCATCAGTAATGAATCTCTCAGCAACCTTTTTCCTTACATCTTCAGTCAAATATTCTACAATTTCAAAAATATTATCATTCAACATTGGCTAACATGACTCAATTTTGCGAATCTTGTAATATTTCTTCCCCTTTCTCCTGTTCCCTACTTTCCAATATCTTGTGAAACAACCATTGGAGTTGACTGTATAAGTGATTTTCAACCAAGAGGTAAAGCAGGGATGAAGCACAATCCATTCAGATTCACTCAATAATATTTTCTTAGATTGGATACAGCTTCAGTTTTCTAAACCCATTGAATTCATTGGGGAATGCCCCTAGATATTTATGATTTTCCTTTGATCTGATTAGATAGCTTTGTGCATCTTGTTACATGCTGCAATCTTGTTGTCATCCTTATCATAAGATGATCCATTTCTCCATATTCCGTCTTACTGCATGAGAGAGTGGAGGTATGACCTGTTTCTGATGCTTTCAAATTATGATGGCTCAAGAAATCTGATAATATTTGCTATAAACATGCCACTTGAGAATATAGGAGAAAATTAATCAACAAGAAGATTGTTCAGCCCCATGCTAAAGGTAATGTGCCAATACAAGGTCAAATGGATGATGAAAATGGTAAAGAAAAGCATGAATCGAGGCTCCATCAGGGCCAGTAGGTGAAATGCTCGGAATCGAGAAAACAAGCAAGCTCGTTCAGGATCACCAAGTCAAAGGACACATAATTGAAGAAGATGGTGCCCATATCTGGTATATGGACCCTAACAATCCGCAGAAAGCTGTTGTAAGCCCATAGTATCAGGATCCATAGAAATAATGTAGAACCCCACGGGGATTATAATAATAACCAGTGATGGGTCAAAAGTAAATGTCAATCAAATTACAAAGAGGTACAATTTGGATGGTCAACCGTTGGGCTGAAAAGTTGTATCTTTAACTACAAGATATATAGAGGGAATCTATTCTGCCCTAACAGGGGAGGAGAAGGAAGGGCAGAAATCATTACTGGAGGAGATTTAGATATAACTTAGCATTTATAGGTATCAAAGGAATGCAAACTAAAATACATAGTAACAGGAACTCATAAAGAAACTCATCAACCAATAGGAGGAAAGTTTTAAGGAAGAATTTATTGAATTGGCATCTATAATCTGGCAATTCCATTTATTTAGTTCAGCTGGAGATTCATTTTATAACATATCCAAAACATTATTAAACAATATTAAATACAAGCTAATTTATGCCATGCCATTATTATAATAAACAATTTTCAATAAGATTATTAATATCACACAAATTCATTGTGATAAATTAATGAGTAAGTACAAGTTATCAATAGGAAGAAGTCTATTGCAATTGACTTTCTGAGGGCATTGTCCTTGTATTCTGAGCCAACTGTTATAGACTGAGAAGTTCAAGGTGCAATCCCTTGTTAATGCATTCTTCTTTTAGGTGAAAGCCCTTGTTCCACTCTTTGGGAGTAGCCATGGTGAATCCACCCTCTAGGAGTAGCCATGGTGGATGTCATGTGAGAGACTCCATGACTTAGCTCTTGTCTAATTCACCCTCTAGGAATAGCCATGGTGAATGTGATTTTGAGATGACAATATCACGTGATAAAATTTTGCTGTTGACACACATGGGTGTAGCCATTGTGTTTGTAATGATGACATGAAATCTGTAAATTCTATCTCCTTGGCTAAGAGGGAGTGTTAAAGTTTGGTACCTGCAGGAGATATCTGTGTACTTATGATTGCATAAGCATTATATTTGAGATATTTTCTGCTACATTATCTAATCTTTTAATGTGATGAGGCTGCAAAGAGTCTTCATTTATGAACAATTTTTCATTTGAATAGCCACGTCTTTTGAAAATAATAAAGAGTCTTTAGCATTGGCTAGTGAAGAGATCGTGTGTGGTTATGAAAATCAAGACATTGCAAGCTCAAGACATATTCTTCAGGAATAATTCATGGGATATAGAGATCTATATTGTGTTTTGCAATATCACTTTAGTTCTTAGCCTGGTGTTTGGGCATATTGTATCTCAAACTTCTGATTATTAAATAAAAGTGATTTTTTTTGTGTGGCTGGGTTTTTTCTTTTAAAGTTGGAGGGTTTTCCCATGATAAATTATGCTGTCATGTTTCACTGCTTATTTTGATTCCTTTCTTAAAGCATTAACACGTAAGTTTAATCAAAACATTTATGCTTTTCTCACAGAATGAGTATGACAACTGAACATTTATAAAGTTTTTTCTCACATAAATTGGAGATGTTATTGAAATGCTTAATTCATTTTTAGATGAGATATGGTACATCATATTTTGTGGTTTACCTATTGAATTGCTCTCTAACTTTAAACTCTTGCAATGTTTGCCACCAGTGATAACTGCATATGCTTTCTGGATAAATGGACATCCATTTGCAACATTAAACTGCCTGGTATACAGTACTCTTCAAACACAGTTTACTGCTCAAAGTTTTCAGCTTTTGTTTTCTTTTTTGTCCTAACAGATATCAAACTTTATCTTGCTTCAATGAAGTGCACATCTTAAGTTAATCTGCAATTTTCATTGAAGAGCACACAATTATATTGAGAGGGGGTTGGGGGGATGTGAATCAGTATAATAACAACTTTGCCAATTTAAAACTTTAATCCAAACAATAACTTCAAATGCTGAAATAAACAATTATGCACATGAACACAATAACACAATATTTTACATGGAAACCCAATGCGGGAGAAAATCATGGCAAATAAATGCTTTCTTACATAAATTTGTCTTTTACAAAGTTTTGTAGGTTCCAAGCTACTAGAAGCTCCAATCACTATGTTTATGAGCACCGACTCACTAGATGTTCCAACTCCCACACTTCGTAAGCTTCGACCTATTGGAAGCACCAACCCCCACTACTGTCTTCATGAGCACCAACCCACTGCACTCAAACTTCTCTTCCACCTTGATAATGTTGCTTTCTCAACTGATGATGGATCTAATTACTTCATGCTCATTTTACTTTGCTAGAATCTTTTCTTGAATACTTTTAGTCACACTTTCTTTAATTGATATTTATATCACACAATAAATCTACATATAAATATATTTACTCAACTCTTCTCTAAATTCCTTCACCCTTATATTTATTTCTCATTTTCTCTGTTCCAAAGATTTGTTCTGCATCTTCTTCCTTGACATCTTTTTATTTATTCATTAATACGCACACACTCCTCTATTTTATTCTCATATATATATATATATATATATATATCGGATTGGAAATCTTAATATATATAACATTCTTTTGTTCACCCTCTTTTTCTTCTTTCACCGCTCACACTTCCGCACTTTAGAAAATAAAATGACTTTCTTTTTATATCTTACAAAATAGAAGGATGCGTCTTTCCAAATATATGCAACTTTTCATTATAACCTTTTGCCATAAACTAAGATCATTAATTTATTAATCTTATTGGCATTTGATTATTGGCAGCAACTCTTGTATAAGTTAATTCTGTCCATCATGGCTTAGTGATAAATTATTTCATCTCCCCAATATTTCCATTCTTTTGATGCCGTTGATTATTTCATATTACTGCTGCAAGTCTACGTCTTTCACATCTTTTAAACTGGTTTCTATGTCAATCGCACTTGTTCAAAATATTATTTCATCTGAACGATAAAACTTTATTCAGACTCTTCAGTTTGTCTTCCTCAAATTATTATTGTTGATTATTATTTTTATTATTTTTTATTTGACTGATGTCGTGACTTTTTCATGCCCACTGACCTTTCCTTCACTAATACTCTCTGAAATTGATTGTCGCTTCTTTGTCTTCATATGACTTCCTTTTACTATTAACCAACCATATATTATTTTGAAAAGTCCAGATGCCTTCTATTCTGATCACTTGTATTACGACCAGTCTTAATCGCACTTTATCAAATAATATTCACACCTTAGACATCCTCTGATTTCTGCTTAAGTAAATCGTCGTTGCCATCTGTATAAAACACTCTCTAAATGAACTGTAATCACGATCGTGAGTGATTTTCTCAAGTGAATTTCAACTTAAATATTTTATGGTAGCCATTATTTTGTTGGGTCAAATGAAATCTTAATCTATCATGCCTTTAAGTGCTAATAATTCCTTTCATATGGTTTTGCCTGTCATGTCCCCATTTAAAAAAATATTTTTAATGATAATTAAATAAATAATGATAAGAAACTCATATTCAAGAATAGAAATAAGAAATAAAAATTACATATATAATATATTTATCTATAAAATAATATTTAGTGTAATATTTAAAATAATTAAATAACAATAAATTTAATATTAATAAATAAATAAATAAAATTAAATAATTAATGATAATAAATACAAAATAGATAAGTAAGAAATAATATAATATAAATTGACTAAATCTAATAAAAAGTTCAGAGATGTAATAAAAAGATGTCTCTTTAGAATTGATTTTAAAGAGTAAGGAAGAAGAGAAGAAGAAATGAGTTAAAGAAGGATTATTAGAAGAGGAATGAGAAGAAAATAAGTGACTTTTTTCAAATATTTTCAATGATGAAAGGATGTGATGCTTTGAAAGGGTTGTGATTATGAATAGTTGTGACTCTTCAAAAATATTTTAAGTATGAAGAGTTGTGACTTTTCAAAAGGATTCTGATTATGAAAGGTTGTAACTTTTTGGTAGCATTGTGATTATGAATTGTTGCGACTTTTCAAAGGATTTTAGTTATGAAGTGTTATGACTTTTCCAAAGGATTGTGTTATAGGTTGTGAATTTTCGAAAGGATTGTGATTATGAAGGTTTGCAACTCTTTGAAAAGGAAATGGATGATAAATAAAATATGGGAGGATTAAAAAGGAATTATACCTAAGAGAATTGAACTACAAAACTATCAAAGTAGAGAAAGTAAAGAAACTAAACTAATAGATATTGAATGTTGGGAATTGAAGTAACATATATTCTATGAAGGATTATAAAATGAAAAACTAAAGGGAACCAGAGGTGTGTTCATTTGATATGTTTATTTCATAAATAAATATGAATCATTTGGTAGATAAAATTACAAAGATCAAGGATTGAGATGATAACTTTATAGTTCTCATAGAGATCAAGTAAGAACTTGGTAGAGGTCATTCATTAGAATGTCGAGTTTCTTTTAAGAAAATTCAAAGATTAGAGGGCATTCTTGATTGAATGTCAGGATTCCGAATTGGAACCCAAAGAGAGATTTGTAGAGAATCTCTTAGAGACAATATATATTGTAATGGTTAATCATATGCATATGTTAGAGAGAGGAGGCTTGGCTAGAGGTTTGATCTCTACCAAGTATGTATTATTAATGAGTTTACTTCTTAATAGAGATCCTAGAGGCCTTAGAAGGTGCTCTTAACATGACGGTTTCCTAACTGAGAGTTGTTCTCATTAGAGGGTTAGGTAAATCTGAGTACAGTGTCCTAACTTACATTTCACCAAGTGGCTTGGATTCCAATTGTGAACTTGCAAGTTAAAGCCACATCTTTGTTTCAAACCCTGAATTTGAGGGTTTCAGACCTACACTCAGACAAAGTGCTGTAACTTCCCCCAACCAAAACCAAATTGAATCAAACCAGATGCAAAAGAAAGCTAATTCAAGACCAACTTAACACAATCTTTATTTGATCAAATAAATCCATACAAGGCCGTACAAAACAAGTTTTCCTCCAAAAAACAGGTTTTCTTTCATAAAAATGCTGCCACAGTCCGTACAATCTGACAATCTCCTATGGCAAGATGTCATATGTCTTAAAATGTCTTCAACCAGCTGATTCAAACCAACTGCTGGTGGTTATGAACGTTTGGGAAGTTGAAATGCACTTTCATGACAACTTTTCAAAAAGTGGCATTAGCAATTTTTGCAAAACATGACAACTTTTGCATTATGACTCCTAAATAGATGCCAAATGGTTCCAAACCCTTAAGAATGGTGGCAAATACATATCTAAGTCAAAAATAACTAATTTGCATTTATTAGACTCCAAAATACACAAAAGACCAACAAAACACATCCTAGTGAACTAAGGACTCTTTTGGTTTATAAGATGACCACAAAGATCCTTGTCCACCCAAAAAGATAAAAGCAACACAAACAAGAAAAATGGATGGTGCCAACACATCCTTATTACATCAACATCCAATGCAAAGACAACTCTTGAATAAGGAGATAGGTGCCCTGCACCACATCCTCAAGCTATTTCGACCACTTATGTGACTATGGATGTTCTTTGCATTCCTCTGTTAAAAAAACTCTTTACACATCACAAATCCTCCCATCCTTCAATTGAATACTTTGAACTGCTCTTCCTTATTTCTATTCAAAATTGTTGCTCATGTTCGTCTCATGATGACATGGCAAATGAATCGGCTTCTATTTCAGCTTATGGCTTCTATGATGTGATTCAGTATGAAACACTTATTCTTTAATAAGATGATCTGTACTTGTCCAATTAGTTGCTGTTTATATATTCTGATTTGAATCATCTTCTTGACTATGTATATGCTTAGTGCTTATGTCACATATATTCTTTGATAGTGCAGCTTTCTAATTTATAAACTTCTGTAAGGTCAGGTCTAAATCTCTTTCATAGACAGTGATATGCAAATTTGACTGCCATATATATATTTATATATTTGTGTTATTGCTCGATTCATTTGTTCAATAGTTATGTATCTCCATCACTATCTTGGAGAATTGAATTTATTCAAATATATGTGTATCACTCCTTAGTCTTCCATATTCCAGACTTTTACTGTAATTCATTATTATGTATTTACTGGCCTTTATTCTCTTGTAATAGCTGATGAATATGAAGCTAATTTATCTGATTAAAATTTCTTCTTTCTATGGGTCTATGTTTGCAAATTTCTTGACATCAATTGCATTGCTGCATATTTTATTTAATTGATTGTTGGATATATGTGCTGCTCGACTCTTGTGGTGAAACATAGATATATCCATATTATCTTCATATCTGTCTCTTGTCCATTAAGCTTTTCTTATATTATGTTGTTGTACATATGGTATAGTATACTAATGTTGGCTCTTTCTTATATAGTAATACTTTTGTCCAATAATCAATTCCTTATATTTGGTTTCAATGACAACTTCTTCTTCATACCTCTTCATACCTTTGACATTGATACTTAAGAAATCCTTCGACATTAATGACAATACTTTCATCAATCTTTCCCTATGTCATTGATGGCAATATCAAATCTTCTGAATCTGGTCCTTTCAATCTCTCTCCCCCTTTGAGATCAATGGCAAAGGTATAATTATCAAAAGTAGTCATCAAATGCTCCCCTTGTGAAAGTTATCTTGTACTTCCCCTAAGAAAGATTCCTCAATTCTCTTACAAGCTTTAGTGCTACCATCACTGGATCTGCTTCTTTGAAGGGTCCTCTTTCAAACTTTGGCATCAATGGAATCAGCTTGTCAACCTCTTTTAATGTAATATTTTAAATCATCAACTATCTCTCTTTTGAACCATCTTGCTCTTTTTCCCAAGGGCTTAATAAATATCTCTTATGTAGCTCCCCCTAAGTTCATGCATCTCCTCTCAAACTAGGAGGTACATAAATTGCACATTGCACTTGCAATAATTTGTTTATCTTCTTTCTCCAAACTTTTGTAGTTCTCCCCTTTCGATTATTCTTCCTTGAAGTCCATAAACATTCGTTATCCTTTTTGTCTTTGTCATGTTTCTTTCTCCATACAAACATTGGTCGTTGTTTGTTCTTAATATAATTCATCTTATATCCTTTATGTGTTTACACAAACCCAAATCTGCAGTGCTGCGTTAAGTGTCCATTATGATTTCTTCTTCTCCATCCATGAAAACTTTTATTAGGTGTTCTGCATTCTCTTGCTCTGTGACCAAAATAATTGCATGAGTAGCAATATTCATGAAAGCTAGGTTGGGATCCATATGCATATCCTTGCTTTGAAGAAAATGTTCTTGATTGACCTTTCTTGCAACCATTATTTTTTAGTTCTTTTCCTTCAAATTTTGTGGATGAATTTGCCATATTACTGTTGTCCGGCAAAATGGGTAGTTAGGCAGTTATTGGTGCAGACACGGTTGTGTCGTTTCATTAGCACCGTATCGGATAGTATAAAAGTCGCTTTCACTTATGTATTTGGCATCATGGTATGGAACATTATTGTTATGTATGAAAAGTATTTGATGAATGAATAGTATTTTACTTTGTTAAGTTATTACATGTTTCTTTCCTATTCACCTACGGGCTGAACATTTGGTACCGTTGCCAATTCAAATCCGGAGTAGTATGGAAGGCCGAGGATAATTGGGAATAACCGTACCAGACAACCTGAAAACGAATGAGGACAACAAAACAGAAATTCTGGAAGGTGACCATGAGGCAGCCCAAAACTTTCACATCCTGTACCGCGTAAACCTGGAAACCTTCGTATAGAGAGAAGCCGCAGAGAATGAGGTTACGCTAGACAATGTGTGGGATGCTATGCACGCAAGCCCAACCACGAACATATTTTTAGACCAAATACCTCGTCTAATTGCACAAGCATACCTGGCACAGAAGAGAAGCAAGGAGGAAGAGGAACGCGAGGAACATCGTTAGGAGACCCTAAGAATTTCTATGAGAGAGATGCACGGCGCCGCAAAATAGAACCATGAGCTTTTGAGCCGTGGTGCCAAGAGCACTTGAGTTTGTAACTGTCACTTGATTCGACACATAATGTATACCATAGTAACGAGAATCGGAATCGACATGGCAGAATCGAATCGTGAATTGAGGGTGAATCACCGGTGAATCGGTGATGAATCGGCAAATTTGAAAAAACCCTTTAAATGTAGAGATTTTAACAAATTTAAGACTTATTTCATGCACCCTTTATTGAATATAACTTAAACACACTATAACATCATCAAAGAGAAGTTAAAACTTAACATACATAAACATGAAACATGAAATCCATCACATACGTAACTATGTTATCATTATGTACTAAAATGTAAATTGTAGGCTAGCTGAAGTAAATAAAAATCAAATGATCATAATGATTCAAATCATAGAATGTATGTAAGATGAAATCATGAAGATCTATAAGACATCAAATCATAAATGTATGTATAAATCTAAGATGAAGATCCATGAAAGTTTGAAATGTATGTTTATCAGTGATTCAGTATCACTATCAATATGTATATAGTATAAACAAAATATAAAAACAAGGCTCCAGCTCAAGCCTCATCATCCTCTAGCTCTGCTGCAGCCTCAACCTCAGCCTCTGAGTATCCAGTGTGCCTATGAGAAAGGCGTCTAAGGTAGGTCCTAGAGGACCACCGAGCCATGTCCCCTGCATGGGCAATGGGCTCACGAACAACATTGCTAGGGCTTGCGCGTGTGCGTCCACCAATGCCTAAACATGCTCTAGCTGCCTTCTCTTCCATGGCCACAGCCTTAGCCTCTACATCCACCTGGTCAACCCACGTACGGTCTTCCTCAGTGAAGACTGGTTCCACGGTCTCTGTGATCCACTCTGATTCTGGATCAATCTCCTCCAGAATGATTGGAGAGGAGTCAGCACCCAAAATTTGTCTGATCCTAAGACGAAGGTTGTAATGAACGAAGACAAGAACATTCAACCTCTGCACTGTCAACCTGTTTCTTCTCTTCGAGTGGATGTGCTCGAACATGGACCAACTACGCTCACATCCAGAAGCGCTGCTTGGTTGACTTAGAATACGGATGGCAATTTTTTGAAGGTTTGGGGTTGTGGCCACAAACATTTGCCACCATCTATCTGAAATAAGGAAAATAAAAAACAATTAGCCTCATTTACAAATTACAACTCTAAAATTAATGCATTATATAATCAACTTTAAGTTTAGAATCTAGATTCATGAACATTGAATATATTATTTAATTTTTACCTGGCTGTAGTGTTGTCTGAGCATTTATGGCCATCCTGCTAGAGAAAAGTGGTCCCTCTTTATTGTTGAACTGGTCTAGCTCAACAATTGTAGTAGCGCTATTTTCATTGCTACTCAACCTCTGAATCACTGTGTATAAGCCAGTGAGAACCTCCACATCCGCCTTGAACTCAGGACGGAAACGAAATGCCGGATTCAAATAGTAAGCTGCTACATGCATAGGTCGATGGAGCTGATTCTGCCATCTCCTATTGATGATGTTCCAAATAGGGCCATACCTCTCTTGCACTCCTGCATATTGGGCTCTAATGGTCTCCTTGGCCCTATCCATGCCCTCATAAATGTAGCCCATAAAGGGCTTCTCCCCATCAGCAGTTCGTAGCAAAGCTACAAGGGGCTCAGTGACCTACATATAAAGTAAAATGAAAAATTTGAGTCAAAACCTAAATATAAAATAATATAACTTAAAGTAAAAGTAAAATACTAAATGTTAAATTGCAATAAATTTACCTTAAGGATTTCTCTAGCGGGTTTCCAAAAACCATCCTCATCAAATATGCAATCCGCCACATCTAACCCTACAGTGGTCGTAGCATAGGAAGAGCAAATCCACGCCTGCCCAACAAACATGCTCCTCAATCCATCCCTTGATGTCAACAAGGACTGCAAGGTGATGAAATTCGAGGCAAACCTCGTGATACTTGGGCGAGCTAACTCCTTGCCTCTTGTGTACTTCTTGATTGTGCTAAGGACAAATGAATGATTATAAATTAACTTGCATATGTTTTTTGCCCTTTCCACACATGACTTGACAAACTCAAGTTTGCCAATTTCCTCCAACATGAGGTCAATGCAGTGTGTCGCACAAGGGGACCAAAATATGGTGGGGTGCCTCTCCATCAAAAGTTTACCTACAACAATTTTAAGTCAATTAGAAATTCAAATTTCAAAATTCAAATAAATTTATTTTGAAAACTTGAAAAGTTAAATGTTTACTTGCAGCAACATAACTTGCTGCATTATCCGTCACCACTTGGATCACATTTTGTTCCCCCACCTCTGCTATGACTTCCTCAATAGCCTCACATAAGTATGTAGCATTTTTTACATGTGCGGAAGCATCAATGGATTTGACGAACATGGTATATCCTACAAGTAACAAAACAACGAATTATAATATTAAATGGATCATCAAAAAATTAGCATTCAACAAATCAAAATTTACAATTATGTATGTAGGAAAGTAGAATGATCAATCACCTCCACAGGATACAAGAAAATTGAGGAGTGTTCTATTCCTCCTATCTGTCCAACCATCAGTCATGATGGTGCAACCCTTTGCAATCCACTCCTTTCAGTTCTCCTCGAGGTCAACCCTCATGTCCTCTACCATCTCATCCAAGAGGTATCCGCTCAACTTAGCCTCAGTTGGGGCTTTAAACCTCAGACCACAAATAGCAACTGCATCAATCATATTCTACCAATAAGGAGCCTTGTCACAAATAAAAATTTAGATGTCAAAGACTCAAATTATAAAACAAGTAGATATAATTAAAGTTTTACTTTTACTTTTAATTTTAACTTTAAAGAAAACAAAGAAAAAAGAATCAATTACTTGGCTGCAATAAATGGAATGTTGCAAAAGTACCAAAATCTGCATCTCTCCTTTCTGGCAGCATCATGAATCTCCTTGTTTAAACCCATGCCCTCAAGCGTGGGTTGGGAACTAGGAGTAGTGTGGGGCACAAAGTAACTATCCATTTTGTTTTTCCGCACTCTAGGCTGCAATAGGTTGGTGTGGGACTCTTTCTCAGTATGTGACCGACTAGTACAAGCACTAGCGCGAGCAGAAGAACTAGGATAAAAAGGAGGCCTAGAAGAACCCTCTCCAACACAACCTACGGATGTGGAAGCTGATGCAGATGCAGATGTGGATGCGGCTGCGGATGCGGGAACATGGGAGCCAATACCCCTTAACCCTTCAACTTGCATTTTCCTATTTGCTTTGTCTTTTTCAATTTTTTCTAATGCCATTAAGCAAGTACGTTTTGCCGCAGGAGTTTGGTTAGTGCAAACTGTAACATCGTGTCCAGGTATACCAGCAATGTGGAATTTCAATTTATAAATACCCCCGAAAGTTTTTTTTCTTTACAAAACATACATTTTGTTTGATATTTGGTTCTTCCTAGAAACTCTTCGTTATATTTCCAACATTCATCTGTTTTACCTATTGCGAATTTGCGAAAAATGAGAGCAAAGGCTGCTGCAATAATTTTTTTTATGTTAAATATCAAAGTTTGAAGCTAATAAAAACTACAAAACAACAAACCTAGTTTGCAACTTAGTAAAAATAAAGAACATTCAAGATTTACACTAAAAATCTTGAAAACTATAGAAATTTAACAAAAAATGCATAATACACTAACATGCAAGAAAAAAATGAGCACTTACCTCTTGCAAATGAGTTGAGGAGTGTTGATATTGGCTCCTTAATGCTCCCAATGCAATTGATGGGCTCCCCAAATGGCCTGCTGATCTCTTTGGTGCTCTTCCTTCTTGCCAGTTAGAAACCTAGGGCTTTTCTTTTCTCTTCTTCTCTCTCACTTTTCCTTTCTTCTACTCATGCTTAACAAATAGAAGGCCCTTTAGGGTTATAACAAAGAGAATAGGTCAAAAAGAAAATTAAAAGAACAAGTTATTTTTTTTAAATTTCCAACTCCATACTTTACATGCTGCAGCTGATTTTTTGGTGATTTTTTGAGCCGATTCATGCCATTTTTGCATGAGTCGCCAATATCAGCGATTCACCCAGGAAAAATCGGCTATGGCGATTTCCGATTAAAAAAAAATCGCCTAGGGTGAATCTGATTGGTGAATCGCCTATTCACGCGATTTTTAGGCGATTCTCTTTACTATGATGTATACAGATTAAATAAATAAAAGAGTGTTTTGTTTTGGTTTTATATAATGGTATATGTCAATGCCCAATCTTTTAAACAAAAATAGGAACTTGAGGGAAGATGTGGACGAATTACAATCTATGCGGGGAGATTTAATCCAAGCCAAGCGAAGGTGGCAGCTAAGACAACTTACCGAAGATTGGACTGTGGGGCAGTCGGAGGAATCACCAAGGGTGATTGAAGGCAACCACATGGAAGGCGCCGGAACTGCCAAAGGGTGCCACAGTTCACCAGAACGGCGAGTACGGAGCAACGAGGGGTTGCTTGAGGAAACACGACACAGACTAATGTTGCTTAAGGAGACAAGAGAACAGTTTTTGCATTCATCCCGTACACCACTACTACGTGAGGGAACCCGTGAAGGAGGAAGGGAGGCGAGGCCAACAAAGGGACACTACATGGTGGTTAGAGTAACCCGCTGGGAGCAATTCCTAACAGTTTCAGGATACTATCCAGTGGCCATCAAAGGAGGGGAAACACGATGTCTCAAAAGCAAAAACTCCTGAAGTTCACAGGCGACAGGAAGGAAGACCATGTATAGCATTGTCGTACATGTGAAACCATATGGACCACCAACTCCGTCACTAGCGTCGACGAGTGGTTGAACCAGTCTCCATCTAGCCTATGGGGAGTGGGCCGTAGATTGGTTCTCTGACATGGACAAGGCGAAGATCTCCACTTGGGACAAACTAAAGAAAGAATTTCAAGTAGAATTCTGACTACTACAAGACGACGAGGTTGTGGCGGAGATATACAACTATAAATAAGGGAAGGACACTGTTTGGACCTACAATTGAAGGCTCAAAGATCTTCTTAGCCGGATGAATAGTCAGCCAAATGGATACTCAAACCGCAAATGAACTAAAGAAACATTGGATTGTCGAAGGACTTTGTGGGGCATTGAGAAGGAAAATGAAGATAGTCCTGCCTACATAATATACAGATGCTTACGACTGTGCCCTGCACTTAGAAAGCGAGGGCAAGATGACAAAGAAAAAGAAGAAGAAAAGTAAATCCTCATCCCCTGACAATGATGAGTCCTCTGACGAGGAAAGTAGTGCAGACAACGGGGAGGAACCCAGCAAGAAAGTACAGGCCCTCCAAAAGGACTTGGAGTGGATGAGGAAGGAGTTCAAGTCCAGGAAGGGAGCCACTTGTCGCATGGATCAAGGAGAAATATGGTATATAGATTGCAAAGAGAAAGGTCAACCAAAGGGAGCGTGCCCTAAAAAGGCAATGTGTGATGTCTGCCAGATCTTGGGTCATTCTACGAAGGAGTGCCCGTTCAACATGAAGACACGAAGTCAACAGATACTGTTCACACAGGAACAACGATCCACTTCTAGCACTAATAATGACACCCAGGGCAACAACAATGCCACATTCGGCGGCCTCAGAAACAACCGCCGAGGAGGATGGGGTGGCAATGACAACAGGAATCAGATACAACATGATTCATAGGGAAGGCCCATAATCCAATGTCGAGCATGTAACCAATGAGGTCACTTCGCTAGAGAGTGTTCAAAGAATGACACTCATGAATTATGTCAATTGTGTGGTTCAGGAGCCCATGAAGATGCCAATTGCCCAAAACAAGTAAACTTCCTTAACATTGATGAGGAGAACCCGCAACCAAGCCAAGCAAGCAACCTATCCTGACCCCCGCACGGAGAAGCAGAGATTGCGAAATGCACGAGAAGACGTAGAAAGGGCAATAAATTCTTCGAAAGATATGAAAGATACTATTCTTGGACGATCAGAGGGGGAAAACAGCTTGGTGAATCAGATGCTGCAAATGGAGGTGCCCATTAGACTTCAAGACCTATTACAAACAGTACCACAACTAAGGACTTCCGTGAGAACACGAACGTCGCAAGGGAAGAAGATAAGGAGGACATCAGCTGCTAAGTAGGAGAAAGTAGAACATTCACGACGAAGTGAAATGCATTCTGCGGAGAAATGAAAGCCCTAACCGTCGTCACAATAAAGACAAAATACGGGACAGTTAATCATTTAGTATGCATTTTGCAGGGAAGAGAAGGCAGTGGAAAGACCAGTTGTAGGAAAATAGTATGGAAAAGAATGCGAGGGTGTTGGCTTTGGGAGTCCGAGTTATAGAGCCGACAGTATCGAGCAACAAGAAACAAAAGGTAAAGGACGACCTATCACATCTGACAGTTCAGTTCAAAGGGTTGAATGGCAGTGAGTGTCGGAGACGGTGGCAAGAAACGGCAGATACAGACCTAATCACGCAAATTCTGATCCGTGCCCAAGTCCATTGGGCAATACAACTTCTCGTGTTCTCCATTAGGTTGTTTGAGACAATGCTAAGAACTATGGTCAAAACCTACAACAGGAATAACCGAACCAACACATTTTTGTACAAGAAGCATCGGATGATAGTCTCCTTCAAACCCTGAGATTTCAGTAGGGTACTTGTTATTCTTGGCCAAGGAGGTCGCAAGGTGGTGACCAAGAATCACAAGTTGCGGCAAGAACGCAAGGAGTATTGGGTAAAATTGGTGGGACGTGACCTCACACCAAAGGAATTTGAATCTGTTGTGAAAGGTACCAAGAGTTGAGGACTATGGCAAGATTTCATCCGAGAGGGCCATTGGAGATGTATTATGGATGTAATAAAAAGCAGGTTGACATGGGCGAGTAGGGCCTCAGATATCGCCCTACCTTAGATTACATTCATAAATGACATCATGAATGGTACTGTGTATGATTGGGCCATGGTCCTCATAGATAGAATGGAGGAGTTTATGGCATTACAACATCAGACATTTTATATGCCCCATCATGCCATTAGATTGTTTCTAGATGCAGCCCTTCATCAAATTCCAATGGTCGGTCAGAAAAGGGTATTACAGGGGTTGGATGCGTACGACGACACAGACAACAGAGGCTGCGAATGATGCGACAGTTGGAGGGTCCACACTTTTCACCCACCCCCCCCCCCCAGTTGCTAACTTCGACACACTTGCTAGCCACCACCCCACTTATTCTTCCATTTGGCCAAATGCATGCACCAGTTGTCATGACTCCACCGATGGCCAAGACAAACCACAGATGTTATGACTCTAGAGAATGTTTCAACAGATCCATTGCACTAGTAGTGCCAGCAGCAGAGTAAGTAGAGATGCACGCGCCAAAGCCCGAACCTCAAGTTCGACTAGATGTGATTGGCTCTGACACTGTTGTCACCATATCTTCATCTTTGTTGGCCGAGGCCTACCCAGTCAAGAGCATTGAGATGACCTAGGCAACACAAACCACAAGCAGCACAACTGGAGAAGCTTGAGGTGATAGACAGAGCCAGTGTATTTTTGAGATAACAGTTCCCATTTATTCTTGCAAAGGTCGGTTCCTCCATTCAAACCTTGAGGCAGGGAGAGTTATCCCAAGAGTAGCTGTCATATTAGAGCCATAGGAGGTGGGAGTACCATAGTTTGAGTATGCGCCCAGAGATGAGGAGGCCGCACCGGTTGTGGACGTGGCTACCACAGAAGAGGTCGAGATGGATATAGATATGGACTGTGGGATGTCGTCGCTGTGGGAAAAGAGGATTATGGGTCGGATGAGGATAGATGCAAGCCATACCTCAAAGCCCTAGGGTTTGTGCTGGAGAGAAGATGAGTCATTGGATATCAAGCTTTGATCCATAGGAAGGAGTTACATTTGGTCTGAGCCTATATTCAGGGGGTCTGTCCTGAGCGTTTTTGCTCTTGCTTTGAGGCCAGGGGATGGCCAACAATGGAAACACTGGAGATGTTGGCTGATTCGGCTACAGAGCCTGAGTTGGGACTGTGCAACACTGCTATGGAGAAGCTGACACATGAGATAGTAGGGGCGTATAAAGATGTCTATTATGCTCATCGACGTGCAGAAGTAGATAGGGAAACAGAGAAGATTGTAGCTGTGAGGTCTACGGCAGTCAAGATAGAAGCTCGAGAGAAGTTAGCTGCTGAATTGGTTAGCCAGCAGGCAGCATGGATAGCTGAGCGAGCAACGCTTTTGCAAGATAAGGAGAAGGTCGAACAAAGATTACAAGCGACCAAATAAGGATTGCAGATGGCCCAAGCCCAAGCCATAGAGGCAATGGAAGTTAACACACAGACACAGAAGGACTTACGCATCCATACTAATCAAGTTTATGAGTTGTGTCAACAGTGGAACACTTCAGAGACGCAACCTCCTCCCTAGTCTATATTGTTTCTATGTTTGTATGTTGTCTCCTAATTTTGTTAGTTTTTGAGTCGTGAGGAGATGACTTTTCTTTTTTGGGTGGGATGATGTTGTCTGTTAAAATGGGTACTTAGGCAGTTACCGGTGCGGACACGGTTGTGTCATTTCATTAGCACTGTATCGCACTGTATCAGATATTATAAAAGTGGCTTTCGCTTATGTATTTGGCATCATGGTATGGAACATTATTGTTATGTATAGAAAGCATTTGATGAATGAATAGTATTTTACTTTGTTAAGTTATTACATGTTTCTTTCCTATTCATCTACGGGCTGAACAATTACTTCCTTCTTTGCTAAAGCCTTTGAATGTGCAATCAGGATGCTTTGAACCTCTTTCATGGCCTACTCCTGTCTTGTTGGAAGATGGACTTTGGTTTTCAATTATATTAGTGAGGATCTTCAGAACTCCTTTCATACTTGAGACTAGTATTTAGTTTGATGGTGGTTTTTTGTAAATCACTTCTCATCATGGTGAGTTCTTCCTCTAATTTCGCACAATCTGCTTCTTTTATATTGAACTTTCTCATAATCTCATCCTGTTTGGGCTTCATACAATTCTTGGATTTGTAATTTTTGTTTTGCAATCCTCTCCTTAAGCTTTCCATTTTTCTTGTAAGCATAGCCAAGTTCTTCCATGAAATCAACTTCCTCTTCCTTGTTGTAGGTATCTTCTTCATCTTCTATGGATTTAGTGGATCCTTCTTTGAGTTTTCCATCATCCATAACTTCATTTGAATCTGATTTATTATCTTCTTTTATTTTTTCTTTTGCATCATTCACGATGTAATCTTGATTTGCCACATCATTATTTTCTATTGTCATATGCATTCCAAGTGTCGCCTCATCACACATTTTCACCTCCACATTATCACATACATTTTCTTAAATAACTTCTATACAATCATCACTATGTATAGAGTCGATTTCTCTTTCAAGTATATCAATATCAATTGCTCCATCTCTAGTTGTTGGTGCATTCTTATTATTACTCATCTTTGAATTTCCTATTATTACTCATCTTATAATAACTTTGCCAATTTAAAACTTTAATCCAAACAATAACTTCAAATGCGAAATAAACTATAACACACATGAACACAATAACACAATATTTTACATGGAAACCCAATGCGGAAGAAAACCACAATAAATAAATGCTTTCTTAGATTTTTTTTTATTTTTTTCAAGTTTTGTTGGTTCCAACCAACTAGAGGCTCCGACCCCTATGTTTATGAACACCGACTCACTGGAAGTTCCAATTCCTACACTTCGTAGGCTTCGACCTACTGGAAGCGCCAACCCCCGTCGCTGTCTTTGTGAGCACCAACCCTCTGTACTAAAACTACTCTTCCACCTTGACAATGTTGCTTTCTCAACTTATGATGGATCCAATTACTTTACTCACTTTACTTTGCTATAATCTTTTCTTAAATACTTTTAGTTACACTTTCTCTAATTGATATTTATATCAGACAATAAATCTACTTATAATATTCTTATTCAACTCTTTTTTAAATTCCTTCACCCTTATATTTTTTTCTCATTTTCTCTATTCCAAAAAAATATGTTTTGCATATTCTTCCTTGATATCTTTTTATTCATTCATTAATACGCATACAGTCCTTTATTTTATATATATGAGATTCGAAATCAAAATATATATAAAATTCTTTTGCTCACTCTATTAGAAATGGGAAATACTGGAGGGGGGAGGCGGTGGGTGGGGCGTGAATTAGTATTCCACAAACTTTTGCCCAACTATGCATATCATTCACAATATATGTATAAATATCAGATTGGAAATATGAATATATATGACATTCTTTTGTTCACTCTATTAGAAATAGGAAATATTGAGAGGGGGGGTGAATCAGTATTCCACAAACTTTTGCCCAACTATGTGTATCATTCACAATCTTACAACGTGCATAAATAAATGAAATGATTAAGTTGAACAGTAAACATAACCATAAAGCAATGCAACACATAACACCATATTTTGTTAACTAGGGAAACCTTGGCCTAGGGAAAACCCCAGTGGGGATGGTACCCACAAAATGATCCACTAATCAAAAGTTTCTTGTGAACGATTATGACCTTATTAGGAGTCTATTATGTCCATATAATGTCTCGGTCCTTGTTAGAGGACTAGGCCTTGTGAGAAGCCTCAACCTTGTTAGGAGTTGTTATTACAACAACATAAATGTATGCAAGATGAGCCTACCGTCCAAACATGCAATATACAATGATATTGAGTATACAAAAGTATAGATACAAAAACCTCTTTCTCAATGCTGATATCTTAGATATTTGATATGATCGTTGTAGCTCATTGTACCATCTTCGCATACTTTGCATTTACTTTGCTTTATCATCAAGTTCGCATCACAAAACATGTACATCACAATATCCAAAAAACATTACGAACTTCACATTCCTAAAAGTGTTCTTTATACCATATTATTTCATAATGTTATGTCCTATCAGCGTTCATGCTTTCACACATGTTCCAAAATGTAGAATTATATATTGCCCACTAAGAGTTAACATCTAGGATGTTGTCCCTAATTAGTCAATTAATTATTTTGATAAACAGAATAATTCCTTAACATGAAATATCTGATTCCTTAATTCTGTCATGTTTTGTCTATGCATAACTGCAATTGGTAAAACCTCAATAAATCTGTCTGTACTAACTCGCGCACTTAGGTATGGTGTCCTAACACATTGTATTATCACTAGGTAACTGTGTACGTGCCAATAATGGCATTGTGAAGCTCACCAATCAAAACTATGCCTGTGCTGATAGATAATCTTCATAATACTTAGAAAATCTTCTAAGTCTTTATAGTTTATACCAAAACTTCATGTTCATGTTCTGCTAACTTGATACTGAATATATGTTGCCATTAAATACAACCTCATATCATCTACCCTAGACAAATTGCCAACAATCTCCCCCGTTGGCTTTGATGACAACATATGGGAAAATTGGTTAAGTTCCAATAAGTAAAACTTCAAAACTTGTGAGATTCTTCGCATGGCCATTACAAAGTTCAAAATGTGGATAATTTTCTATTTATACCATCTTTTACATCCTTATGTCTCGTAATTACAATATTCATACTACTTGCTGCTCCCCCTTTGACTATACTCTAACTAATATCTCCCTTTACATATTATGTTTACAATTTTCCTTACACTAACTCTCCCCCTTTGACATCAATGACAAAGGTGTCAATAACTATATACAAAACAAAATTGTATTGCTACCTACCTTTTCTTCATGCTGATGGACTGTCCAACACTGCAATACAGTCAACTAAGTTCCTCTTTAGATTGGTTAGACCTTTATTCCATGCGGCTTTTACTGAATCTGAAACTGTTAAAAGTGCACATAATCCATAAGACGCTAATTCAGTTGCTTGAAAATCTGGGTAGCTGAATTGTTCATAAGATGTTTTCACTTTCAGTCAATCTTCAAGCTGCCTCTGAATTGTATCAATCTTTAAAGATAAATGTTCTCTCAACAAAGAAAACCTCTGCAATGTTTTCTCTTTTTTGCTCTTTAGTATTCTCCTCTGATCATAGAGCTTGGTGATCCTTTGTGCCAAATGGATTACTTGAACATCTGTCCTCTTCAGCTCACTGGTTACTTTCTTCATCTCATGTTCTTTTATCTTGATTTCTACAGTGAAGGTGTTCATGTATTCATGTGCTAGTGCACATTTCTCATAAATTTCCTTTCCTTCATGTACATATTTCCTTAATTCTTTAATGCAAATATCTAGATTAACCAGATCATCCTTCATATTCTGGCGTACCTTCCTGAATAAATTTGCATCATGCTCCGCTTGTGCCTTGACTGTAGCAACTTCAGTCATAGTCTCGAAGTGACTATCAAATTCTTCCAGGACTCTAGTGGCTTCTTTTGTGGATTTGCCTCATTAATCTGGATACTCATTAAGCTTTCCATTTTCCCAGTCATCTTCCCAAGAATTTCCAAGGTCTCCTTTATCCCTTTGGTTTTCTCTACCATCTTGCTGGTGGCCAATGCTGAAATCTTTCTAAGTATTTCGATCTCTGGAACCTCTGTAGGGGTTTGTGGTGTAGAGATCATTATGTTTGCAATCAAAGTCTCAAGGGGTGACCTTGAGGAATTTTCTTCTTCTTTGCTTGCATCTCTGATTGGAGTGATCAGCTGTGTCTCTGCAATTGTCTGACTGTCATCAACTGATTTCACTGGTTCATCCACTTGCTGACTCAAAATAAAATCTATATGTGTCTCTGTATGCTTTAATTGTAATGAAAAGTGGAAAGATTCTTGTGTGATTCTTCTCCAATTTTCTTGCACTCCCTTATCAATTCTCTTGAGTTCATCTGCTACAGTAGCCAGATCATCATTCTTGTTCTTTTCTTCCTCTTTCTTTTCTTTAACTTCTTTCTTTTTCTCTTCTAACTCATCTTTCTTTTCCTCATCAGAGCTGGTATACCCTACCGAATTGTCAACACTGGGGCCTTAATCTTTAAATGGATCTTCTGTTGTATCTATAGTTGTGCTGTCAACATCCATGGTATCTGTACCAATTATGATCTGAGGGGCTTGTGATGTGGTGCTTCTGCTCCTCTGCTATCCTTTGCCTCTTTTACCTCTGTATTTGCTGCTGCAGGTGTAGGAACTGCTGGCACTGCTACTGTGGGAATAGGGATGACTCCCCCTATCAGTATGCTTTCTTTCTCTTTACTAGGTACAATAGACGACATTATTTTGTCTTCTGAGGTCTTCTGCACTTTAGTGACCTGGAACTCTGTCATTACCTTAATATCAACATACTCCGTTTCTTTGTTTGCCTCTTCATAATTGCCTCCCATGATTAGAATAGCTCTTTTTTTGTTCCTCAGGAGGGGTTCTATGCTCTTCAAATTTCTCTGAAAATATTCTTCATTCTTAAGTTCACAAAGTTTTCTTATCACTCTTTTATTGCCTTGTCTTCCTCTGCTACTCTCATCTTTATGTTTACTAATCTATCATAGAGATCAGTAGGAATGTGTTCTTGAATATTTACTAAGTTCTTATTCGATAAGATCAAGTGTCTAATAACTATGTTCTCCAAGTGAAATTTGTCAATGTTACTATACAAATCATAGTATTTGTTCAGTTGTACAAAGTTTCCATCATCAATGAACATTGACAGTGGGAGGCAGGACACATCCTCCGAAGACACTGACGACTTGGAGGAGGGGGAGGACGAGGAGGATGATGAGGATGTTGAGGTCATCACAACACCACCACTATTATTTCCAAGGCCCCTCGCAGCTACATCTCACTCTCATTTAGTCCCAGTAGGCGTACACATTCTGGGATTTGGATAGTTTAGGCAGCCTGTGGTTATGACCCCAGTCACCATAGTAGCCCAACCAGTAGCGTGATGAACACCCTGGCCATCAACCCGACAAACATTACCACCCACGGGGATTGCTGAGCCTCCAGTCGACCGAGAGGCTTTGCTAGCTACAGTTGTAGCTCTACCAAAGATAGGGGCTGAGACATATGGTCGCAATTATACCCAATGATGAGGTAGACACAGAAGGGAGTAATGGAGATACGTACACAGTCAGAAACAACTAAGGGTTCGAGGACACCCAGAGTCCACTTAAATGTAGTGGGCTCAGACGCAGTGGTCACAGTAGACGAAACATTGTTAGCAACACCAATAGCAGAGGAGCCTAGTAGGGTAAGCAGAGCTCACGATTTAAGCACATACTTGAATACGAGGTTTAACCTCACACCAGCACCACGAGCATTGGGCATTCTTCCACCTGCGCGGGAAGTAGCCGCAGAAGGAGACCCTATAGGCACACAAACATAGGTGGAGGAGAGTCACCCTACTCAGATCGATGAGATACCACCCTCCTCGATGGATAGCACTGCAGAGCGGATGATAGAAGCAATGGAGACAGCTATGGACCCAACAGCCTGTTGCCGGTAAAATGTATAGTGTAGCTGATGGGTAGAGTAGTATCCGAACGGGCGCGTGACGCTTAAGTCACCCCTTCGGAAAGGTATATGTACACGTCCGAGATGGACTTTGGAAGGAGGAGATATAATCAAGAGATCATTGTAGTCATTGTAATCGGATTGTAATCTGCAAGTGCATACATGAATAAAGTACCTGTTTTGAATTGAATCGTGTTATACATGTGTTAACTTACCCTATGTGGTAAACATTTGGTGCCGTTGCCAGACGTACCTGGAACGAACGAATGATATGAAGATTAATGCCGAATTTGCCAAACAAAGATCAGAATAAGGTAAAAGATAAGAATGAACTAAGTACAGCAAAAGAAATTTTAATTTTAACATACCAAGTAGAACGCAGACAGAGACTTCAGCAAATTGACGAGGGGCACCGAAGGGGTGAAGAGGCACAGACGGAGGGAGTGCACTCACCTAGTAGGCTGAGGAGTGCCAAGGAATTGCTGGAAGAAACTCGACAACGCTTGAATTTGGTGGAGGAAATAAGGGAAGAATTTCTTAACCTGTATATGTCGAGGGGAGAGTGTCCGAACGGAAGGGAAGCAACTTGCATGGCTCGGAGTGCCGAGGGAGCACGAGCATGGAGTGATCTCTTCATTCTTGATACACCGGACGAACGGATACAGACAGAGAATAGAACATCACTTGAAGACTTGTCACCAGACAACGCAGTTGTTGGGAACAAGACTGTTGTCCAGAACAGCGCAGGAGCACAAAACAGCGCGGGAGTCCAAAACAGTGCGGGAGCTCAGAATAGCGCGGGTACACAAGTACCTCAGAATCAAACACAAGTAACGATGGCTAGCCCTAAAGAAAAGTTACCCAAGTTTCACGGTGATGCTTCAGCAGACCCTATCAGACATTGTAAAACGTGTGAAACCATATGGACAGCAAATGGTGTGACGGATGAAGATGATTGGGTAAAACAATTTCCAGCGACCCTACGAGGTGTGCTGATACACTGGTTTTCTGACACTAGTCCTCAGAAACTTAATACATGGGAGAATATTAAAAAAGAATTTATCGCAGAATTCAGATTACTTCGAGATGATAGTGAAATAGTGGCAAAAATCTACAGCACCAAACAAGGAAAGAATGAGACAGTCCGAACCTATGCCAGGCGATTGAAAGAATTGATCGGAAAGATGGAGAGTCAACCAGCAGATGGGTTGAAAAAACAGTGGTTCTAGAGGGGCTACGGCCGGCTCTTAAAAAAAAAATGAAGATTGTACCACCGTCATCATACACCGATGCATATACTCGTGCCATGGATTTAGAAAGTGAATAGAAGACAAGAAGAAGAAACATAAGTCCTCTGATTCAGATGATTCATCCTCAGAGAGTAGTAGTAGTGATGAGGAATCAAACAAGAAGGTGAAAGGGCTACAGAAAGACATGCTACGGATGATGAAAGAATTCAAAAATTTGAAAAAGAATCCAGATATAGTAAAAGGAGAATTGTGGTGTACAGATTGCAAGGGGATGGCCATACGAAGGGTTCATGCACGAAGAAGCAGTTTTGTGACATTTGCCAGGTGGCGGGGCATTCCCTAAAAGAGTGCCCGTTTAACTTGAAAACAAAAGGACACTAGCAGGTGTTACTAACGCAGGAAGCGTCGAACAATAGCAACAATGTGGGCAATGATGCAACTTCAGGTGGATATCGAAACAATAATAGACGCGGAAGGGGTGGAAACAATAACAATAACAATGAAGGCCGGAGTAGAATACAATATGATGCGAATGGACGATCGATGATACAGTGTCGGGCATGTAATCTTTGGGTTCACTTCGTGAGGGACTGTACTACGAAGGAGACGCCGCAGCTACTGTGCAAATGGTGTGGTCTAGGGGACCATGAAGATTCAAAATGTCCAAAGCAAGGCATAAATTTATTAAGTATTGAAACATGTGATGAAAACGTGTTGGCCATCACGCGGGAGCAGGCGAGGAAGGCAAAATATCCGAATGCGGAAGAACAGAAGGAAAGGTTACAAAAAGCCCGAACAGAGATAGAGAAGCAGATGAGAGCGGAGAAGCCACAAGTAAATGACACTGCTGAAACTTCGAAAAGAAACTTGGCGAAACAAGACATGGTGAAATAGATAATGCAAACGGAAGTACCAATTAAATTAAATAATCTTCTTCTCACCATGCCATAGTTACGTACGGCTATCATAAATATGACATCGTCCCTAAGAGTGACAAAGGAAGCAAAGGATAGTAAGGAAACAGCCACGGCAACAGCAAGAGATTCGATGTTACTAGCACTTACGAAAGGTAGACATCCAGCAGGGGTGGAGATGGGCATTTTGGGTACGGTGCTAACAAATACAATAGTAGATGGAGGATCGGGAGTGAATGTGATGCCGAAAATATCTAGAAAAAACTTGGACAACCAACACTATGGCCACCCACCTTTCAGTTACTTATAGCAGATCAACATGGGATAAAACCCTTGGGCACTCTAATGGTGCAGCCGGTAACAATTGGGACACAAGCATTTTTACTGGATTTTGTAGTTATTCCATTAAAAAGAAGAGGGTACGATGCCATCCTAGGATGGGGGTGGCTGGTGCAAGCTAAGGTAAAGCATGATTAGAAAAGGAACACTCTGTCAATGGAGAAGGGAGGTAGGAGATTTATAATTGATTTGCATATACAGATGGTGGGAGAAGAAGCCGCGTCGTCGGACTCAGAAGGCGGTGGCGAGAGTGATGACGAAAGGAAAAAAAGGATGGAAACAGATGATGAAGGGGTACTGAGAATAGAAGGAGGGTCAACTGATGATGACCTAGATTCAGTAAACGGATTACTACATTGGCAAATGGAAGATTATGAAGTCTTTCTGAGCTGCAATATTTTGAGTATCAAGGAAGGAAAAGAAGGCCATGAGTTTCCGAAGGAGTACAATGAACTGAAGGAGGGAGAAGCGCAGGTGGATGAAACACTTGCCCATACGTTCAGTAAAGATAAACCAATAAAGTATGAAGAGCCGACAGTGAAAACAATGAGCTTGGGTGATGAGGAAAATCCGAAGAACATTCTTGTAGGAGATGATTGGAACCCAGTATTGAAGGCAACAGCTTGGACATATAAAGACTTAAAAGAAGTACCACCAGAACTATGTGTCCATTGGATACCATTAATCGAAGGTGCGGTATCTGTACGGAAGCAGCCGTATCGAAGGAATAAGAACTATGCAGCATGGGCCGTGGAAGTTGCACAAAATAGGTGGAAGGTATGGCATCAGAAACGTTTAAAATTAAACAGATTTCAAGCTGGTCAGTTAGTACTAAAGTATAATGGACGAAATGAAATAAGGCCTGAAAAATTTAAAGTTAAATGGGTTGGATCGTATAAGACACGGAAAGTTGGATATAACGGAGCAATTAAATTGTGGACACCGGATGGAAAAGAAATACCAGATGCTGTAAATGGATCAAAGTTGAAATATATAGGGAAAGGAAGGATCCTCTGTGCGCAAGGGAATGAACGAAGAAAAGATATCTGTAAATAATGTACATATGTATAATTTTAAAGCCGAATATAGTTAAAAAATCAAGTGATAAATTGTAAAAGTATGAAGTGATAAAATGAAAGATGAAGCATAAAACGTATTGGAATTTTGGAGGAACAAAAGCCTGTAGTACGACTATAGAAAACATCATCAGATGAAAAGTATGCAGAAAATGGAGCAAAATAACAAAATGATAATAAAGGGAGGAAATTTTAATAAAGTGAGTTCAGAAAGAATTGGAAAAGGAGTCCTTAATGACCGTACGGCCTTCCTTTATGACCATACGGACTCGAGCTTTGTAATGCAAAGTTAAAAATATGTATAATACTATACTACCTTAAAGTAATAAAGTTGTAAATTATGAAAAGAAAGGACCGTACGGCTGATGATGCCTGGAGAAGACTAAGAAAAGACCGTACGGCCCCTAGGAGACTATAAAAGAAGACTGTACGGTCAGACCCAGCATAGAAGAGTGAAATGAAAGACCATACGGCCCTTGGAGACACAAGGAAGCTAAATGGAAGACTGTACGGCCTGAGAGAGACAGAGGAGACCTAAATGGAAGACCGTACGGCTTGAAAGAAAACACATTGTAAAAGGATGACCGTACGGCCTGAAAAACTCACATAGGCTGGAGATATAAGTCCGTATGGTGATACCGTATAGTGAAGAGTAGTGACCGTACGACCTTGAGGTTTTTTGTTTAGTTTATAAATGAAACCATACTAGACCATATCGTACCGTACGGAAGATAGACCGTATGACCTCTAGTGAAAAGACCATACCGTACGGTGGCATAGCGAAGGATACAAAGAAAGACCGTATGGTCCTAAGGCAAGTCGAAACACAAAGAATCATTGATGTCCGTACGGCCCAAAACATTAGCAAGGAATAGCGTAAGAAGATCGTACGACTTTTCCGTACGGATTGGGCGACCAGAGGAAAGGGAAGAAGGTCGTACAATGTACGGCAAGGGAGAAGCTGGGACAGTCGTACAAAGGGTATCAGGAAAGGAAGAGGAATTGCTGTAGCCGATTCACAAAGTAGGTCTGCAGGAAAGAGGATGTAGAAGAGCAAAAAAAAAAAAAAAAAACGACGACAGATTGAAACAGTTCGGAATGAGTAATGCATGATGCCAAAGGGAAGGGTAGACATAAGCAGTTGCTAGAAAGAGTGTGGAATCGGAAAAAAATGATAGAAATGGTGTGTTCTGTGTAGTTTTGTGTAGGTTTCGGAGTGCTAATTTGGTCTTGGCGACCCCCCGCCCTATACCGCACCTGGGGCGCTGCCCCTCGACCCCGCTGGGGGCGTTGCCCCTTAGACCCCCAGTCATTGCGGATATTAGTCATGGGAAGTGTGACCAGTTGATGAGACCTAGAACTGCTATTGTAGGCATGAGTGTTTGTGTGTCAGAGGAGGCACTTGGAGTAGGTGTTGGGCATGAGGCTATCTTGGTGGATGCGTAGAGAGCTCGGGAGGAGCTGATCATCTAGTTGAAGGCAGTATGGTGACACTTGGCTCAGTGTAACCAGGAGTTGGAAATAGAGAAATCAACACGGGTGGCTATCAAGGTCAGCTAAGGAGATAGTATTGTGTTAGCAGAGGCTACAGATGCAACGTGGGTTGGAGACCAGTTTGGTGCAAGCATAGGATGAATGTGAAAGTGATGCGACAGAAACAGATCTATCTTGTTGTAGTTAGTCAATTAATGTATTTTGTTGTTAATTTGTCTCAAATATTTTGTAATTGTTGTTCGGAGATGACCTTTCTTTTGCGGGGGAATGATGTTGTCGGTAAAATGTATAGTGTAGCCGACGGGTAGAGTAGTATCCGAACGGGCGTGTGACACTTGAGTCACCCCTTCGGAAAGGTATATGTACACGTCCAAGATGGACTTTGGAAGGAGGAGATATAATCAAGAGATCATTGTAGTCATTGTAATCGGATTGTAATCTGCAAGTGCATACATGAATAAAGTACCTATTCTAAATTGAGTCGTGTTATACATGTGTTAACTTCTTACCCTATGCGGTAAACACAGCCTACGGTGGGATCAGAGACATCGATGGGAGAGGATGTTGAGACATTTCTCGCTAACATGGTGACTCGAGGTCGCCAAGTAGTGATCTCCGCACAAACACGTACTTTGGAGTTTGCGGTATAGGAGCTGGAGCACGTCATATCTTTCATGAGAGTAGGGTGCCCAGTTGCCTTTTCAGTCTACTCTGAGGAATGCGCGTGGCCTAGCGTAGAGACTTCGGAGATGCGCCAGGAGTGGGCCACCAAAGAGCCGTTTGTGGAGAGCCGCATAGAGACTTTGACTCGCGAGGTAGTCCAGATATATCGTGATGCCTACTATGCTCTACGAAGGAGCCAGGCAGATCAGGTAATGACAGAGAGGGTTTTGGAGGAGTCAGCTACCAGATTAACAGTAGTAGAAGCAAACCTAACTGTAGAGACAACAACTCAAGAGTCAAAGAGAGTAGCTTGGGAGTCAGAGAGGATAGCATTTATGGCCCAACTAAATGAGGCTAGGCACGAGAAGAGTCAGCTATAGAAGGAGTCAACAACAAAGCAAGTAGAGCTTGGGAAGATTGTCAAGATAATGCAATCAGCCTTGGAGATTTAGATGCAAGCCAAGGCAGATTTGGAGATACGGACCAAGCAAGTGCGTGAGCTACAAGCTACTACAAGAACGCAACCTCCTGCTTCTTCTTAGTCATGTTTTGAGTTCTAATGTATAAGTTGTCTCTATTTTGTCGTCCAAAGACGACTTTTCTTTTGGGGGGATGACGTTGTCGTCAAAAGCTTAATTAGAGCCAATGGGATTAGTCTGAAAGGTTGTGTGACAGTTGAGTCATCCCTTCAAAAGGTATATGTACATCATCCTATGTTGGACTTGGATCATCAATCAATAATAATCATTGTAATTAGAATTGCATATCGGCTTATATGAATGAAGTATCTTGCTTTGTGTTACATTCTAGTCTCTTAATGCGACAAACATCTGTGTACCCTGTACGGTAAACATGTGACACAAATTGTCTATTATCATCTTGGTAATAAATGCATCAACATTAAATACTGCACCTCTAAGTTGATCATCATTTCTCTCTAATATGTTCATGACAGTACCTTCAATGTCTATTGGTCATTAGTCCCTTCGATATTAGTGTCACACCTTCGAATATATCATAGAGTAATGTTGTCTGGTTCTAATATGGTAATCTTATGTTATTTATTAATCAATTCCTCAAGTGGCTTTAATGACGACTTTTTCATACCTTTGACATTGATACTTATAAGTTTGTTCGTGTTCATGAACCGTTTGACATCAATGACAATACTTTCATCAAAACAACCCCATGGTGTTGTGGCAAAAGCTAGACACGACAAGAAGTGGGTTGTTACTCGGGATTCTCGTCCTCGTGGATGGGAATTGAGGTTGGCCACCACGGCTAAATGATGGTACCAAGGCTAAATGATGGTACTAATAACAGTTGGGTATAGCGGAGCTTTATATTGTTTTCGTGCTTGTCTACTACTCGAATGGCAATAGCTCTTTATGGTCCTTGTCATGTCCCTTTTAGGATGCTCTTGGTTCCACCAATATTCTTCTTCTTACGGAGACAAATGAGAGCCCCACTCGTCCTCTCCTAGACGTTTCCGGCTATCAATGGTTGTTTTCTTTTAGGTACGAGGTCAGGTGGTCCAGTGGGATGGGGGGTCTGGTGGGATTGCTTGTTTGGTCAAAGATGGCCTTTTCAACATGACTTTTGTAGCTCTCTCTGACAACTTTGCTAGATTCATGTGGATCGACATTGGCCGAGTGACATCACATTGTAGGGACATCTTTAGCACGGTTTGCTATTTTCTGTCGACTTCCTTGTACTACACAGTTCACAGCCCAAAGAGTGGTGACCCTTTTGAGGACCTATATGAGCGCATCACTAGGTTTTCTGCCATGGGTGACATCATCATTCTGGGGGATTTTAATGCATGGACTAGGGATCATTAGACGCCCTTTCATGATCCTCAGTTTGATTCAATCTATACAACAGAGTTGTATCCAAACACTCTGGGCTTGCAATGATTCTTATTAGACAAGGTTCCCCTTACCTAGTATGGCTGCCATTTGCTTCAATTATGTGAGTCTTTGGCCATGGTGATCCTGAACAGGTTTCCTTGAGTCTAGTCATTTCACCTGTTGGCCCCATGGCATTGGCATGAGTGTTGTGGACTAGGCTCTCTTTTTTGTTTCCTTCATCCCCTCCATTAGCCACTACACCATCTCTTGTCTGCCCCTGGCTGATCACACCCTCCCTAGCTTCGTCTTCTGGGTCTCCCATCCCTCCCCTCATCCCTTCACCCCCTTCTCACCCCCTCCCCCCTTGAGGCAACCCTCACGACCCCCTCAACTTGCGCCACCCGCACCTCATTTTGCTTTTCCTAGAACAACAATGACCTCTTCGTCCACCTTCTTAGACAACTCCTATCCCAGGACTCTTTTATTGACTCTGAGGACGGTGTTTCCATGTTTGACTAGCTTGCTTTTGTGATGTGAGAGTCTGCCCTCCTTTACAAACCCATTACACCTCCCTCCTCTCTCGTAACCCCAAGCATAGGAGTGTGTATCCCATGAATCAGTGGTATGATGAGGACTGCAAGTCCCTTCACCACTCGTTTCGCTCGACTTTCTCCACTCTTTGCCCCAGGTTCACTTAGTTGAGGCTCGATTATCACTGCCTTCCTCACCAGAAGAAGTGGATTTTTTTCACGATGCAGTGTAGATCTCTTTGTGCCTCTCTTTTGCGATCTTCAAAGCTCTTCTCACATACCCTTTTCCCTTGCCATCCTCCTTCCCCTTACGCTGGTTCAAAGCTCTTTGGTCTCCCACATCTCTCCTCTCTGCGAGATCCCCGACCAACCCCCACTTCACCTCACCCCTTTGCCTAGTTGCCACCTTTTCACCTTCTCCAATAGTAGTAGGGCATTTAGATACATGAACAGTAGCAGTGTAACAGTTTTAGAAGGGTTCCAAGTGGAGCTCTTCAAACTTGGTTTCATTGTTTTGGGCTTCTTTTTGATATTGCCCTTTAACAAAGTTATTTGTATTGGTTTTCCCGACTCTTGGTCGCGACACATTATCCATCTGATACATAAGACCGGGTCAGTTTCAGACCTTGACAACTTAAGACTATCATGATTGGGCACACTTTTGCCAAACTCTAGGCCATAGTGTTGAATACTATTTTATTGAGGGAGCTTGATTGTCGACAATGTTGGGCTAGGGGGTAAGTTGGTTTCCCTAAAAAAATTTGGACCATGGAACATATTTTGCCTCTGTGAACTGTCATCAAGGAGGCTCGATGTTGCTTGGCAAAAATCTATTTTATTTTGTTGACTTTCACAAAGCTTTCAATTTTATCCTCGGACGACTCTTTTCCCAAGACCTAAGGACATTGGAATCTTAGAGACTCTTCTGACTACTGTCACAAGGCTTAATGAGAGTGTGGTGGGAAAGTTAAAGACTCCACAGTGATTCTCGGATCCTATTCAGAGCACCATTGGGGTAAAGCAGGGGTACCCTTTCCTCCACTCTCTTTGGTATATACATTGATGAGCTTGAGACTTTCCTCCAAGGTTTTTCGCTTCCTGCAGACAACTGCTACTTACACCATGGTCTGATACCCATTTTCCTATTTGCTAAGGATGTGGTTCTTTTAGTTTCATCCCTAGAGGGGCTTCAATAGATTCTTGATGGTTTGGCCTCCTTTTGTGATTCAAGGCAATTAGTTGTGAACTTGGGTAAGACTCAGGTGCTAGTCCTCAACTGCTTGAAGACCTCACATCTCCACTTCTATTTTTAGGGCAGCCAGATTCAGATCACCTCCACTTATACTTGGGGGTTAAGTTCTCCAAACCCCATTTTTCCATGTAGCCCCGAGTCAATAAGGGACTTGGCTCCCTAGCTATGCTTGAGAGACAATGCTTCAAACATCACTTCTAGGATATCGTGACCAAGATTTCCCTCTTGGACTCCTTGTTCAAATTGACTATCCTCTATGACTACTATTTGGGGGCCCTCTCTTTTGGAATCCAATTAGGCTTCAGTTATGAGAGTCCAAACCCTTCTGCTTCGGCATATAATCCAATGTCATCGATCCACCCTCTATAGTATCATCTTCATCAAGTTTGGTGCTTATCGCTTCCAGCAAGGGACCATCTTTGTTCTAGTTTGGTTTATCCATCGACTTCAAGGCTTCACTAACTCCTATGATGGTCGTTGCAAATATTCTTACTTCGCCTATTGCTCTTATGAGATGGTCACAAGATCTGATCTTGCTAGGTGGCAGGGCTCAATGTTGGTTATTGTAGATCTCTGCTCTTCTTGGTTCGAATGGGATCACAATTGACCGCCTTTCCCTGTTTCAGTTCTCCCTGGATGCCCACACTCACCTCCTTCCCTCTTGGAAGGAGCTCAATGTGCACGTCAAGGTCGATATCTACAAATAATACATTATCACAACTTGAAGTAACCCTCTGGGGGGCTCCGACTTAGAATGGTTTTTAATGTTCAGCATTGCATGGATATTTAGGACAGGATCATTGTTCGCCCTTGGTACCTCACTCACCACTAGACTTATGCCCTCTGCATCTCTTTGAGATCTTTTAGAATGGGCTCCCATTAGCTACGTATTCAGGAAAACTAGATAGATAGAGAGGGCAAGATTTTTTACCTCTGCTCTCTTTAGGAGGTAGAGTCGGAGACACATTTTATTTTTCATTTCCCCATTTACTATGAGATTAGAGGGAGATTTTACTACTTTTTTAGAGGGTGCAAGAGTTTATCGTCTTTTTTCAAATACCCCGATCAACGATGTTTTGCACTTTATTTGCAAGAGGCCATACGCCTCCGCGATCACACTCTTGAGCCTTAGTTCCCATCGAGACAGACTTCAAATCAGCTCATCACCTCCTTTTCTACTAGGTCCCCTGCCCAAGGGATGAATGGGTAGCTTGACCTTTCTTCTACTTCTTCAAGCCACACTAGATCTGTGAGATGTAGAAGGTACACTCGGCAACGCCGCCCTACCTCCAGCGATTCCTCAAGATGGCCCATGATCATTACACGCCTTAGCCTCAGACCATATTCTTCGGTTCTAGACTACTTCTCACTTTTGAGAAATACTTAGGTTTTCTTGGCTCTGTCTCTCTACTTTTTGCTTTTGTGTTTTGTTCTTTGTGTAGACACTGTTTGGTGCTCTTGTTGCTGGTTGCGGCCTTGTTGTAACCTTTTCAGTCCCTTAGATCCATTTCTGGTCTATTTTTGGACATTAATAATTTAGCTTATCTTATCTTATCTTATCCAACAACAAAAACTTCATGATACACACCATCATCTTTATTTTTTTACGATGCCAAAAATAATGTTAAAAGTGGCAGAAAATAGAGATTTCATGTATGGATTGCAACTTGTCTTCTTGTGCAGCCTGCAATTCACATACAATGTAGTTAGTTTACTTGTGTACAATCTCCTTCTTACTTGTCCGTTTGGTGTACTCAACTTGTAGATCCTTGTGTTGATGACAATTTTATATCTTTATTAGCTAATGAGTACATTATAGAGAAGAAAAATAGATACGATCAACCAAGGATTACAATTCATCTGATGATACCATACTTCCTCCTTTGGCGGCACATGACATATTTAAATGACCCAACAACTGCCAAGAGCAACACTCCTCAAGGTCACGTGCCATATGTCCTTACCCCTATCTTGGGAGGTTCCTTACGTGTCATATGTCCTACCCCTATATGGGTAGGACATTCGCAATTCCAACACTGCACTCCTAATCCGCTCCTCTTGGGTAGTTTGGATAAAAGAATTGGGTCATTGCATTATAAGTTTAACATTTAACTAGATTGGAATTCTAAATGTTAATTGTTAATTTCCTAATAACGTATATATCATATATACATGTGTGTGTGTGTGTGTGTACTCATTTATATACATATGTATACATCTATTCAGGTTCATTATTGTTAGACAATATACTTATTCATTTGACTTTTTTTAATTGCCTTGAATTGTTTAAGCTCATAATTGGATAAGACCCCTGAAATTATTTATATTATACTGTGGATTTCCATGTTTGTAATCTGCTACATTCTTCCTATTTAAATATGCAGTTGAATCAATATTCATTGAACAATGATTTATATATTGATACCTCAATACCCATTGTTGTGTGAATTCCCATATTATTATTACAATCTATCCATCTATTATCAATATACGGTCTATTATGTGATTAACATGATAGTATTCATTTATCCCCATACTGTTATGCGTTTTCCATTATTTCCAAACAAATAACCAGCACAGAGACAGTTAATGGGAAATGACCTGCAATATTTTACGGTAAAAAGCTGTGTCTTTAACAGGATATGGTTGTACTAAAAAATCTCCATGTCCCCTAAGAGAATTGTAGATATTCTTCAGCAAAGTCCTAAATCATTTTTTTATTATGGTCAGTATTATTGTTACTAATCCCCACCGTCCTCCTCAAGTCCATTCAATATGCCTGTAAAGATTGCAATCAACTTCCATTTGTAATTTGATAGAGGAAGGGATGGATCCCTTTGTTGATGTGGAGGCACCTGTCTGAATAGTTGTGGCCTTCCTTGATGCTCGTTGACAAAGTCACAGCCTTGTATAAGAGAAAAACATCGACTCTATAGTTGATACATTTTAGGAAGGAGATATATGTTTGTAATGTATAGTCGATACATATTACCAACTTAACTGTTTTTAAATGTGAGGAGTTGTACACACACACACACACACACACATATATATGTATATTATTGAAAGAGTTTTATCTATTAGAAAATATATTTTAATCAATTTATACTTGAACAATTAAAATTAATCATAAAAAGTATATTTATTGAAAAATATACATGTATATTAATTAATTTAGAATAAGTTACGAATTGGTCAAATAAGGTTCATGACACACTTTACCGACATGGCCCCCTGCTCCGCTTCTGCTCCCCATGTGTATGTATGCTTGCTCTCTCTCTCTCTCTCTCTCTCTCTCTCTCTCTCTCTCTCTCTCTCTCATAGATATATTTTCTGGTTCGCTGGTGTTAATGGGATGTTTCTTACTTTTTCAGCCCTTTTCTTACAAGATAGATGATGTTCAGTCTCTTTTGTCTATCACATCATAAAGATCCTTGCCATTAACCTATATGAAGCTATACCATCAATCTAGATTTAGTCTCTACTATAAAATTGAATGCTTGAGGCTACATTTTTGATAGACAATATTTGGGGATCAAACAATAGCATTCTTGGTTCACAACCTTGTCCACTTTTAATCTCTTTCGTAAATTATAAAGTCACGGCCACAAAGGTTTTCCCAGAAAAAATGTCTTTTGTATATATTATTTGCTAAAGATCCAAGACATGAAACAATCTAACCTTTTGGGTCCTGAAATGTCCAAATATGTTGGGAAACCAGATTCTAAGCACTTTAGCCTTGACGAATTGCAAGTGAAGGAAGGGAGATTCAATCTTAAAGTTTTCTCATTCTGCATAGTATCTAAAATGGAATTGGATGCTAGGATATTTTTCGATTATGCTTTATTTTGAAATTTCTATTGCACTCTAATTTAGTAGGAACTTTTATTGGAAATATATTGTAAAAGAAAGGATATGAAAATTCAATTTAAATCTCTATTCTTCATTTGTCTTAGTTTGTCAGAACTTTTATTGTACTCTTGTGCTTTACATTGATTTGTTATTTTTGAAATGCAGCTTTTTGCTACCATTGTGTTCCGATGTGACACTATATTGCTTTTAGGTCCAATTGGTTTACAACTTCTGTTGGTACGTAAGACTGGACATTTGAATTGGATATGTTTTTTTGTTAAGGGATTTCTCTTTATTTCTATCTTTTTTTTTTATGAAATTCATCTTTTTAATATAAAATCATATCATACATTATTATACATATGTTAAGCTAGCATCACCTTAGTTTTTCTTAATTGATAAATATTACTAAAATGATCTTAATAAGTAAACCAAAAAAATATCTCAATATGTAAATCACCTACAGTATATAGGGAAAATTATCAAAACTGCCACCACATATCGACCTTATAGTGCAACATAGATATTATATCAAACATCAATCTTATATAATCTAGCAAACTACTTCCAAATGATAGTGGCACAGAACAGTATGGAAACAAGGATCAGCTGAAGGAACTGTTGTAATACTGTCTGGATTATATGATGTCCCCTATTATGACGCTGCCAATTTCCAATATTAACATGCATTATTATGCATTTAGATCAGATTAGACTAAGAAGTAATGAATGATTCATTATACATCATACTTAAGCTCAATTTTTTACTTCTTTCCTAAACATCAACACTAAGGAGGATGGAGATTTACTTGTCATAAATCTGATTTCTGTTTAAGTGCATTTACATCACCAGGAAGTTGAACAACTACTGGTAGAGCCCTGCTTATTCAGAGGGTCACTGCAGCATCAAGTTGATCGACAGGTGTTGGTTCAACGATATGTGTGCAAGTGTCTTCTTCCAAAATGATTTCCTTCATCTTAGACTCGGGTACCAAATATGTCTTTGTAGTAGATGATGTCATTGGCTATCTTGTTTCGGTGTCGTGAATGTCACCATCCATCAGTTTGCATGCAAAAGTGTTCTTAGAGTGTTCGACCAATAGATGTGCTTTCCAAACAGCAAAAATCTGAGATAGATACCATATGGCATCGTTGGGTGCCATAGTGTGATCCAAGTCCAAGCTCTCAATTCTCCGAACAGGTTGGCAAAATCACCACCTCTGACACCACTGTAATCTTTTGTTCCTGGTTCCTATCAGGAAATTGGTTCTAGTTCCTGTCGAGAAGTTGCCTGGTTCCCATCTCGAAGTTGCTCGGTTCCCGTCAGGAAGTTCGAGCTCCCATTAGGAAGTTGTTTGTTTCTCGTCAGGAAGTTGCGTGGTTCCCATCGGGAAGTTGCTTGATTCTCGTCAAAAAGTTGCTTGGTTCCTATCAGGAAGTTGCTTCTAGTTCCCGTCAAGAAGTTGCCTGGTTCTCGTCGGGTAGTTGCCTAGTTCCTATTGGGAAGTTGCTTCTTGTTCCCACCAGTAAGTTTCTTGGTTCCCATCAGGAAGTGCTTCTAGCTCCCGTCCGGAAGTTCCCTAGTGTACGATATCTGAAATGGAGGTGGTTCGTGCGGGGTGTTTGTGTTGTAGGGAGTAGATCAATATGGAGTTTTAATATCCTTCATTAACTAATTGAGGAAGACATCTAATTGTCAGTACACAAAAGTACACCATATAACAAATACACAAGCGAGACACAATTTGTCACAGAGAGAATATAGTTGCAAACAATGATGGTACTTGGATTTTCCAAATCCAAGTAAAGTAATATATATAATGGAATAGGGTGAGGGAATCCCGTTGAAATGGTGATAGTCAAGTAGGGAAGGTCTTGCACTTCTGAAATGGCGAACAATATTGAACTCCAATAGGAATTCACATTACAATAAAAATAACCCATATTGCATACTAACAACTTCCTATATGCTGCACATAAATACCCCTTTGGAAAAAACTCCCAAGGGTTTACAAAGAATGTCGACACGGCAAACACCTACTGATACTTGATAAAAATCCGGCCCCTTTATCAATTAAATCTATTAATTAAATAAGTCCTTGTGATATTATTTAATTCTTAGGACCATTTAATTAATTGATCTAATTAAAATATTTCTTTTAAAATTGGGGACGTTACATCCTTTGACTTCATTGTTAGCTGCAGCAGTATTTTTTAGGCCCTTATGCATTCCAAACACAATTTTTCCTCAAATAAGATAACCCTTTCCTGAGACAATTGCCATTAAAAGCCCTTTTCATTCACCTGCAAGGACAAGGACAAGAACAAGAGATGACAGAGGAGGTGCACATGAACAGGACAATCTTTGAAAAATGATTCTTGTTTGCTTGAAAGACCTTATCTGGGTTGAAACTTGACAAACTATGAAAATTTTATATGGTTACATCATTATTCTGCTCATGAGAATTACACAACCTCAAGATTCTAAGTACAACGATCACTTATGTGTGATACCATTTACAGTGATTAGTATGACTGTTTTCATCATTTTTTTACTATTTTGCATTTCTACATGTCCTTTGTCATTTGTGTGTTCCCTACCATTGCATGTTGAATATGATTCATTTTATAATTTAGTATACTAATGACTCAGTTTATGGATTATTATTCATCCAACACTTTGTCTCACTGTGGATAATCAACTGTTGGAAAATTAGGTTTTTGAAATAGTTAAACTAATATCAGGGATAAAAAACAGGGACATTTCTTCTTTTTTCATCCTAGCAAAGCTATTTAAAAATTTGTTTCTTTTCATTCTCAAATTGTAATGAGTTATGGATTAAAATGGGTAGTAATTATATTCCAACTATTATGCATTATACCAATAATAAAAAAATTGTCAAACTTGTTCTTACACCATTCTGTCAAATTATGACAGACTAGACAAATTACAATGTGGGATGCCATACGGTGCTGTGCGGTAACGTCTCTTTTGAGCATAGGTTAACTCTTTCGGAGTATTCTCTCCTTTCCATTTTTTAGTGAAATTTGTTTGCTTTTTTTTCTTTTAAGTTTCCAATTTGTTCTTTCAGTTATAATAAAGCATCTTTACACCCACACAAGCTCTTCAGTTTTCCTTTTCTTTAGATTGAAGATGCACTTATTTAAATTTAATAACCATGGAGAACTATTTGACAGGTGAATGCATATTTTTCTGATTTGTATTTCTCTTTTAAATGTGACAGGATTTACAGTCGTAGTTGACTCAATTATGTGGAAAAGGTTTTTATGGCCTGAAATGGAGGTTTTGTGGTTTAATTCTGTCTTGAATCGCAGCTCCGAATGGGGTGTATCCTGCTATTCCCTGAAAAACAGATTTTGAAAATGTGTTCCTCAAAAAGTTAACAATCAGCTGATGCATTTTTAGTTTTTGATAGTTTGTTATGAAGGATATTCTTGAAAATTTGAACACGTGAATTCATTCTTCACATCTTTAATAGTATAAAATTCCAAATGCTTATAATCGCTATCAGTAAACTTTTCTATGAATGCCATAGAGGTTGAATAGCCAGTTGCTCATTAAATAGACAAGCATGATGGTGTGATTTAATGTAGTTATATATTCAGTATGAATATTCAAGAGTGGTCACCATACAAATATCTTCTGGATGACTTTTGCCCTAAATTCTTTATTGATAAAAGTTGTGAGACCTTTACTGTTGGGACATTATTTTTCACCCTGATTTCTTCATTCACACTAAAATGCTATAGACACAACAACATTCAGACAACCTTTCATGTCAGTGACTTCAAGTTCAATGCAATATGAGCATCAAAAGTCAATCTTTATGCATGAGATTTTAGTTCAAATTTGAGTTAAAAGCTCTTGCGCCAACTTCCAACAATGTATTAGCTTATGGCACATTACTGTTAATAGAAAAGTTTGTCACAAAGTATGTTAGGAAATATACGTTTAACTCTACAAATTCCTTTGCAATGCAATGAAAAACTAACTAGACATAATGTGAGCCCTAAGGCTGTCTTTGGGTTTGTTTTATTATGAGCTTTTATTTTGGTGTTTGTATAAGTTGTTTCAATCATAATATCATGGGATTCCAGACAAGACAGCTGTGAAGTTCTATCTTTGCACATAAGGCTAAAAACTACCAGGAAGCAAACTTGATTTCTGACTTCTTGAGACAGTTCAAACCTGTGTTTACCCTTTCTTATGCAGTAATTTAATTAGTACACTTTACTGAGACAAGAAATAGAATGTTAATGGGTGTGGATTTGTTCTCAGGAGATACGCACTAATGTTCGTCCCACCAATGTTACACCTTTTGTTAATAAAATTATTTTTAAGAAGCTCGCCATAAAAAATTCTGTTGTCTGTTAATTTATATCAGACTTTAAAATATTTAATATTCTTGATCTATGAACTAATTAGAAATTTGATATAGATAAAATTAATATATCTTCAAGTGCAATATCCCTTTTATCTTTTCTCACATTCCCTCGCACTCTATAAAGTACTGATTTAAATGTCCCTATCAATGTTCTTCAAGTTGTACCTTATTCATCCGAATGGACTGAAAATATTAATTATATATAATGGGGCGTAATGGAACGTCTTTATTAAATGCCAATTGGAAAGGGGAGCACACCGAAATTTGTGGGATCTAAACAGTGTTAATGAACATTAGAAGGTGAAGGGGACCAATAATAAAAGGTTTAGAATAAAATATAATATGTTATAAAAAATACCATAATGACTTAACATTATTTAATTAAATGTATTTTGTTTATAGAGAAAAGTAGTGGAATAATTAATGTTATTAATTATTCAACTATGTTATTAACTTATATATTTGTTTTGGATTATGCTTTGTGTTATTTGAGTCATATGAAATACTCGTAAAGTTTACTTCAACACTCCCTCTTAGCTAGGGAGGCTTCCATGTTAGTTTATTAACATAACGAACTAATTTAAATATCTTTATATTATATATAATCATTTGGAAATGTCTACCACACAGCATGTGCTTAGATATTACCTTATGTGATTTCTTCCATAGTGAATTTTAGGACATCTACCATCATGTCATTGGATATCATTGTATGCGTTATCCTCCATAACGGGTTTACAATGTCTATCATTATGTTATATCTTTGGGTAGCACCATATGTGCTTTCCCATCATAATGGATTTTAAAACTACCTTCATGGCATGTCCTTAGATACCACCATATGTGCTATCCACCATGAAGGATTTTAAGACATCTACTATTATGTCCTCAGATACCACCATATGCACTATCCTCCATAATGGTTTTATGATATTTTCCATTATGGTATATCCTTGGGGAGCCACCTATGCACTTCCCACCATAATGGATTTATAAAACTACCTTCATGGCATATCCTTGTATTCCACTGTATGTACTCTTCTATATAATGGTTTTATGATATCTACCATTATGGTATATCCTTGGGTAGCGCCGGATGCGCTTTTCATCATAATGGATTTAGAAAATCAATTATCATTGTGAGAGCATCAGCTCACAATGAAGGTAACTATGTACAAGTGTCTTATCATTGAGAGATCGTGATCTCACAAGGATATTTGTGACATCCCAATTTTCGACCCAATTTAAATTGTTCATATAGCCGTTGAGGTTCATATGAAGTTAGCTGATAGTTAAATTTATAATCCTACGAAATTGTAAGATGGTTAGTCGTTATAATTTCATATGAAGATAACATGCTAGTTGATTATTTATCATGAATTCATGGAATTGAAAAGGCGGTTAGCCATTATGATCATTTATGATTAATAACTTGTTATGGTAATATGATTTAATTGCGGAGAATTTCTTTATAGGTAGCACATCAAAGGGGTGGAAGCATTGTCAGAAAAGAAGTATCACCATCACTGAGCAAATGGGTATGAATCTTGAATCATCATGTTGAGGACCTAGCAACTACATAACAAGATACACACATTAGACACACATGAGCTATTAGATAAACATTAAAAAACATTATTAATCTTAACTTAATTATTAAAGTACATACCTTTATTGGATTATGGTTGACATTCCATCACCTCATTATAATACATATATATGTACGTGCACATAGATATAAAAATAAAGGTGACACTATAGTATTATTTTTATACAAGATTTTATCTATTTAATACGTACATTTAAATGCGTGTACAAGAAGATAAAATAATCTTCCAGATGAAACATGTATTGAGATATACATATTTAAAAGGTGCGACCTTGGATAGACATTTAATATTGTACCATCTTAATAAAATATATTTACGTGCAAATAAATAAATATGTTTATAAATTATCCTTTTGTTTTATAACTTTCAAGTTCTTTTCCATATTTATTCAACTCTTTTTAGAAATCGAAATGTACACTTGGCATATAATATCGGTGTTCAAGAAGACAAATCTTTTAATTCTTTAAGAATTACGGCTTCTTGGAAGCCTTGATATATCGAATGCCTCTTTATATTTGAGAGCGGTGAGAAACCCGATGAACATGAATTGATTTCTCCTTCCACACGATTTACAATTTACCTCTGCAGTTCTTGTCACATTATTTCCTTCTCATTTTTACCTTTGCTGAAAGTCGTGATTGATATTCACTCTGAGTTTGTGCGTCTGGAATTACTCTAGAGAAGGAACTAGTTGTTAGCGTCCAGCCAAGGCTCATTCCTTCTTCAAACAACCAGGTTATGTGGATGGCTTCCCATATCCAATTGACATATATATATTTTTTATCGAATTACTACTGCATTGTGTTTACAGTAGTAAGGTATACTTGCATGAAATGCAGTACTTCATCTTTGTATGGTATCCCTGAGTAGGTTCTCAATGAGTCAGATCTTTCCATGCTAAGTCAAGGCCAATTATTCATGATAAGTCTATACATCTTTATTTTACTGTTGTAAGTCAGAATTGAATTGTACTTTTGCAAGTCTTAAGATTATTGTCTCAAGTCATAAAAAGCTGTGTGATATACTGAAACATGTAATATTCATAAACTAGCTGAGGATTAGCATAATGAGTTGGTTTACTCTGAGATTTAAACACCTAGGACTCACCTGGTTGTATGGCCAAGGAAAAGGTGAAGAGGTGATAAGGAAATTTGCAATAACATGGAAACAAAATCAGATATGACATAACAATTATATATATTATTTAAAAAGGAAATCATTTAATAGCTCATGCATGTCCAATTGATTCTCTGTCATCAAGTCAAGTGGTGAGATTAAGTACCAGAATGCTCAGCGGCTGACAAGGTGTTCCATGTCTATTCCAAGTAGGGAGGGTCTTTCTAGTTAGAGAAAGTGTGGGGATAAGTTTAAGGTTAGTGGTTTAGAGGTTAAGCCCCTGACAATGTTTCCCCTCTCCACAAGATGTTAGGACGTGCATCAGATAAAGATAAGTTGAGCATTCAAACATTTATTGGTAACAAGTATTTTTACTTTTATGATATTTATACAAGTAGAAGATATGATGGATTAATTTATATGTTTGAATTCGGTTATTTCCTTTGATGAAAGTAACCTTTCTCGTCAATGTAATTGGTAACCATTTAGATCAATTGACCTTCCAACTAAATATGGAATATATCTATAGGATTGTTATTTTAGTCTTTCATTTATAAGAATAATGATTATGAGCATATCTTATAATCTTATGTTATTGCCACAGTTAGCAATAGGAAGAAAAGAAATGAAACAGAGGTATCTAACACTCCAAATGATACAGTGGTATCTGATGTCCTAAATGATACAGTGGTATTTGATGCCCTAAATGATACAGTGGAATCTGACGCCTCAAATGATACAATGGTATCGGATGCCCTAAATGATCCAATGGTAATTGATGCCCTAAATGATCCAATGATAATAGATGCCCTAATTGATACAATGGTATGTGATGCCCTAAATGATCCAATGGTAATTGATATAGTGGTATTTGATGGTAATCGTCATTTGATTTTGATATAGTGGTATTGGATGGTAATCGTCATTTGATCCTAAGTGGTATTTGTGGACTAACCTGGGTGTTTGCAGAAGCATCCCTAGATTGATTTCAGTTTCGAATTCCATGGTATGTAGATTTTTAATTTCCATAGTAAATTCATTGATGGTGTTTTCAATTGTTAGTTATGAAATTTTCTTGTAACTGATTGTAACCGTTAATCTCATCTACATGAACGTAACTGATATTAATGTCTTCCTATGAAAATGAAGTAATAACTGTATTTTTTTGATATGTGAGTTGTTAGTTAAGACCCGGGAAAAGTGGTTGTTACAATATTCATATAAGTACAATGAAATCAAGATTAAATAAATACTTTAGTATTTATACAAGAACAAGTAATGTTTACATCTTAGTTAGGTCTTCTTTCTCTACCATATTGAGCTTACCTCTAAAGAATTCAAACTTGATTCTAGGGAGAGGCTTGGTTAGAATGTTTGCCATATGTTTTTCAATCCTGATGTATCCCAATTTAAAAGCATTTCTTTCCACCATGTCTCTTAGATAGTGATACCTGATCTCCACGTGCTTTGTTCTGTCATGAAACATAGGATTAATAGAGAGCTTTATACAACTTTGTCTATCACAATGAAAGATAGTGGGTTGTGAGGGATTTCCAAACAAACCAGTAAGTAGCTTTGGTAGCCAAACTGCTTCCTGAGCTCCCATACATGGTGCTATCTATTCAACTTCTGTAGAGCTTTGTACATCTGAAGATTGTTTCCTGCTAGACCAGGAAATCATTGCTCAGCCTAAATTGAAGCAACAACCAGAGGTTCTTTTAGTATCAGCAACACTGCCAACCCAGTTGGGATCTGAGTATCCACACAAATTCTAGTCTGCATTTGCAGAATATTTGAGGCCAAATCTAATTGTACCGTTTAAATATCTTAGGATTTTTTTTTGCAACAACAAATGTTAGGTCAAGTATTTACTAAATACATTAAAGACCAAATTTTGTTGCATGTATAGAGTAGAATCTGCCAGTTCTGATTTTGCTGCAGCTTCTTTTAGTTTGTGTAGATTTGATTCCATGGGTATAGACATGGATTTACAACCCATCATGCCAAATCTCTTTAGGATGTCTATGGTGTATTTTCCCTGACATTTTATAATCTCATTTGGTTTTTGTCAGACTTCTAATCCAAGGTAATCCCAGATCTTTCATCTTGAATTCAGAGGCTAGCTCTTTCTTACATTTCACAATAAGGTGGTCTTCTTCTGTGATAAGTAAATCATCAACGTTAAGTACTGAGATTAAAATCTCCGCATTAATTACTTTGATGTACAGGTTTGAATTTGCACCATTCTTTGAGAAACCCAAGCTTATCACATAGGAGGCAATTCTTTCATACCAAGCTCTTGGAGCCTGTTTTAATCCATAAAATGCTTTCTTTAATTTACAAACATGAGTTTCCTTGTTATGCATAATGAATCCTTCGAGTTGTTCAACATATACTTCTTCACCTATGCCATTGATGCAACAATTGCAATAATGGTTTTAACTGAAGTGTATCTAGCAATAATGGTTCTAACTGAAGTGTATCTAGCAATAGGATCAAAGATTTCATCATTTTCAATCCAGCTGAAAGAAAAATATAAGCATTGTTTCAAAAATATAACCATTGTGGAAGCAACTAAGAGTCATTATCCATGATCAAATCATATCCTCGACAGTGAAGAATTGTCAATGTTGGTGTTAAATGGAAACATTCTGACTCATGGGAATCCTTTGTCCAAGGAATAAGTGCAAGATCCAAATTTCCTAAGTTTGATCAATTACAAGCAGATTGCATACAAGAAGAATCAAGATTGATTACAAAAGGGATCAGTAAAGTTTCTACAAATGAAGAAACTCATGCACTGACTTCACTGCCCTCAAATAAGAAAAATAAAAAATATCATTTCAAAAGAAAGAAAGACAGAATTTTACAATAACCCTACACCCAAAAGAAGAAGAGACACAACAAAAGTGAAATTCTACACATGCAACAAATATAGACACTATCCAAATCAGTGTAGACATATCCTAAGACCCAAGTATCTTTCACGTAAGTTGGTAAAACTGTTACAGAAGAGGACTCAGATGGGATTCGTGTTCTATTCAGCACTTTCAAGTCATTTTCCTACTGGCAATAGCACATGGACAATTGATAGTGGTGCATCTCAACACATTACTGGGTTTAGAGGACATTTAAAAGAATTGATGCAAAGTAATTCGTTTGATCAAGTGACCATTGGAGATGATTCAAATCATTCTGTTGAAAGAGTTGGAATTGCCTCCCTAAAAGAAAATTCTTGGATCTCTCTACAATCAAATAATGTTCTATTTGTTCCCGGAATCAGGCGAAATCTTGTTTCATTATTAGCATTGGAAGATGAGTGATATCACATTGCATATTCAAGTGATCAAGCAATTTATGGCCAAAGAACTCTAATATCAAAATAGCCAAGGTAATTGGAGTTTGACATGGGCATCTCTATAGACTATGCACTGGTCCTACTCAAGCATTGATTCACAAGTTCCTCAAGCTTAATTGAAATTTTTGCATGGAAGATTGTGTCACCTACATTTTCGAGCACTACCTATTATGGAGAAGATGGTCACTGGTTTACTTTAACTTTCTCATGCACACAAAGGGACCTGCAAAGGATGTTCTTTAGGCAAGAACACTACGGGTACTTTTCACGGTAGTGAAAACAGATTGAAATGCATTTTAGAACTCATTCTCTCAAACTTATGTTGTTCTTACTCCATTGCTTCTCTCAGTGGGTTCTTGTACTTTATTATTTTTGTTGATGATTACTCTAGAAAAACTTGGATCTATTTCCTTAAAGATAAAGACTCCAATGGAGGTCTCATGGGATTCAAAGAATTTAAAGCTCTATGCAAAATCCATCTGAAAAGAAAATCAAAATCCTCAGATTTGATAACGGAGGAGAATACACTTCATCTAACTTTCAAAATTACTGTATTGAAGCTGGGATTAATAGGGAGTTTTGTGCCCCTTGTAGTGGAAAGTTGATCTCTTAGATCTGAAATTTTCATAAATTAGGAAGTGACGGATTCTCCTTTAGCCATCTTTATGTGATGTAATTTTTGTTTCAAAGCAAGTCTTTTGCTGGTGTTGTTGGTTTCATACATGCATTCTAAAGTCATAAACATTTCTTTTGCTGTCTCAAGTTTGGAGATGATTGGTACCATGTGATCTTTATGGATTCAACTATCATCCTCATTGCCTTGATGTCTTTTTTATTCCACTGTGCTAGCTCATTTTCATCAGTGGGTGAATCGTTTTCCTCTAATACTAATCGAGCCAATTCATTTTCTTTCAAGGCAAGTTTGATTCTAAACTTCCAAGCTGTGAAGTTTGAGGCACCCTCTAGCCTATCCTCAACCTTTAAGCGATTCACCATTTTGACTTTGGAAAATATGAATATTTTTTTGGAGATCAAGCATTTCAAATTGTTACTATTATATGTCTGATATATAATTTTTAAACCTGCTCTGGTACCATGTTAATTCATATCAGACTTAAAAATATTTAATATTCTTGATCTATGAACTAATTAGAAATTTGATATAGATAAAATTAATTTATCTTCAAGTGCAGTATCCCTTTTATCTTTTCTCACAGTCCCTTGCACCTTATAAAAAAATGATTTAAATGTCCTTGTTGGTGTTCTTCAAGTTGTACGTTATTCATCCAAATGGACCAAAAAAGTCAATTATATATAATAACATGTAGTGACACGTCTTTATTAAATGCTGATTGGAAAGAGGAGCACACTGAAATTGGTGGATCGAAATGGTGTTAATAAACATTAGAAGTTGAAGGGGACCGATAATAAAAGGTTTAGAATAAAGTGTAATATGTTATGAAAAATACCATAATGACTTAACATTATTTAATTAAATGTATTTTTTTTATCGGTAATGAGCCGAAGCCTAGATTAATTATTCTTATTTGTTGTAATTAATTATTATTATGTGTTAAGTTCGATTAGACTCAAACCAAAGACCTCCCACATGAGAGGCTCTTGCCTTTAATTAAATGTATTTTCTTTATAAAGAAAAGTAGTTTAATAATCAATATAATTAATTTTTCAATTATGTTATTAACTTGTTATTTGTTTTGGATAATACTTTGTGTTATTCGAGTCATATGAAAGACTCCTGAAGCTAACTTCAAGATTGTTGACTAACCACATGCAACCCAAATTCTTTGTTGTTTTACATTTGTTGATAGGCAACGGTCTTCAGTTGCTGATGTAAAATGTTTTGTGGCTTGGCTGAAAAACAAAACTGTATCACTGCTGACAGACTTTTCTGAATTGCTGACATTCTGTTCTTTTCATTCATGTGGTGTAATTCGGATACATTGTTTCTTCCATTAAAAAAAAATCTAAAAAGGCCATATACTTAGCTTACAACATCTAAATATGCTATAGTATAGCAACTGATGAGAAAACTCTATAATCACCTATGTTCTAGAAAGAGGGTAAGTATTGTATGCTAGGATGCTTTCTTGTGAGTAACAGCTCTGTCATGACTCCTTTCAGCAGCTGGAACAAAAATGCTAAGGCAACTGATTATTAATAGAAACAATTACCAAGAAACTTAAGAATAAATTTAATTCCTACTCAAAATTACTGAATTCTATCAATAATCCACCCAAACATTTAACTATCACACGACAATTATAATAAAGTAGATAATGATGGTTGGATAGTGAAATAAAATAAAAATGATTGGAAATATTTACTTACAGCATGCTGTAAATGTGTGCATCTGAGGACCCATCAGCCAAGTTTTTCATCTATGTTTTGTATCATTAGACATTGATTGGCCTCATGGTTTTACATTATTCACCCCACTTATTTCTTCGGTAATGCTGCATTGGGCTTTGGAGTTTTGCTAAAATATTCAAATATGCATTACAAGTTACAACCTTGCGTTGCCTCTTCCTGGATTGTAATTTTGAAAATTGCACAAGGCTGAAGGAAACAGATGCTGAGATTCTACAATTGATATAGGAAACCTGAATCTTAACCCTTGTCACCCTAAAAATATAGATAATAAGGAAAGAGAAAATATAGATGTTGAAATCCTAAGATAGCTAGCTGTATTCCAAATAATTCTTGATTTCAATGCATCATAGATATAGTTTCCAAAAATAGACTCGTTCCATGATAAACTTAGCCCTAATATATCCACACATTTATCTAATATAGATAGTTTTCACAACTCATCTACAAATCTAATCAAAGCCTTTCCTCAAATTATCTATCGTGCTTTCCAGATTTTATTTTCTATGTTTGTTTTAATACTTGGGGTTTGTTTACATATATTTCCTGTATTTGAAGAAGAGGTTGTAGAATACAATATAGTCATATCATTTTGGGATGACCACCCGTTTTCCCTTAATAACACCCTTTGTAATGTTCCCTTCCTAGGTGATCGGCAGATGTGCAGAGGTTGACCTACCATTTGAGTTACCATAGGTCAACAGTAGTTATAGGGGATTCAGTCAATGGGTCATGGAGCTTTGAAAGGGGTCTATGAGCCATTCTGGACGTTTAGATGGAAGTTCCTATTTTTTAGGAGGGATCTCTATTTGCTAGGGAATGACTGAGAGTTAGTTTCGGGGGGTCTACAGTCTATTCCAAATTATTTGAGACCATCTCATAAATTTTAAGGAGGGGTTCTATTTTATAGAGAGGACTGGTAGTTGTTTGGTTGTCCACCTGGAGGGACCATGTAGCAAAGCTTGATGGGAATTGCCAGTTGGGTTGCAGCACTCGGGCATCATCAGTGATCACAGGGTTTTAGTCAGATAATTCTGAGTCCAAATAACATTTTGTGATGAAATTGGAAAATTATTTGAATATTTCCTAAGTTGGGGATTAAATAAATTTATAATCAAGTATTATATTCACTTAATAGTATAATAAGGTTCCATAGGAGTTATGAATATAAGTTGATTTTAAATCAAGGGGCCATTGTTAATAATCTACAATCATGCCTTGGTGGTTGGTTTTTTAGAGGACTGTATTTTATTAAAAGCTGATAAAATGAATTAAGAAAACCCCTATGCCATTCAAACTTGAGGAAGAGAAGATAAAATAAGATTTGGGCTTTCCTTGCATTTGGTGATTAGAGCTCTGAGATCAGGGTATGCAGCACATTTTCTCTTCAAGATTCCAGGCTGGTACCCCTAGCTTGCCTATGGATTGTAATTTCACTGTTTTATCAGCTAAATTGAACATTGTGGTCTCAATTTTGGATAAGATTATTATCTTCATGGAGGTAGATGTCATGTCCCCACTCTAGCTCAGTCTAACAGAGACATGTGAGTCAGCTTATTATGGGGTCTTGTAGGCTGACAGGGTTGGATAGAGACCCAGTGTGGTTATTCAGTGTTGGGGACTTGGTTTTCTGGTGGGTATTGATCAGTTGGGTGACGTTCCTTGTTTTTAGGAGGCAGTTCCTACATTTATGGGGTTCATTCCTACTTTTTAGGAGGTATGATCATGCCTAGGGCTGGGTTTCCATGAGATGACCCTTTGGGTTCAGTTTCAGAGGGATAGGGCTTGTTTCCTAAATTTTAGGAGCATCCCTAGATTTTAGGGATGACATTGCTGGTGGATCCTTGATTTCCGACTTCAGTCACAGACAGGTGACAAGATGATTTTATGGTTTGTGATGTCAGTTTGGCAGTTTATGGCTATTTGGGTTATATTTTTAATATTTCCTAAGTTAGCGTTTAATATTTAAATAAGGCTAAGTTAATAGCCATTTTGGAGTAATAAGGGAATTTTGGCCTCATCTGGATGTGTATCCCATGTTATGATAGCTCGTTGGAAAGGTCTTGAAATTCTCTAAATTTTCCTATTTGGTCTCAGGGCAATTCGGTGAGCAGATTTATTCCTATGGTGGAAAAGGTCATTTTCTAGTGACATGGTCACTTTAAAATAAGATTTAATTCATTTTTATAGCCAACGCCAATTGGGGGTCACTTTAGGGTTCGAATTGCTTTGCAAAGGGTTATAAGGAGATGGGCGCCATTTCTCATGATTATGCATATTTTTCAAACACTTCTTTTCAGATTTGCTCTGCTTGAACGATTTGCATTCTGGGATGCAAACCCCAAGGTAATTGCTGGCTGGGACGTAACCCTCGGCAACATTGGGTATTGGTTTGTCAGTAGTTTCAACAGTATTCAAGAGGAAAGTAGACGCCACTTCAGCTTGGGCCTACAGTTTGTTTTGTTGGACATGTTCTTTGGCGTATGGGAGGTGAATTCTAGCAGCCGTACACTGTCATTTCTTGCAGCCGTACTTTGTCATTTGTAGCACTTGGATACATAGAAAAATCGGTTACTCAGCAGCAGAATCTTGCCTTATCAGCCGTTTTCATCAGCCAGTTGTGGCGTCATTGTTAGAGGAAATGTACTGGATCTTTTATTTGGCTCTTTAATTCAGAGATCTGCCTGGTACGGTTTGTATCAACTCTGACTTTACTGCATATTGTTATTTATTTTCAGACTCTTTTCTTGCCATTTGTTACTTCTCATTTCTATGTGGAATAATCATCAAAAACACAAAAACAAAAAAACTCTTCTGCATTTCCGTCTAGTTCTACAAGAAAACATTAATAAACAGGAAAAAACAAAAATAAAATAAATCTACAGCAGATTTGCAGCAGAGATCCATCAGGGATCTTTCAGTAGAGCAAAAATTCCATATCAGAATTAGCAGACCAGTACAGAAGAAGTAATTTGATAATTATTTTAATGCCTTAGCTGGACCATGCATCATGAGGGGAGAAGTTAATGCCACATAAAGAAGTGATTTCCTTGGCTTCAGTTTGGTTATTGATTGAAATGGCAAATTTGGCTCAGATGGGTGATATTGAATGGGACATTCAACAATTTCATTAATTACTACACCCAGCCGTACACACCAGGAATCACCCCACACCATCTCCAGCTGGTAACGAATTTGCAGCAGCAGTATTCGTAGAAAGAAAACAGAATTTGTTACCTTTGTCAGCAGACGTGAGGCAGGAAAAAGAGCCAGTTAAAGATCATCAGCCTGTCATATTACTTTGGCATTTATTTATGCTTTGCAAGCCGTGCAGACATGTATGGGTATGTAATTCTTGTGTTGTGGAATAAAAGTCAAATTTTAGAAACTAACGATCAGAATTTATTATTGTTTGCATCTTGATTTGTTTCAGAATTAGTTTCAGTTAGTGTCTTGCATTCTTTATATGTTCAAAAATAACAAAAACACAAAAAAATGATAAAATTGCAAAAAAACTAAAACCTTAGTCTTCACTCAAAATACTCGCCAAAGTCAAGAGAAATCAGAGAAATCAAATCATTTCTTGGCGTTGAAAACCTACATGGAATCTTTCACCCTTAGCCAAGTGACCATGGGGACTAAGTAGACCATTGAGTGCATTTTTCCCTGTCCCTTCTTTTTTTTCTTATATCAAAAAGAGAAAGGATCACTTATTTCATCAACACGTGATGTTCGTCTTTTACTTCAATTTTACAAGTTCTAGAGAAAATCATATTTTTCATATAACAATCACTGTATGCCTCTCTATCCATGCTTAGTCACATTTTAAACGAATTCTTTTGGGGCCAAGTATGGTACATTCTAACTGCTGTAACATCTTATGACAGAAATTTTGTGACCATGGGGACTAAGTAGACCATTGAGTGCATTTTTCCTTGTCCCTTCTTTTTTCTTATATCAAAAAGAGAAAGGATCACTTATTTCATCAACACGCGATGTTCGTCTTTTACTTCAATTTACAAGTTCTAGAGCAAATCATATTTTTCATATAACAATCACTGTATGCATCTCTATCCATGCTTAGTCACATTTGAAACAAATTCTTTTGGGGCCAAGTATGGTACATTCTAACTACTGTAACATTTTATGACAGAAATTTTGTTAACTTTGTTACTATATCTTGATAGTTCTGCTTCTCTTTTTGTGTCTATCACATTAAAACATCAGTTGTTAGTTTATTATTTTGAATTATTTCAGTAATTATATCTTCTAAGGAGAAAATTTTCCAAAATTATCCTTTCATCTATGGTCCTGCCCAGGTGTTTCCTGTCCATTGGTATTTTACTTCGGCACTTCCAAGATCATTGTTGGTGGCTTTCCCTCTGTGCTTTGTGAGTTCCTTGAACTGTGCTGATAGTACTTCATTTTGTCTGTATTGATTTCCTTATTGAAAATAATCACATGATTCTTGTATGTGCACCAAGTTTATCTAACTGTTTATCTTATTAAAGAAAAACAGTACAGTTTACCTTTTTCCTAAACGACTATGTTCAGAGCAATGTCTTTGAGCCAAAATTTGCAGCAAAGATATTTTTTGCATCCAAAGCCTAAACTTTTTTCAACTTTAAATATGCTTGAATTGACATAAGAATTGATATTATTTTAAAAGATTTAACAATATATTAAAACCAATCTTTCCTTGATTTTTCTTGTTCTAATAAATATGGTAGCTTTGGTGGTAATGGCAGGTAGGCATAATCCTTGAAAGAAGAATGCGACAGTATGCAGTACCCATCTTGGCTTTTATTGTACTTTACTCAAAGCTTCCACATAAGGTATACCTAGCATGAGTCAAAAGGCCCAAAACGTTTAGCTCAGTGACTTCTATAATTCCAATTTTGCAGTTATGTTTCGTCTCCAATATTACTATGTGATCTCAATGTTTTCATTATTTTCATGTTTTAGGAGCTCCGGTTCATTATATCTGCTATTCCCATGCTCAATCTTTCAGCAGCAGTTGCAGCTACACGAATGTATTAACTCATGACATCCTTGAAAGCAATTACGGGAGCAACATACTAATGAGATCGAACAATAGTTTTAGCTGGAAGATATCTTATTGCATCACTCCATGTTTTATGCTCATCTAAAGAGAAGTCTTTGTTTAAGTAATGTGTTTCAACTTGTATAATGCTCATTGAAATCAAATATTTTGGCTTGTGCCTATTGCATGATCTGATAGAACGATGGTTATAATTTCAACAATGAATTGATTGATTAATGAAGTTTATATGTGTTAAAACTTTAGGATCAGATTGTAACAGTATATATTGTATTTTTCTTTGTATATTATTGATATTACTTGCAAATATGGAATGTAATAATTACAATAAACAAGTCTGATTGCAGACTGTATTGCTTATTAATTACAGACTGTAATGTATAGTATATACTATATATATTATAGTCCTTGCAAATGAGATTTGACTTTGAAGACTGTCTTTCTGTGTTTGCTGTCTTAGTCTTAACCTGCGAAGGCATTAATATATGCCGTGGGACATGCCCATGGGGGAGCATGACTCCCTGTTAAGTCATATCCTTCATGGACAGACTTCATGTGGAGTCATGTCCCCATGTGGACATGTCCCACAATATGTAACAAAACCCTGTTGTTTAAACCTGATTATTTGATATGACTTTCAAAGAGTTGATTCAGGTTGAATTTAATACGTATTGTTAATGTTATTAATATGCTTTATAATAATATAGTTAATAAACGTGTTTGTGTGTAAACTATATGGCTAATTTGATAATCTCATTTAATATAAATGCATATTAATTACTTCAGCAAGAATACAATTAAATTATACAAAATAATCATTCTTCTTGTGTGCGTGCACACGCGTGTCGTCTATAAGAATGATTTATTTATTGATCAGTTATCCGACTGAAGCTACAAGTCATTAACACTCCCTCTTAGTTAGGGAGGATAAACAATGACATGTTCATGAATATCTTTGATCATGAAATATTCAGTATAATGATATCATCCCATGATATTAGGAGTAATGGCCTTAGAATATCAAGTCGCATGATATTCACCAAGTACTCAAAATATTTATAACGTATGCGCACACTTATCACTTAACAATATTTACCATAGGAACATTATACTCATGGTTTGTTTTAAGGATGTTATTCCACCATGACATATCTATACAATACAACTTATACATATCTATGTGGCGATATCTATCTCTTACTTGATTGATTTACAAGATATAATCTATCAAGATCTGCTTAGACATCATATGATATCCATCACAATAGAAGATTAAGTTATTGTAAGATTGTTGCCTTTCAATAACTTCTACAAATACAAGTGATAATCATTTAGAAGTCATCACTTCTTCATGATGTACACAGGGCCCAAGTAGTCATGAAATAATACTCATGATGAAAAATAGTTTCATTAGTATCAAATATGTTGAGACTCATTCTCAGTAATTACAATCATACCAAGTTTACCTCGGAAGGGTTCCACCTTCATTTTCACAAGAGGTTTGGCGAGGATGTCTGCTATCTAGTCATCTATATTGATATACCTCAACTCGACTACATTCTTCTCAACCGTGTCCTGGATGTAGTGATATGGGATCTCAGTGTGCTTTGATTTGTTATGAAATATTGGATTCAAGAAGAGTTTGATAGAACTCTAGTTATCACACTGAATGATGGTAGGTTCTAGTGGTTTTCAAATAGCCCAACTAGAAGTTTTCTTAACCATATTGCTTCTCGTGCTCCCATGGATTTGAATTCCATATTGCTATTTGAATTCCACTGAATTTGCCTCCACTGAATTTGCTTAACCATATTGCTATTTGAATTCCAATCCACTGAATTTGCCTCCCAATCAGAATCAATCTACCCATGTAGAGTAAGATCTACATTTTTATATCTTAAACCATATCCAATTGTGCCATGGAGATACAATAAGATGTGTTTGGCTGCTGCTAGGTGTACTTTCTTAGGTTCATACATGAATTGGCTAAGTGCAATTATTGCATAATAGATATAAGGTCCCATGTTCACTAAGTGCATCAGGGAACCAATAATTTGTTGGTAGAGAGTTGGGTCAGCATTCTTTGAGTCTGTAGTTGCTTCTTTTAACTTGTGTAAATTTCTTTCCATAGAAGTCGAAATAGGCTTGTAATCCATCATTTTGAATCTTTTTAGGATGTCTATAGCATACTTGCCCTGATTTAGAATATTTTCATTTGTATGCTGCCATATTTCTAAACCCAGGATGTAGTGAAGTATTCCCAAATGTTTCATAGAATTTGGATGCAAGATCTTGTTTACACTTGGCTATGTGGTGATCTTCTCTTATAATCAATAAATCATCAACATAAAGCACCAAAATCAACACATCTCCTTTTTGTATTTTGAAATATAAGTTTGGATATAATCATTTTTGGACAAACCAAATTTAGATAGATGATGATCTAGCCTTTCATACCAAGCTCGGGGAGCTTGTTTGAGACCATGCAGAGCTTTCTTCAATTTGCATACATGAGACTGCTAATCATGCACTACAAATCCTCCAGGCTGCTCTAAGTAAACTTCTTCTATAACTCCATTAGGAAAGCAATCTTTACATCCATTTGGTGAATTTTCCATCCCTTCGATGCAACAATGACAATTATTTTTCTAAGAGAGGTATATTTGGCAATCGAAGCAAAGGTTTCTGTATAGTTAGTGCCTTATGAGAAAAACCTCTTGCAACAAACCTAGCCTTGTATTTTTCTATGCTACCATCTGCTGCATGTTTGATTTTAAACAACCACTTGGATGATACAACTGACTTGTCTTTGGGTCTAGGAACAATAACCCAAGCATCATTCTCAAGAATGGAATTATATTCTTCTATCATGGCATCCTTCCAAGTTTGATGTTGAAGGGCTTCCTCTACATTTGAGGGTTCTGAATTTGAAAGTTCACTCATAAGTGCAATATAACTAGAGAATATGTTTGGCCTTTTTCTTTCTCTAAGAGATCTTGGAGGAGCTGCATATTTTGTTGATTCTTCAATCATCTTTCGAGCCCACAAAGATCTTTTTTTATTTTATCTAGGTACATATGTTGTATCCATAGGTTCTATGAGATTATCTTCTATTTGATCCTGCCTTTGAATCTCAAGGGGGAGATTCCTTTAAAGATCTGAAGAGGAATCTCTTTGAATATCTTAGTTATTGGATTCATTTTCATCCTTGGATCTTTTGAATACAGTATCTTCATCAAATATTACATCTCTGCTTAGTTCAAAGTATCCTTGTCCAGTAATGTATATTTGATAGGCTTTAGATGTTTCATTGTACCCAACAAGAATTCCTCTTTTCCTAGAAGGTTCTAGCTTAGGTCTATTTTCTTTAGGTATATGAATATAAACAAGGCACCCAAATATCCTCAGGTGACTGATGTTAGATTTTTTTCCAGTCAATGCTTCTTCAAGAGTTTTGTTTTCAAGATGAATCATGAGAGTGAGGGTGCCTATTCTAAATGTATACAGAAGCACTAGAGGCTTCAGCCAAAGGTGAGTTTCTAGGTTTTGATCATGTATCATTGCTTTTGTAGCTTCAACAATAGTTTTGTTCTTTCTTTCTACAACACCATTTTCGTGGGGATTGTAAGGAACAAATAACTCCCTCTTAATCTCAACATTTCTACAGAAGTGTTGAAAATTTCCTGATGTATATTCCCTCCCATTATCTTTTCTTAGGGTTTTGATCTTCTTTCCTGATATGTTTTCTACTAGTGCTTTAAATTCCTTAAACCTTATAAGAATCTTCAGATACTTTACATTTTAGAAAATATATCCATTTCTCCTAGAGTAGTCATCTACAAAGTTAATGTTATACGAAATACTCCTAAGGAGGGAACTAGCATTGATCCACATAATTTAGAATGAACAAGTTCTAGTACATTTTTAGATTTGCTTTCACTATTGTGAAAGGTTTATTTGATATTTTTCCCTAATGCACAACCTTTGCATGTCCCTTCGTGATTAGGTTTGAGTTTAGTTAATCCTAATACCATCTCTTCTAAAGAAGGTAGTCCTCAGAAATTGAAATGTTCTAATCTCATGTGCCAGATATCATTTTTTTTAGTAGATTCATGAATTAATGCTGATGTTGGAGGAGTGCATAGTTTGTAAAGGCATCCATGCCTTGTTCCAATAGTGTAAGCATTTTTAATATTTGAGTTCTTGGGCCAAGCTAGGACTTTTTCTTCCATGAAAGTGATTTTGTATCCCTTGTCCTCAAGTGCTGAAATAGAGACTAAATTCCTCTTTATCCCAAGTACTTATAGTACTGCAGTGAGTTCAAGTGAGATGTCTGATTTGAGGTTGATAGGGCATGTTCCAATTCTTCTACTGGATTGCTTGTATCATTTCCAATAGTTACTTCATCATCATTGTTTTCTTTTATGAAATCTAGATGTTCCCTGAAGCTTGTATATGCCAAGAAGCTCCACTGTCTATTACCCACGTGTTTGGTCTGTTTGATACCTGACTAGATAGGATGGAGTAGAATACACGTTTCTCTGAATCCATGTTTGTCTTACTGACTTCAACGAAGGAGGCTTCATGTTTGAGTCTATCAGGACATTTTGCTGCAACATGGCCACAGTTGTCACATCTATAACAATGCATCTTAGAAAAGTCTCTTTCTTTCTTGAATGGTTGTTTACCATTTCAGTCCTTGCCCTTTTTCCTTTTCAGAAAAGTCTTGTTCCCTCTTTTGTTATGTTGGGTTATGAGAATCTGAATCATCTTTTGTGGAGTTTATTCCAATTCCTCTAGTTATTAATCTGCACTATTTTGAATGTAGTCACCTTTTAGTTGCTCAAATTTGGGAAGTTTGGAACGAGCATTCATTCCTTTTATAAACATTTCCCAAGATATAGGAAGTCCATTTAGGGCTATCATTGTTAATTCCTTGGTATCATAGGTATTAACAATTGTGGAGAGTTGGTTTCTTTTAATTCTGTTATACTCATAAAGTATTAGGTGATAGTCTCTCCCTTATTCATCTTCATATGAGAGTTGATTTTTGAGAGCAAGAAGTCTACTAGTGTTGATCTCAAACATGTCTTCTAGGGCTTTGAACATATCATATGCAGAGTCTAGCTTTGTGATAATAGGTAGTAGGTGATATTTCACTCCGTCCACCAGTAATCTCATAGCTGTGGTGTTGTCCTTTTCCCATTGACTCTTTTCGTCATTCTCATTAGATGTAGAAGAATTTTCTGCAGTTGTTTTTGACTCACGCTCTTTTAGTATTAGCATCATTCACAATTTCCATGCTTCAAAATTTGAAGCACCTTCAAGTCTCTTCAAGTTTGATTCCATTCACCATTTTGGTATGTATAATATTTCCAAAAGAATATATATATATATATATATATATATATATTTTTTTTTTTTAAATTTATTTTTGTCAATAAAAAAATCAGATCTGGTCGTCTCTCAAACCTTCTCTAATACCATGTTAAAATTTTATGATCAGATTGTAACAGTATATATGTTATTTCTCTTTGTATATTATTGGTATTACTTATCAATATTGAATTTATTAATTACAATAAACAAGTCTGATTGCAGACTCTGTTGCTTATTTATTGCAGATTCTAATCTATAGTATATATATTATATTCCTTGCAGATGAGATGCAATTTTGAAGACTCTATGTTTTTCTGCATTTGTTGTCTTAGTCTCAACCTGCAAAGGCATTAATATTTGCCGTGGGACATGCCTACAGGGGGGCATGACTCCCCGTGAAGAGTATGTGGGTGTGTGTGTGTGTGTGTGATTTATTTATTGATCAGTTATCCAACTGAAGCTACAAGTCATTAATGATATGGAATATCATAATTCTTTGTTTTCCAGTCGTCGTAAATTGGAGCCAATAATTTCTTATTTCGTTATTGTAGCTAAGAATTTTTTTATCAAGGACTTGTATAGGCATCGAGTACCAGACAAGAAGGAATTTTGATGGCCATATTAATTAAATAATTTGTTTTTGCAGTTTCAATAATAGGAGGAAAAACATTTGGAAGTGGGCATATATTGCCATGATTGGCTCACTCTTTGCAAGGTTGGAAACCATTTTATTATTTTCAATAATTTAGGCCAAGGCATTATTTGTGTATATATTGTATATTCCATATATTATGACTAAATTTTTGGCTGGATGCTTCAGTTTAGGATTCTCTATTACAATGAGTGCTGCTTCTTATGCAAACTATCCAGCTGGATATGCATTAAGTGCTCTGCATAATAAAGGTAATAGAATTTGAGTATGTCTGAAAATTAAAGGTAATAGCTTAGTGAATTTGTTTTGATCTTGAAAATTAAAGGTAACAGCTTAGTGAATTTGTTTTGATCTTGACCAGAATTCTTAAATTTACACAGAAATGTTTCTCTTATAGATGATTCAATAAGTTAAACCTTGGGATTAACGCATGGTATGGTTGAAGATGGGAAAAGAAATTTTCCCATGGAAGGGACTTCATGGTTGGAACTTAGAAGTGATATAAGATGTATCTGTTATGCAGAATTAAACAACTTAATGTTTGTATTATATTCATTTTAAAAAAAACATTAATTTTTACATAACAAAATTAGTACAACAAAATCTTGTAACAAAGCTTCACTTCCTACACATACAAAGTTAATTCTAGCTTCGAGCAGGCTTCAATACCAGTCATGACATTGTAATTAATGAAATGGATCAGACTCTTTCTTGATGCCCTTTAAGTTTATTTTGAATCTAATCTTTCAGAAAAGGATGCTAAAAATCAATAGGTAAACCAAAAGTAGCCAAGAAATATTTCTCAAGGAATATCGTGTGCCAAAATTGAACCTCTCCAGTGGATGGTCATGTATAAAGCAGGCAAAACCTCTGAAAATATTATTTTCAAAAAGAAGAGGAAATGTAACAGCATCAAAATAAGAGTTTAATGTCTTATAATACTCTTATTAGGTTCTGCTGTGTGTGGTGTGCATTTTTCAACCATGAAGTGTTATAAATGGAATACAAAAGAATTAAGCTATGTTACCCCAGGTTTCTGGGACAGGGGGACGTGGGGACAGGGAAACGGGTTTCTGGGACGGATTTTTTTTTCTTGGAGCAGGGGATGGCAGGGGACGGCAGTGGGAACAACTATATAAAAAGTAGGGAAAATTTTAAATATACAGGGAAATTTTAAATATTCCTATAAAAATATGGATAATGCATGCTTATATAAATTATAGAGCCTTAACATATAATGCTTGTGTTAAATAATTTAACTTTAGAGTTCACATGAGAGTGGAAATCAAACAAATTATCAAAACTGAAACATTAATTTTATGGGACAGCCAAGGGAAAGGTTTCCGGAAGCTTTCGAGTTTCTAGGACTGGGGGATGTGGGGACGGGATCAATTTTTGCTGGAAACGCGTCCGCGGGTAACATAGTTTTTTTGAGATGGCCATAAGCAAGGTTTAAGTATCTCTACCTTTTCTTTTGCCTTTAGAGTCACTACATTCTTTCAGTACACAAAATATGAGAGTTGGGTTTCCAAGGTAGATTACCTCTGTTTTTAGAAGAGAAATGCTTAAAAGACAAAGTGTTTACCATACAGGATAAGAACTAAACACATGTAGTATAGCACGATACAACACAGAACAGATACTTTATTCATATATACACTCAATGCTTACAATCCGAATAAAATGATTACAATGATCACAACGATGATTCCAAAGTCCATCTCAGACGTGTACATATACCTTTCCGAAGGGGTGACTCAAGCGTCATGCGCCCGTTCGGATACTACTCTACCCGTCGGCTACACTATACATTTTACCGACTACATAAAGAAAGTAAAGAGATTCACCCTGCTCTGAAGTTTGTCTGTATTATGCAGCCCTGTTCTAAAACCAAAATTTTCCCCTTTGCACTGAGATATTCTTTTAAGCAGTTTGCTTGCTATCTTGAATACTCAGTTTTAGATTCTTAGATATTGCAATATGTAACTCATGCCAAACAAAAATCCTGAACAACATATAACTATTGCAATCTTTTAAGATGAGCAGCAAATAAAGGAGATGTAGCATAGATAAATCATATTTTTTTGTCCTTAATTTGTTAACTCAATCTGATATTGATATTAACCTTAAATGCATAATATTGCTTCTGTCCATTATAGACCAAATGTGAATGAGATATTGTCATAGTAATCACTTACTAACATTATACAACAGCTACATTAATAACAGAGAGACAATAGAGTAGTACCACACAACACATTCGAATGGCAGAATATTATTCTCATTGATTGTACTAGAGTCTTACACAAAACCATAAGCATAATCCCCCAAAGTCTTGGTAATCCCTTACATATAGCATTCCTGGTTGGTTAAGACCACCAATTGTCACAACCCTTCAGCATTACCAACTTATTATACTCCACTACTAACAAAGTATTAATGTACTAACCATTATTAATTGCCTACAATATCCCCCTTCTTGGGAGTTGTCGTGTTCCAGATGACCAAAAAAGTCTTCATACTGAGACAAGTGAGAAGACATTCCTAGAGTAGCGGAGGTAGTCCATGGAGCTGTTGCCGAAGGAGTTTCAGGTCTCTTTCTACAACCAACTGTTTTTCCCTTGTTGCCTTCAATAGTCATATGACATCCATACGATCTTTTTCTTTGGCTACCAACTTCTATTTCTTCTCCATCCATGTAGTCTTCTCTTGACTCAATCCAATCTCCAGTTCTTGGAGTCTTTCCTTGAGGCTATCTTGTTGTCATGATGCTTCTTGGGCCTGTAATTGTGCATCTGTAATGTTGTTATTTATTTGTTTTCTCTCCTGTTGGAATTCTTTCCAAAACTTCTCGGGATCATGCTTTCCAAGGGATATTAACTTTTGCCTTCTTGCTGTAACATACTCTTCTTTTTTAGCGTGAATCAATTTTGTATACCACTTATTGAGATCTTTGTTTGCGTCTTTCCCTCTCATAGATCTCTTTGCTGCCTTACACTCGTCATTGTACCATGGATTTTTCGGAAAAGTATTAGCATCCCTTTTTCTGTTGTTTGATATTTTGCATGCATCTAAAGCCTTGTGAATAATAAAGGTCAGCAAGCTGCTATGGATGTGCATACTCTATTTTAAAGGCTTCCATGTCTGCAAGCAGAGGAGAGTGGCCGCACTTATTAACTATAAGCTTTGTTTTCTCATGTATAACAAAATTATCGGGTCCTAGAGTGCAAGATTAAGTAGATTCAAGGGGGTAGCATTGATGGCACTGGTGAATATAATCTCAAGGTCTCCTTAACCACACAATGCAGGTATCCCATGCTGGGAAGATCAGATTCTCTTACCATCCACTCTTTTCCTGCTACAGAGTCGATTTCTTGCTCCAATGTTTTGGCTTCAAGGGTATTTTTCAACATCTCAGTCATGGCCTATTTGAATGAGGAAGTTGTTCCTATTGCAACACACGGGTGGTTTTTGAGATAATGTTCATCTAGCTTTATATCAAGCAGGTCAGATGCTGCCAACTGTTACATATGTGCAGCAATGTTTTGTACCAGCACTACTTTTATGCTTTATGGATGTCTATGTAACGTGTTAAAAGCTCCATATTTGGCACAGGCCTGAAAATTGTCACTAAGATTGCAAACTCCAACTCCACTGCTTCTATATTCACAGGAGCTGACAGGTAAAAGATGGCTAACTTGGCACTGACTAATGCAATATGTATCTACATTCAAAGCTTCAACCATCAAACTGATTCTCTACAACAGAATCCATGCGGCTAATTTTCTATTTGGCACTTAGTCAAGCATATTGCCTCGTCATTTGGTTGTGCTTGATATAGGAATGTGATGAGAGTCATCTTCTTCCTAACACATCGATAGATGCCCGCATTCCAATTCTATCATCATCATTGAATGTAGATTCTAGATTTGTTGTCGGGTTATTGGGTAGTTGGATGGTTGGCCCATTCGAGGGAGTTACACGGTCGCGACAGTTCGCCTCGCGATCCCTCGGATAGTATATGTATGCATCATTTCCTTATTTGAGACATGTTGGTATGGAGTACATTTGTGTACGGTGATCAATGAATGAATATATTATTATTATCTCTCCTTACATTTCATGTTGAGTACTTTACTTTTTGTATACAATTAGTCTCTGTTAACCCACGAGGGTAAACATTTGGCGCTGTTGCCATTTCGAATTTGGGGAAAGCAACGCGACCAATGGCATACCACAAGTAGAGTAAATGGGAATACCCCTAGAGGAGAATGTGAGAGTGAATGAAAATAGAATTCCCGAGTTGTTCGAGGGAGAGCACAAACTGATGGAGAACTTCCACATTTTATTCCACTCGAGTATTGAAACCTTCATACGAAGAGAAGCCATACAAGAAGAGGTTCTACAGGACACCGTGTGGGACTCCCTAAACATGAGCCTTACCGCCAACCGAGTGCTGCATCAATTTCCCAGACTATTTGCACAAGCCTTCCTGGCACAAGGACAACAATGCAAGGAGATTGAGCGGGAGCAACAAAGGCAGTAGACCCTTTGGAACTTCCAGGAACGCAGCCGTCACGAAGCGGAAAGCATGATGAAAATAGCCAAAGGCCCCACCCATGAGCCCTAGGCCATTAGAATGTGAGTAGAGTATAAGTGGAAAGAACACTAACCTCTGTAATTGTCGTACAGATGACCATAATGATGTATAGAGACTTTATATGAATAAAAGTGTTCTTGTTAACTATGATGTCTTTTAAGGATTAATGCCAAATCAGTTGAACAAAAATAAAAATAAAAATGAACAAAATAATAATAATATTCATGTTGCACAAAGAGCTTTGATCCTCACACAACAAGTCAAGCGACGACAAAGGCTCAGACAACTCGCTGACGGGTACGACAGTGGGGTCACGGAGGGTGACTTCGGTGCCGTAGGAGGTGCATTAAATGGAGAACAAGGTCCGCCTAACCGTTTGTGACTGAGAAGTATTGAGGACTTACTTGAAGAGACACGGCAAAGGTTGAATTTGGTTGAGGAGACAAGAGAGGAGTTTCTGAACTTACATACGCCACGGGTGAACCCAGACAAAAGTAAAGAGGGAACCAATGTGGCTCAAGGTGCTGAAGGAGCATGAGCACACGGTGATTACTTTGTCCCAGATACACCATTCGAGCAAGTGTTGTTTGACAGTAGACCACGCCTCTTCACCGAAGTTATCACACCGCAGTGCACACAGGCACAAGTGCATGCACGACAACAACAATCATTACGGACACAGCAACCACCTGTAGCACCATAGCGGCCACCAGTTATGGCAGGGCTGAAACATAAATTACCCAAGTTTACCGATGATGGGAAGGAAGGTCCTGTCAGAAATTGTCGTACGTGTGAAACTATCTAGGTGGCAAATTTTGTTACTGACAAAGATGAATGAGTCCAACAGTTTTTTGCAATACTATGGGGTGTTGCCACCGACTGGTACTTGGACATGGACAAAGCCAAAATAGGTTCATGGGACAATCTCAAGAAGGAATTCCAAGCAAAATTCAAACTGCTTCGAGACGACAATGAGATCATCACAGATATCTACAACGCTATTGATGCGAGTTTTTTGTCACTACATAACATATTAGTAATTGGATGCTTGATACAGAATATCAAATACACAATTCCTCTCTTGAAAAGTTATCTCTCATGGGACATGAGTATAACTCCAATGTTCCTTACACCGTTGGATACTCGCTTAGTTTTATCAATGTGATTTGCTGGTAATCACGTAGGCGGCCTTACGTTTTCTTGTTTGAGAAAAATTTGGATCTTGGTGAGAAAATGGAGATGGTGGTTCGGTGTGAATGCTAGACGATGTTGATGGCGCGATGATGGCAATGTAGGGTGAATGGCGATGGAAGGTGAGAATGCCGATGTTTTGGTTTACTTCTCTAACTAACCTCTTCTAAGCATGAAATTTGGCTGCTCAACTACTCCTACTCCTAAGAATGGAAGGTTAGCAGATGGACGGGGATCGAATCTAATGAAGGCTAACCAGCGGCCCTACCTCCATAGATGCAACGCTTCAAAGGAAAGTAAACTAGATCACCACACAAAGCCTCCCAACCAGCAGCTAGGATGCTAGTGGCCTAGTGTTGACCCCTATCAAACATCTACCAAAGCTACCATGCAACTATCCATTTTATTTTACTCTTACTCTAACAACTTGAAATGAAATTGCTTCAACTTGAAAAGAAAATTTAACTATGTGGAAGTAGAAAACATGCAATAACACCCAATGTTCTTAGTCAACATGCAATGAAAAAGAGAGCACTTTGGTATTATTTTCGCAACAATTTCTCCAACCCCCCTCCTTTACAAATGAGAGCCAATGGCCTTATATAGAGGTCCAAAATACAATGGACGGTAGAGATCAAAACAAGATCGACGATCCAGATTGGATCCAAAAACCCTAATTAGGGTTGCCACCCCATCGGCCAATGAGAAGATGCCACCTCATCAATGGACCAATGAAAAAAGTGCAAAAGTGGCAACCAATGAGAAGGCACCAAAATGGTGGCCAATCAGAAACAAACACTTGTCCTATTCTAGAAGAAAGAGAAAGTTGCCACTTGGGCTTACATAAGATGATCTTCTAATATAATTCTTCCTTTTTCTTTTGTTCTTTTAGCTAAGGCAATGAACTTAGCTAGCCTTTCGTTAACTTCTTCCATAGGAGGACAAGGTGTGTGCTTCGCTCGGAGTTCTACTGACTTTGCCACGCTGTTTGCTGCTTGTAGTATCCTTTCGTGATCCTTCTCATATTCCTTTGCAAACCCAATAAAAGCATTGAGTGAGGAAAGGGTGTTCAGATGTTTCTTTTTGACGGCAGCCTTTCCTAACTCATCCAATCTCGATCCAAATCCTGTCTCACTGACATCCTCCTCTCTAATACCCTCAAAATCAAGCGCCACCCCAACATCGCTCATCATGGTCGAAATGGAAGTGTCGACGCTTGGGCCGTGTTGTGCAATCTCATCATGAATTTCTTCAAGTGTTCTGAATCTGGTAGTCAATGCGACATACCAAGATTCAACTATGCTCAATCCTCTCTCATCAACCAACCGGGCTCTTTCCAAATATGCCTCCGGTAGCCTAATGAACGCCTGCAGCCTAGGAATAACTAAATCCTTGATGGGAAGAAAATTCTTCCATTCCTCTTCAAATAATCTGAATTTGTTTCTAACAGTCACCAATGACTGGAATGTTGAGATGAAGGAGGGCAAGAAATTTCGCCCATCTTGGATTGTATCATAGATCCAACCCCTTACTTCATGTAACTGAGCTGATACCTCTTCCGAATTGCTCCCGCTGTCTTGAGGAAGGGCTGCCTGATGCAACTGTTGGATTGGCTGGCAATCTCTCCAATATTTGTTTTCGGCCTCCAACTTTACTATCTTTTCGTTTGCCTTCCTCAATCTTTCTCTGATTGATGCTATGCCTTCCTGAACCTCCTCACATTCCATATCATCTGTATTTCTTCCCAAATTATGTTCTACTATTTCGTACTCCTGGGTTGCAATCTCATCCGCTGCCTTATTGACTGTTGGTATAGCAATCTGAACCCTTCGGTGACCATCACTGTCGCTTCTGATTACCCTTGCCACCGTATTTGCCATCTATTTTTGGTTCTCGCTATCATCCTTTTCTATTAGTCCTTGGATATCATCAACTGCGTGAGCCATTACCACCTCGCCTCTTGGCATAAGCATTTGCCTTAACCATAGTGGTGCAGTGCATCTCCCCAAATCCGGATTCGGTTCGACCAACAAAGCATCACCAACGGCCTTAGACGCCTGACTTATCTCTTCAATATCAATCGGCCCATCTTCTTCTCTACTAGTTTCTGCCATATTTCCTTGCTGGTTCTCCGAGAGAGGGGAGTACTCCGTACTTTCACTGTAGCCACTTGATTCCGAATCAGAGCTCACCTCCACTGCGGCCCCTTTATCACTCGAATTGACCTCTTGGCTTCTAGCCTTAGTTATACTCTCCCTTGACGGCGCTGCCCGCTGTCTCTTGGCTGGAGGTTCCGAACGTTCTTGACTTTTCTCTACCTCCAAAGCCCTCTTCTTGCTATTTCTAACTGTCTCCGATTGCCGGCCACTTCCTTCACCCTTCTGTCCGATTGATTCTACTAGACCTTCCTTCGGTTTCATCATCTCATAAGTAAGGAGAACCTTTTGTCTTTGTAGCTTTCTCAACTTGGCATTATACCACGACTCGGTATGCAAATCTACTGTCCTTGTGACTGCCTCCAAGGAAGGATCCTGATGATCGTCCCAATCCACTGGATTCAACTCTGTTCCAACTACTGTCTCATAGTCTTCTCTCAACACACTACGATCATCCTCCAATTGATCAGGAATATCAAGGCCTCTCCATCTGATATCTCTCATCATGTTCACCGACAATCTCGAGAAAGCTAGCTTTCTCACGTGAAAATCATCCTTTGCATTGGCCCAAAAGTCCTCTATAGTGGGAACATGCTTAAATTCGCTTCCATGAGATGCCTTGATAAGACCAACAGGGTCGAATCCTTGCCTTGCTCTGTACCTGCCTAGATGATACCACTCCAATTCCTTTTCCGCAGCCTCAAAGGTGGCCCGATTTGGGCAACTATCATTGCCAATTATAATTGAGAAGGAAATGCCTGTTTTCCCCTCATTCCTCATTACTCTATCATAGTGCTCAAGCTGCCTAGCCAATTCCATCAAAACTACCTTGTCGGGCGGGTATCTTGGAAGCCTCTTGGGACAAACTGTACTTCCTGCCACTGTAATGTATGTGAATTGCGGGAATTGGATGAACCAACTCCCAAACTTCTTAATCCTTGCTTCTGCTTCCGATGAAAGTCTCTTAGCAGGCGCCCCTTGTAATACCCTTACTGTCTTCATGGCGAATGCATCGCAAAACATCTTGTAATCCTTGTTATTGTGCAAATGAAGCTGCGGATAGCATTCATGCACCAAATATTGCCCCGGCCCATTACCAATCTCTCCTAAGGCCCTAAGTCCCGGACTCTCATACAATCTAGCAATTAAGTAAAACAGATAGGATCCCATGTAGAATTACCTTTGGTTTTGAACTGTTCTAAGTTGCAATTCTAAATTTTCACTTATGATCCTAGCCCAATCAAATTTTCCTTTTCCCTTTTCAATTTCATCAATGAAGAAGTACATCCAGTTTTCGAATTGCATAGCTTGAGCTAGGCCCATGATCCGGCTGAGAAGAACAATGAGATCGCCATATTCCGGCTTGAAATCTGCCACTGTAAGCCTTGTTGATTTGTTAACTCCTTTCCTTCCTTCGTGTATCCAATTCCGCTTTAGATGTGAGAAGTAGGCCTCTTGGTTACCTTGAAATGATTTGGCCGCCTGATCCACCATTACAACTGTCATGCCCTTGCTCTGGGGAATATTAAATGTCTCTTCAATTGCTTGTTCGCCAATGTTGGCCAACACTCTCTTCCCTTCGCCAAAAATGATGGATTTACTGTCTAGATCAAATCTGGATGCACACTCCATAATCAATTCCGGACAAGGCAAAGTAGGAGGAAAAGCTGCTGCATGTACAATTCCGCTCTTGTATATCCTCTTTGCCAAGGGGGATTGTCCTTCCTTTAGTCTGTCCCTCATTCGTATCATGTCCACTGTAGCGATATTAGTATCGGTTATTTTCTTCATTTTCGAGAAGAAGGAAGTTTTGGGCGTCATATCCTCTTTGTCTTTCTTAGCGTTTGCCCGCTTGGGATTTTTACTTGCACTATCATCCTCCATGCTCGTCGCCCTATTACGGGATGGTAGAGTGGTGGACCAAAAGGCAAGAAGAACCAAGTAGTGCAATTCTTAGAAAAGAGCGAAAGAATGGATGTCAGCTTAAGCACTCCTTGCAACTCTAGATGATGACTTTCACCTTAACTAATAATCTTACAGCAACTTTTCGGAACCCGGGATATGACATCAAAGAATTACAAATCCCTTTGCAAATTAGAAAACAAAGCCTCTAAGCTTATCCAACACTTGCCTTCTATGCAAAAATCAAACTTTCATATGTATCTCTTCTCCCAACAAAATTGCCCAAATCTGATATAAAAATTGCAACCCCTCTAGAAAATCAGAATTTTGTCTTCCACAAATTTCGGACCTCACAAAATTCGGCTCCCACAAAATTCGCCCAAGCAAAGAAGGAGCAAAATCTGTAAAATCTGCCACCTAGGGCACAAATCGCAGCCCACAAAGTGGAGCAAAAATCCCCAAAAACGCAAAAATCTGGCCCTTAGACAAATCGCCCAACAATGGCAATGGAGAAATTGCCCAAAAATCGCCAAAAAACTGCCTTCCACCAATTTCAGCCAAGTCTGGAAATCTGCCCTTGCTTCAAATTCGCCCAAGCATGAGGAGCAAATGAATTGATGAAAATGAAATGGGAGGGGACTCCCTTTATAGCAGCTTTCACCTTCCTCCCAGGCTGGCCGACTTGGTCCTATAGAGGAAAAAAAAACAAAATTAAAGCTAAGTTAGTGGCCCACTTTAAATACTTTGCCAAAATTTTAATTTTCTAAAATGAAAACTGCACTTTTAATTTACTAATTAACCACAAATTGCAAAACGAAATTGAATGGTGCCTTGGGGATGCTAAAAATTTCTATTTAATGAGGGTTTGCTGACTAATACATCCTTGAAATTGAATTTTGGCTAACCAAAAGCCATTTCTTAATATTAATTTAACAATTTCATTAAATACCAAAAGCTTTCAAGGCAAATTTAATCTATTAAAGCCAATTTTTGCAATTTTCCTCTAAATCGATTTTGCTAAATAATTAAAATTTTATGACAAAAAATAAAATTGCCTCTAGAGTAAAAATCGATTTTGCAATTTAACTTCATCTTACAAAATTAAATTCTATTTCACCAAAAAAAAATAAGATTTTCCAAGAACCTAAGTCTAACGAAAAATTTCCTTATTTGAAAATCATTCAAATTTACAATTAAATCCAAATTTTCAAAAGAAATCGTCTAATTACAAAATTCACAATCTTATCCTGCCAAGTTGAAATCAATTTTGAACTTATTCGGCCTAAGGATAGAACTGATAGCTCTGGAAAATCAAGTTGAAACCGGGTGAAAAATACATCTAACCTTCTCCACTGGCCCTAAAGGCGATTAAAAAGGGGGTCCCCAAGATTTTGGGGCGATGTGTGAAAACCTCACAACAAACGCTAAGCAAGGAAAGAAGGAAACTGTCCGAGCATACAATAGAAGATTGAAGGAAATACTCGGAAAGATGGAAACCCAACCGACAGATGAATTAAAGAAAAGACGGTTCATCGATGGATTAAATACATCCCTGAGAAGAAAAATAAGGATTGCATCGCCGACATCATACACTGATGCGTATGATAGAGTGATGAATTTGGAAAGTGAACGTAAAACTTTAAAGAAGAAAAATAAAAGCAAGTCATCATCATCCGAGAGCGATGAATCCTTAGATGAGGATGATAGTAACAGTGAGGGTGAATCTAATAAAAAGGTACAAGCATTATAGAAGGATATGAAACGCATGATTCGAGAGTTGATAACAATGAAAGGAGGCATGGGATGAAATGACGAAGGGGAAATGTGGTGCACGGACTGCAAAGAGAGCGGACACACAAAAAGAGTGTGTCCCAAAAAGACACTATGTGACATCTGCCAGGTGATGGGTCATAACACAAAGGAATGCCCGTACAACTTAAAGACAAGAGTGCCACAAGTCCTTTTCACTCAAGAACAAACATCCACCTCCGGGGCCGCCAACAAGCAAACAAACAATGCTTCATATAGTAGGCTCTGAAATAAGTGGCAAGGAGGAAGAGGAGGTAATGAAAACAAAATCCGAATACAATATGATTCAAAGGGCCAACCGATGATTTAGTGGCATGCGTGCAGTCAGTTCGGCCACTTCACCCTAGACTGCGACAAGAGCGACACATCCCAGATGTTGTGTTGATGGTGTGGTCTCGGAGATCACGAAGAAGCCAATTGCCCGAAGCCTAGGGTCAACTTACTCAACATTGAGGAAGAATAAGTACTAGTACTCACTCGTACCCAAGCAAAACAAGCCATGTACCCTGATCCCTGTACTGAAAAACAAAGAGTATCGGAGGCAAAAGAAGAAATAGAGAAGGCAATAAAGGCAAAGGGGGATACAGCCGTGGTTCCAAGTACCTCTAGACGAACAGAGGCTTAGAATAACATACTAGGGTGGATATTACAAATGGAGGTTCCAATTAAAGTATAAGAGCTCCACACCTTTCCCCAATTGAAGATGACATTACTAAACACCTACACCGCACAACCAAGCGCTAGCACCATACAACGGCCAACCGTTTCGGGAGGATCAGCAGTAGACCCTATGATACTCGCGTTGAACAACAGACAATACCTTGCGGTAGTAGAGATGGGTATCCTTGGGACAATCCTCATTGATACCATAGTTAATGGTGGGTCGGGAGTAAATGTGCTTCCAGAGGAGACATGGAAAAAACTTGGGAAACCTACCTTGTGGCCCCCCACCTTCAACTTAGTGCAGACCAACAAGCAATGAAACCTCTGGAAACATTGATAGCTCAACCAGTCACCATTGGAACCCAACCATCTGTACTAGATTTCGTCATGATTGCATTGAAGAAGGGATATGATGCCATTCTTGAAAGGGGATGGCTAGTAACAGCAAGGGCAAACCACAATTGGAAGAGAAATACACTTTCGTTGGAGAGTGGAGGAAGGAAGTATTTTGTCGACCTTCGGACACAAATGGTAAGTAAGAAGATGGTGTTGGAATTTGGGGGAAGGGACGAAGGACAAGAACGGATGGAGCCTAATGACAAAGGCATGCTGGAACTTGGAAGATATTTGGAAGATGACTTAGATTCCTTGAACGGCCTTTTCCATTGGGAAATGGAAGATTACGAGATATTTCTGAGTTGCAACATGCTAGGAGTAGAAGGAATGGATACAGAAGAGAAGGAGGTTTTTCCACCAGAATTCCGAGAGTACAAAGGAGGAGAAGCTCGGGTGAATGAGAGTCTTGCTCTCAACTTCAACGCAGGGAAACCAATCAAATATGAAGAACCATTTGTACGTGTTATGAACCTCAGGGATGAAGAGAGTCCGTGCAACATCCTATTTGATGATGATTGGAATCCAGTGTTGAAGGTGGGAGCATTCAAAATCTTCATGGAGTACAAAGATGTGTTCGCCTGGAGTTACAAGGACTTGAAGGGAGTACTGCCAGAGTTGTGTGTACACCGAATACCCCTAGTGCCTAGCACGGTACCTGTGCGGAAGAGACGATACAGAATGAACAAGAATTATGTACCTAGGGTAGATGAAGAGATCTAACGCATGTTGGAGGTAGGAATCATAGTCCGAGTTGAAACAAGTGAATGGGTCTCGCCCATTGTGATATCATTAAAGGAGGCAAACCAAATCAGGATCTGTGTCAATTTTCGTTGCTTGAATGTTGTCAGTATAAAAGACCCTTTTCCTATCCCCTTCACAAATACAATACTTGAAGAAGTTGTTGGACATGAAATGTACTCATTTATGGACGGGTTTTCCTATTATAACCAGATATCGATAGTAGATGAGGATAAGCTGAAGACCACTTTCGTGGTAGAAGATGGCATCTATGCATATCACCGGATGCCTTTCGGCTTGTGCAATGCAGCAGTGACCTTCCAAAGAATAATCGTCCATATGTTTGATATAATGTCCGTAGGGAACTTTTGTGCATTCTTGGATGATTGGTCTATCTTTAGTGGACAAGACATGCATTTGACAACACTTGGAGAATGCATGGAAAGATGTCGGCCAGGCTGGCATTAAACTCAAAGAAATGCAAATATATGGTACCCCAGAGTAAGCTGTTGGGTCACATGGTGTGTAAGACGGGACTCAAAATTGACCCCGACAAGATACGAGTGATTGTAGAGATGGAAACGTTAAACAATGTCAATGGCGTCAAATCATTTTTAGGACATATTGGATATTACTGGAGGTTCATAAAGAAATTTGCTCAAGTTTCATGCCCCCTTGACTGGCTCACAAGAAAAGGGGAACCCTATGTTTGGGGGACGGAGCAAGAAACCTCCTTTAAGGAATTATAGATGAGATTGCTAGGGGCACCAATCCTGGCCCATCCGAACTAGGACAAAGAATTTCACGTGCACGTAGACGCGTCTAACTTTGTAATTGGTGCAATACTTGCACAAATGGGTGATCATGGTCTGGACCATCCGAACTACTTTGCTAGCAAAGTATTGTCAAAGGCTGAGAAGAACTACAACACGACAGAGCGGGAGACTCTAGGAATGGTGTATGCTATACAAAAGTTTAGACCCTATCTATTTGCAACACCCTTCACATTCTACGTAGACCTCCAGGCGTTGATGTACTTGGTAAACAAACCTGTCATTCAGGGGAGGGTGAGCAGATGGTTGTTACTACTCCAAGAATTTACATTCACCGTCATAGTGCGACCTGGGAAAAGCAACATTATAGATGATCAACTATCTCAGATCAAGTTTGGGGAGCCGCCAGAAGGAGTTAATGATCACTTCCTCGATGCACATTTATTTCATATAGCCATCCTTCTAGAGTGGTATAAAAGCATCGACGAATATCTATCCACTCACAATTTCCAAGGGAGATGCCACCAAGTGAACAATGAAAGTTGGCATTAAGGAGCAGAACATTTTCCCTAATCAATGGTTTGTTGTATAAAATGGGGCCAGACCAAGTATTGAGAAGATGCGTCATGGAGGAAGAAGTACAAAGTGTGCTTCGGGAAGCCCATGAAAGCCCAGCGGGAGGGCATATGGGAATGGACACAATGGCAAGGAAGTTACTTCTGGCAGGGTTATGGTGACCTAGGCTCTACAATGATGCTAGAGAGTGGGTGGTTAGCTGCGACACTTGTCAATGCACGGGTAAACCCTTGAAACGAGATTTTATGTCACTCAATCCATCTCATGCCCAAGAGTTGTTCGAACGATGGGTTTTAGATTTCCTAGGACCCTTGAAGCCGAGTCGAGCTCGGCGATGCCACTACATTGTGGTAGCAACATAGTATCTCATGAAGTGGGTGGAGGCACGAGCATTGACCAATAACTCGGCCATAAACACAACGAAGTTCATTTATGAGCAGATAATCATGCATTATGGCATACCTATCCAGTTGACTAGTGATAGGGGAGGTCACTTCATTAATCATGTCATCTGATTGCTGACGACTGAGTTCAAAAATTTTCACTCCCTATCAAGCCCGTACTACGTGAGAGCCAACGGTTAGCTAAAAGCAATGAAAAAAATTTGAGTATTGGTCATATATAAGTCATGCAGGGTGGAACAAGCCGATTAGGAAGAGAAGCTACCATGAGCACTTTGGTAGTATCACACAACCTACAAAGTCGCAACAGGACAAACGCCCTTTTAACTCATGTTCAGGCAAGAAGCAGTCATGTTGGTAGAATTTATGGTCCCATGCCTCTGAATAACAATTGACAATAAACTTGGTGATATGGAAAGTCTCAGGGAGAGAATGTATAGGCTAAGAAAGCTAGACGAGTGGCGGGTAATGGCGCAATGGGCAACCGAGGTAGTGCAAACTCGTCGAAAAGCATGTCACGATAAACATTTAAAACAGACAAGGTTCCAACCCAGACAATTAGTGCTAAGGTACAATGGGCAAAATGAGATCAAACCCAAAAAGTTCAAGGTGAAATGTCTAGGAACCTACTGAATACGAGAGGTGGGCAACAACAAGGCCATTAAGTTATGGACTCTCAATGTGTTGGGTTGATATTTTGCAACCGACAGTTTTGGGTAAAATTCAATCGCAAAACAGGTAGACCAGCCACAGCGTATGAGACCAAATCTCTCCTACATTAAAAGGAAGGCTCCCCCTTCTCTCTGTTCCTTGGATCAACTCAAGATAAGCAAGAAGTTGAGAGATTTTGTAAAGGGTGTTACCAATATTCTTTCCTCTTAACTTTCAAGAAAGAATCCACTTACCGGCAGAGCGAGTAATGGGCAAGATGAAATCTCTAACTACACTTCTATCTAGTCGCTGGAAAAGGTGATATCGATAAACCAACATCAACTCAAAGACTCATTGAAAGCGTACAGATTTGGCTCTAAGTCCTGTTTGTTTAATTGATAAGAAAAATCACTACCATTGGGGCGCAAAGACTTCCAGAAGTAGATGATTTCTATTCTATAAGAAAAACCTCTACCATTGGGGCACAAAGACTTCCAAAACTAGGGAAATTCTAATTATTTTTCATGAATTTAAGATGGTAACACAAGTCAAAGCTTCTAGTCTATGTATTACCACAACTGCTCCCAATCAAAACTTCGGCTCCGATTGCTTCTTAACTCACTATGCTCTATTATTGAACACACAACAGCAACATGAACCAAAGACGATAGACACAAATTACATTCATATCTTCTAATTTTCTCTATCACAAGTGCTTCTTTTATTCACTTTTCTCCCAAATTCGTACTACACAATCAAAGTTATGCTTGCTCAAGTCTGGCAAAGATTTTTTGCATACAACAAAAGATAATTTTTACAATGAGGGGGGCACTCCTTTTAGAGGCAAAGGAGTTGAGAAAAAGATGGAGAAAAAAGTGGGAGCAACCCAAACAACTTTGACTTGGTCTAACTAACAAGAGAAATTATTGGATCACATGTAAGTCATATTACATGTAATTACACATTTTCATGTAATACATCCTCTTCAATTACAAACATGAAATAGGAACAAGAAAGACGAAGAGAAATGAAATAATCATAGGGATTGCTCTAAAGGGTCTTGTACTTGGCGATCGAGAGTTCCTGTATTTCGTGCCACTACATTCACCTTAATAATCATGGTGTTACGTCTTTTGATAGCCTCTGACTCTCTTTGATGAATTGTCTGTTATCATTTGAAATCTTGATGTGATCAAGCTTTTTCTCATTCAAGTTGTCGTGAATTCTCTTTTGTAGATTGGCATATTCTGGAGTCTTCGACACTTTGAAAACCTTCTCGATGGTGTCCGGATGTAAACTCAGAACAATTTTCCGACAAGCATCTGCAACTTTTTTTTATTTTTAAAACAAAGTGCTTGGAGCATTCCCACACGAACTCAGGTTCTCAAACAACCATTGGGAAAATGAAGATCAAATGAATTACTACTTCTTGAGAATCAAAGCATGTCTTCTTGATATGATATCTCTGTTCTTTGACATATCTTGAAAAGTGTGTTGCAATATGAAGATGATAACATCTTCCAATGTGATTGAGTCTTTGAGAACTTTGGGATTTGAGTTACAATGACGAATCCATGAGGTGTGGGTATTTAAAGTATGGATTAGACACTTATGGAACAGATATGATGGCTGGAAATGAATCAGAAAGCATATGTATTTGGATGGAAAGGGCCAAAGTCGGACTTGGAAAGATGGATTGCATGTGGGCAATGATGGGCTTTTGTAGGTATGGCCAAGAATGTATGTTGGGATGCATATGAATGCGTGCAAATGATAACTTCTAACTTTAAAAGTGTGACCTTTAGTCAAAAACGGGTTCTCTGGATGTCATTACACGTAAAGTGGATTACATGTAGAACGAACATGCATTAGGGTTCGGAAGATGGAAATGTGTGTAAATGGGAACAAAGGATGAGATTGCATGTAAATGTGGATGGAGGGTGAGATGCAGTGTGTCATGACATGAAAAGTGGAATTACATGTAATTTTGCTCTTGAAATGTAATTGCATATGAAAGGAATGGATGCAATGTGCCTTGGCATGTAATGGCAAATATGGAATCAAACGATGCACTTGCATAAATAGGTGGAAGGTGGAGTGAAGTGAAACGTGCTCAAGTTCTTGGGAAAGAACTTGCAACTTCTTCCAAATGAAGAAAAACGAGAAAGCAAGCAAACAAACAACAAAAACAAGTACAAAAGAAACACGTGTCTTTGGTCTTAAACTCAAATATGTCAACAAGCAAGTTGCTTTCAAGTGCAAATTTGAATTTGGAATTTGGGAAAATTCCAAAAATGTGAAAATCAGAGTTTTCATTATTTTAAAAGAAAAAATGTACTTTTCATAGCATATATATGAACAAGTGTACAACTTCAAGCTAAAATATGTATGAAAATAGCAAGATAAGCATAAATTGATGAGCAAGTTTGAAAATGTCCACTTACATGAAAATCAAAGAACCAAAATAGCAAGAATCATAAACTTTGAAGACCAATTCTCCTCCAAATCCGGATTCTCAAACAATAATTTGACTTCTTCCATACTTGCAAGTAATGGACATTCAATGGTCGAATTTGACATGAGAATGCCAAAAATGTGGTCTCCAAAGGCAATAGCATGCATTAAAACTCAAAAACCACCCCTATTGATCCAAACATATGGGTTGGAAATGTCATTTTTTGTGTTTGTTAAACAAAAAAATGCCCTTTTTATGCAAAAATCTGGGTCGTTTTTGCAAAAACGTTTCTTACAAATGCATATATAGTGATCATTTCTGACTTAGGAATGCAAAAATGTCTTCCCCAAATGTATATACATGGACCCAAATGCAAAAATGTGGCTCCAAAATGCAGAAAACATGACTTACAAATGCATATATATTGATCATTTTTTACTTAGGAATGCAAAAATTTCTTCCCCAAATGTATATACATGGACCCAAATGCAAAAAAAAGTGACTGAAAAACCCAATTTCTGGGCATTTTTAGCAAAAACGTGATTCATAAAAGGCATCAAATGAAGTTTTTTTGACATCAAAACTTGTACTTCAATAGCATACATGTGGATTAAAACCTCAAAACCACTTATATTTAAGTCAAAAAGTGATTAAAACTGCACCAAATCTAGGCATTTATCACAAAAATGTGACTTAAAAATGCGCATGTATTTGAGTCATTTTTGTCTTGAATATGCAAAATCATGACCCCCAAATGCATATATATGCATTAAATCTCAAAAATGCCCCTCTTGTGATGGATTTCAAGCCATTATATGTGGGTAGATCTAAGCATTTTTAATAAAAAACGTGTTCTTGGAGGAAGAAAACATCAAGTTTTTTGCCCTTGAATCTTCAAAAATAGGTTTTTTTAAGACAGGTGCATGCTCTTGGATACAAAACACACCTTTTGGGTGCCATTACATGTTTAAAAAAAACTCAAAAATGACTTACTTTAAAAAAAACACCTTTTGGGTGCAAACACATGTTTAAAATTGAAGTCACAAGCAAAAACACACATTTTGGATGCATATGCATGTTTTAGAAACTTCAAAAGTGGCTCAATAGGCAAAAACACACCTTTTAGATGCGATTGCATGTTAGCAATGGAAGCCACAAGCAAAAATGCACCTTTTAGGTGCCATTGCATATTTTAAATCTTGCACAAAAATGACCTTTAGGCAAAAGCACACCTTTTAGATGCAATTGCATATTTTGAAAACACGTGTAATATGCATGTCGCGCCTTTTGGGAGTCATTGCACATTTTAAAACACATGTAATAACATGTTTTATGTGTTTTTATATGACATTTTCATTCAAAATCACACCTTTTAGGTGCAATTGCATATTTTGATGAAAATGTACTTGTAGACATGTTATGCACAACTTAAGTGATGAATTAAGCACATGTCAATTTAATTTTTGAAAAAATATCACTCAAATGGGTCATTGATAATATTTACACTATATAAATAAATATATAATGTGCAAATATCGTTTTAAAAGTAATATTTACTAAGAAGTTTTGATTTAAAACTCAAAAATTAAATTAAACTATATAGTTAATATAGTTACTTTAAGTGAAAAATTAAAAACAACTCAACTAGAAAATATACCATAAAGCGCACTATAGTTACTTTAAGTGAAAATTAAAAGGATAAAGTAACTTTAAAACATAACATAAAGTGAATGTCAACTTAAAAATATAATATGATATTTTTAATTTGTGCAGTTGCACCTCAAAGGTCCACTTTTTGGGCTCTAAAATGGTCATATCTTTTTATTGCCAACTCTGATTAATCCCTAAGATATACCAAATCGAAGGGAAAACCAAAAACAATGACTTAAGCAAAACCAAAGGACCAAAAGCCAACAAATACACATTCAAAAACAAGAAAAATGACGTTGAAGGCTTCAAAAATCAAGTATAGGCTCGACAAACAGAAAAACTAAAAAGACTTGACGAAAACCTTCAATAAAAGGATTCATTATATCAATTGAGGTTGATCGATTGATCAATACTAACCAATAAAATAATGAACTAAACTCAGAGAAATGCGAAACTAAGTGTAAAAGTTTCGTATTGTTACCTCCATTTTGTGGTGAGAAAATGCAGGACAACACAATGGACGGGAGATAGCGGACTCAATGAATGGCTCAAAGCTCAAAATCTATCACCAACGGCGTGAAGGACAAAGCAACCCACCAAGTGAAGTTAGGCCAAAATATTAAATTTAAAAAAAAACAGTAGCCAGACATAGTCCCACGGACACATCTCGCGGAGAAGACGTGTCCCACGGATGTGGTCTTGCGAGCACATCCCGCGAATGTTGTCTCGCGGACCCATCCCACGGACACATTGTGTCTCGTGGATGTGGTCCCGCGGAGACAACCTGCAGACACACATGTTTCAAATGACGTGGTTCCGTGGACATGGTGCCGCATTCCGATAGGTGAACTATAAGAGAGTTGAGCGTTGTTATAGTGGAACAAAACCGCATTCATATGAGGGCTTGAGGAATATGATCATGCTGGATTAATTGTACAGGTTCGCTGTCAAGGTCACCCCCGCACAATGTGAAGACACTGTTAGGGTTTTGCCTTCGAATTTACAAATACTTAGGTAACGGAAACAAGTTGTGGCCGCAGGTGTGGTGCACAACAATTCATTTTCGACAAAGTCACTGTGGAGAATCATATTCTTGTGCAACAATAATCAAGCAATGGCTGAGAGGAGGCTTAAAACAACACCATGAACAACGGACAAAGGAATCCCATGCACACCCGCGAAGAAGAAAAGGCACACACATCGAAGAGATTGCGGGCACCACACCCGAACGACAAGAAGATGAGAGGACGACAAAAAGGTGTGGCCGCAGTGAGCATCGTCCATGGAAGTGCACACAATGTGTGAGGATCACAGTTAGCATCGTCTGTGTAAAGCTCCCACAGGACAACCCTAACCATTTTTGTTGCAACACGACAAAGAAAGAAACAGTTAACAGTTCAAGAATGTAGTCGGCAGTAAAGAGGCGACAATTCTAATATGGACAAAAATGCAAGAGTTTTGGCCTCGAGCGTCCGTGTTGGAGGACCGGGAGTCTCGTCCAATAGTAAGAAGCAAAAGGTGCATCCGAAAGTGTAGCAAACTTCCAACAAGGAGGACATTTCCCACCTTACAGTTCAATTTGAAGGCTTGAACGACAATGAATCTAGGTAATGGTGGCAAGAGACGTCAGATATCGACCTCATCAAGCAGATACTAGTGTGCGCGCAAGTGCATTTGGCCATCCAAATGCCAATATTTTACATCCAACTATTTGAGTAAGTATTCAGAATCATTATCTAATCGTATGACAAACATAGCAAGACAAGCTCATTCGAATACAAAAAACATCCCATGGCTATTTCATTCAAAGCCTGTGATTTTACCAGAGTTCTTGGTATTCCAAGATAGGGAGGCTGCAAAGTGGTAACCAAAAATCACAAATTTCCACAAGATATTGGGTCAAGTTGGTTGGTCAAGAACTTACGGGTGGCAAATTTGATTGTCTTAAAAGGCACTAGGGGTAGAGGGCTAAGACGTAACATTGTCAAGGAAGGACCTTGGCGGTGTATCATGGATGTCGTGAAGAGCCGACTAATAGGGGCAAGTAGGGCTTCCGATATTGCTTGACCACAGATTGTTTTCATGAACGAAATCATGATTAGGATGGTGTGTGATTGGGCATTTGTACTTGCCAACAAAATGGAGGAGTTCATGACTTTGCAGCACCGCACGTTTTACATGCCCCACCACGCCATTGGGTTATTTTTAGAGGCTGTGCTTCATCAAATTCCTACTAATGCATTTGAGGTACCTCTGAAAGGCAAGTTGGCGTAGGGAGAACCCCTTGTAATTTAGTGGTGATAGCTAGACACAGGTGGCACAATGGATGGCCAGAAGAGAGTGATGCAGGGATTGAGCACGAGTGACCCTGATAGTGGCCACAAAGATACTACGAAGAGTGAGGAGACTACTTCAGAGAGCAACAGCTCTCAAGCCGAGGACAAGATGGAGGTGACCCAGACTGTGTCTTCACCTAAGTCATTGTTTGCACTGTCTTTATTACCCACGTCAACACACTTGGCTCCCACCACTTCTCCTTCCATTCCACCATTCGACCAAAGAAGACCACCGATTATTATGACACCTACACCGATGAAGACCGCAGAGGCTGAGCAAGTGATGGGGGCAAAGATTGTTGGAATGTCCTCCTAGGTAGCTGAGAGTTAGATAGCCAACGTAGTCCCCAATCAAACTAGCCTAGATGTAGCAGAAGGTGTGATGGAAATACACCAAGCAAAGGAAAACAAGAGCGGCTTTCCCAAGCCCCAGGTCAGATTAGAGGTCATTGGCACGGAGGCAATCGTGACCATTGCTTCTACCTTGTTAGCCAAACTAGTGGCGCAATCGGCCCAACCAGAGATGGTGGATTTCCAGGTAATGAATCGGGCCAACATGTTCTTGAGACAGTAGCTCCAACTCACTCCCAGACGTTGGTCCCTCTATTGAGTCTCCACAGTGGGAAGGGGGTTTGAGTAGAGCACCACCACCACCACCACAGGAGGAGAGTCCACTGTCCAAGGATGGGCCAGATGAGGAGGCTACAACGGAAGTGGAAGTCGCTACCACAGGACGTAATGTCCCCATTTTCGCTAGCATCAGAGTTTCAGAGATTAGCCTATTATTGTGATCCTTATAGGTTAATTATTGTGGATAGAGGGTCTTCTGAGGTAGTGGCTTGGCTTGGGAGTGTCTTATCTTTTCCACAATTCAGTAAGCTATAGGTTGGTCTTCGTTTGGCTCAGATTGAACTTCGTTTAGACTTAGTTTTGTGTACTTACTATTTGTGGTAAGTTGGTGTTGATCGAGATGGACCCTTTCTATTTTTGGAAAGTGCATTTGGTCACATGGAAAAATAATAGGTATGACTCCTATTTCAAACGGCATATTTAAATGATGTGTATTTTGGGAGTTATTATATTTTTAGTGGCCAAATTATTATTAAATAATTAAATGGCTTATTATAAAGTTATAATTTTACTTAAGTTGAAGGTTGAGCTATCATTGGAAAGAGCCATTTATTAATTAGTTAAGCCAAGTCAAGAAAGAGAATCTAATGGAAGCTTCTAATTAATGTCGTGTGGTGAAGCTTCTTGAGTGATGTTACACTTTGGCAACAAAAGGGAATCTGGAGGTTATAAATACAAGCCCATTTGTTGAGAAAAGCATGCTTGGATATTTTATTTGCTTTTATGCCTTTGTGGCTTTTTTTTGAGATTCTGAAGCTTGTGACCTTGCTGAGGTATAAGGGTTGTTACCAAGAAGTGTTTGGCGATTCATAGCTGAAGTATTGTAAATCGTTTGATTTGAATTTTTTTCTCTCCTGTTGTATTGTCTGTGTCTAAGGAGATTGGATAACTGAATGTTAAGCTGAACCGTCAATCTACTGCTGATGTAAAGTGAGATTGATTCTATTATTGGAAGCTCAGAGTTAGGAAATTCTGGTTCTTGAGAGCTTATTGTATTTGCTAGCTGGTGTTTTCTTATTGAATTAATTAAGTCTGAGTTTGGGCGTGATTACATATTGGCATTGAATCGACTGTGCCTGGTCTTCAGTCACTTTGTTTCTGGGCTGTAGCGCCACAATTTGCTGCTACTGGAATCTGACCTGGGTGTGTATACTGGAGATTTCATTTGGCACCTTCTGTAATTCAGAGGGCTTCTTGAGCAAAGTGTGTTGGGTAATCAAAGTGCATAGGCAGCATTTCTTTCCCTCAAGGAACTTACAACAAAATTGGCACTTGATTCCATCACATATCATGGAGTTTGACATGTGCACAATTGCCTTGGTGTTGGCCAATCAACGTCCACATCACAGTCAAGTTTGGTGAGCTTTACTCCTATTGATCGTGGACTCTCTAATCTGATTCTGTGGCATTTAACACCAGTTCTGGGCGTCATTCTGCAACTGGACAGAAGTTCAAGACAACCGCTATGGTTATTACGACATTCATGTGGGGTGCAAATCACATCCAAGTTTCCCTTTTTCAATTGTAATTCCTGAGTCTCTTTTAATAAAAGCAAAAACTTATTTCTGTATGTTGATCTCAGTCATTTGTAGTATTCAGAATTACAATTATTATTATTTATTTAGCTTTGCAACTCTCCCAAAACACTAAGGAAATTATTAAAATTCTGAGCATTTGATCATAACATTAGTGATGATAGTTGAATTAGCTGAGGGTTCACCAGAATTTCATAGCTGATTTGCTTGTCAAGTGTTTGGCAAAATGCCAAACCTCTGATTAGTAAAGAAAATCAAAGTTATTCAAGCTATAACTGGCTAAGGGTTATTAAGGAGGCATGGAGATTGATTCAGGCCAGCAGATTGGCAAGAGGAGGATGAGGAGAGCTTTTCCTATAGGTTAGATGAGGAGAGATCTAGGGCATACATCAGAGCTCTGGAGAATGTGCTGGAAAGCGGTCGGGTGATCGGACATCATGCCTTGACAAAGACACGGGAACTGCAGCTGATCCGAGCTTACATAAGGCGAACATGCCTTGAGTGGTTCCACTCTTGCTTTGAGGCAAGAGGATGGCCAACAGTAGAGATGTCAAAGATGTTGGCAGATTGGACAACAGAACCCAAGTTGGGACTAGTCACCAACACCATGGAGAGGCTTGCACAAGAGATAGTGGCAGCGTATAAAAATACCTACTATGCTCAGCAGCGTGCAGAGATAGACAAAGTAGGGGCTGAGAGGTCCAGAGAGGTTGAGGTGAAGGCTCGAGAGGAGCTAGCTACTCATTTGGCTAGCGAGCAGACAGCTTGGGCAGCAAAGTGAGCAACGCTCTTACAGGATAAGGAACGGGTAGAAAAGGGGCTAGAAGAGCTAAAGCAGCCTGTGCCCAGAGGGAAGCACAAGCCATGGAGGTTGCACTCTTACTGAAAGAGGTTGTGGAGGTCAACACAAGGACTCAAGGATTTGCCCATCCACACGGATCAGATCTACAAGTTGCGCCAGTTGATGAACACTCCAGGGATGCAACCTCCCCCTTAGTCTTTGTTTTCTTGATGTGTTTGTATAGTTGTTTCCTATTTTGTAAGTCACCAGGAGACGACTTTTCTTTTGGGGGGGATGATGTTGTCGGGTTATTGGGTAGTTAAACAGTTGGCCCATCCGAGGGAGTTACATGGTCACGACGGTTCACCTCGCGACACCTCAGATACTATATGTATGCATCATTTCCTTATTTGAGACATGTTGGTATGGAGTACATTTGTGTACGGTGATCAATGAATGAATACATTATTATTATCTCTATTTACATTTCATATTGAGTACTTTACTTTTGGTACACAATTAATCTCTGTTACCCCACGAGGGTAAACAAGATTCATATATATTGAACACAAAAGCTGTTAATAACCTTTGTTTCCATGGTTCTTGATATTATCCATCTTTCTAGAAACCTGCCTTTTATTCAGAAAATCACCCTTCGTTTGTTTCAATTTTGGATTCAAAAAGGTAGTTATAAGCTTCAATGGTTAATGAATCCATTGATAACGCGTATTTTGAAAGATGGCTTAGCCAAGAGGAGGTTAAGAAATCCTCTCTTTTTGTGTTTTTTTGCAAGTTAATTAGCCTCTTTTCTTTATGCAAGTTAATGAATCCTTGGATTTTGTATATTTTGGTAAGATTCATTAACCTCTCTTTGGTTTTGGGTAATTGTTATGAAGTTTTCACACCATCACCCCAAAACTTTGGGGACCCCCCTTTTTTTTTAATCGCCTTGGCAAATTTTTGGATCGTCCAACAATTTTGATTTGATTTTTGAAAATTTTGAGTCTTGGACACCTTCAGGCCAGTGGGGAGGGTTAGATTTATTTTTCACCCAGTTTCAACTGGATTTTCTAGAACTACCAATTTCATCCTCGGGCCAAACAAATTTCAAGAGGCAATGCTTGGCAAGATAAAATTGTAAACTTGTACTTAATCGATTTCTTTTGAAAATTTGGATATAACTATGTGAACTTAGATAATTTTCAAAAAATGAAATTTTGTTAGATTTGAGTTTTGGAAAATCTTAAATTTTTCTTTGGTGAAAAACATTAATTTTGTGGAGATGAAGTCAAATTGCAAAATCGATTTTAGGCCCTAGAAATGATTTTATTTTTGTCAAAAAAAAATTAAATGGCATAGCAAAATCAATTTGGATAAAAATTGCAAAAGTTGGCTTTAACAGATTAAAATTGCCTTGAAAGAATTTAAGCCTTTAATTAAATTGGTAATTTAATATTGAAAAATGGCTTTTGGTTAGCCAAAATCCGGTTTTAATGACATATTGGGGGCCATGCCTTGTGTTCTAGTTAATTTATTTTTGTTCCCAGGTTCCAGTCGGCCAGCTTGGAGGAGTGGAGGGAAGAGTGGAGGGAAAATGTTATAAGAGGGCTTCTCCCTCTCCCATTTTCTTCATTCCTCACAGCTTTCTCTTGCTTGGCGGCTTTTTTTTTTTGGAGCATGCTTTCTTCTCTTGCTTAGCAAATTTTCTAAGTGAACTGATTTTCAGACCTTGGGCGATCTTTTTCTTGCAAGGGCAGTTTTTCATCCTCCTTGGGCGATTTTTTAGAGGGCAGATTGGCATTATTTTTTGGCAATTTTTTCATGCTTGGGCAGAATTTCCATGTTTGGTGAATTTTCTAAGAGGCAGATCTGAAACTTCTTCTATGTTTGGCAATTTTTTCAAGTTTCAAGAGTTTGAAATTCTGATTTGCAAGAGGGTTTGAAATTCTCGAAGTCTGATCGTAAATTCCAAAAGAAAGATCTGGCTATTGGTAGAGGTGACTTTTAATCATTTAGAGTTGAAAGGGGTCCTTAAGCTAACTTCCTTCTTTCGTTCTAATCTAAGGATTGCCTCCCTGGGTTCTGCTAGTCTAATTGTCCACCACTTTACCATCCCGTAATAGGGTGACGAGATGGAGGATGTTAGTACAAGCAAGAATCCTAAGGGGACAAACACTAAGAAAGACAAAGAGGATATGATGCCCAAAACAACTTTCCTCTCAAAAATGAGGCGAATAACCGATACCAATTTCGGTACAGTAGACATGATGCAGCTAAAGGTAACTTCAAATCATTTAGAATTGAAGGGGTCCTTAAGCTGAATTCTTTCTTTCGTTCTTGTCCAAAGATTGTCTCCCTTGGTTCTTCTTGCATTCATTGTCCACCACTTTACCATCCCGTAATAGGGTGACGAGTTGGTAGATGTTAGTGCAAGCAAGAATCCTAAGGGAACAAACACTAAGAAAGACAAAGAAGATATGATGCCCAAAACAACTTTCTTCTCAAAAATGAGGCGAATAGCCGATACCAATGTCGGTACAATAAATATGCTACAGATAAAGGACAAACTAAAGGAAGGACAATCCCCCTTAGCAAAGAAGATACAGAAGGCGGTTGCACATCACAGCCCAAGCGTCGACACTTCTATTTCAACCATGATGAGCGACGTTGGGGTGGCACTTGATTTTGAAGACATCAAAGAAAAGGACGTCAATGAGATAGATCTTGGATCAAGATTGGATGAGTTAGAAAAAGTTGTTATCAAGAAGAAACATTTGAACACCCTTTCCTCCCTAAGCGCTTTCATTGGATTTGCAAAAGAATATGAGAAGGATCATGAGAAGACACTACAAGCAGCAAACAGTGTGATGAAATCGGCGAAGCTCAAGATAAAGCACACACCTTGTCCTCCTATGAAAGAAGTCAACGAAAGGCTAGCTACGTTCATTGTCTTAGCTAAAAAGATGAAAGAAAAAGGGAGATTCATATTAGAAGATCATTTGATGTAAGCTCAAGTGGCAATCTCTCTTTCTTCTAGAATAGGACAAGTGTCTATTTCTGATTGGCTCCCATTTTAGTGCCTTCTCATTGGTTGCCACTTTTACACTTTTTTCATTAGTCCATTGATGAGGTGGTGGCTTCTCATTGGCCGATGGGGTGGCAACCCTAATTAGGGTTTTTAGGATCCAATTTGGATCATTGATCTTGCTTTTGATCTCTACTGTCGGTTGTATTTTTGGCCTCTATATAAGGCCATTTTGCTCTCATTTGTGGGGGAGTTATGTTGGAGAATTGTTGCCAAGATACTATCAAAATTGTTCTCTATTCATTGTTGTGACTTGCATTTTGGATATACATGATCATTTTGGTGTATTGCATGTTTCTTCTCATCTCTCAAATTAAAGTAGGATTTTATTTCATGTTGCTAGAGTAGATGGCTAATTGTATGGTGATGTCGATAGATATTTGATAGGGATCAATACTAGGCCACTAGCATCCTAGCGGCTAGTTGGGAAGCCTTGTGTGGTAAACTAGTTCATTTTCCTTTGAATCATTGCATCTATGGAGGTAGGGCCGCTAGTTAGCCTTCATTAGATTCGATCCCCATCCATTTGCTAACCTTTCCATTCATAGGAGTAGGAGTAGAATAGTGAGTAGTTGAAGGAGTAGGAGTAGAATAGCGAGTAGTTGGGTAGTCGAATTTCATTCTAAGAAAGTTAGGAAGGTAGAAGTCATTAGAACCATTATTGCCTCCTTGCGTAATCAAAATCATCTAGCACTCGTACAAAATCATGACCATCTCACCAAAAACCCAAGTCATCCTTGAATGGATAGCGTAAGGCCACCTACGTGATTACCAGCGACTCACATTGATAAAACTGAGTGAGTAGCCACAAGTGTAAGGAACATTGGAGTTATTCTCATATCCCATGAACAATAACTTCTCAAGAGAGGAATTGTATGTTTGATATTCCGTATCAGATATCCAATTACTAATATGTTATGTAAGTGATACAAAACTCGCATCAATAGTAATGAAACCCTGAAAAGTACATAAAAAGTGAGCTTTTCTTAGCTGAGGATAACTTATGACTCGAGAGCCCATTCTTGTAAATTTGAAATGCAGGACGGAGCTGAAGACAATCCAAAGATATTTAACTCATAAAGCCAATTAAGTTTTGACAAACAATCAAGTATTTTTGAGTTGCAACCTCAATGTTTTATATCTGACCACAAACTTAAAGATGGATTTTTGAAACATTTGACATTGGAAAACTGTGGAAATTGTATGTAATTACATTGGAAAACAAGCTCACAGGTGACTTCACTTGGTTTGAATGAAAATTTTAAAAACAATTGCCGGAGTAAATACCAGGGCAACAAAATACAAGGCAATTTGTAATGCAAGGGGGGATTGTTTCAGAGGGGAAACTTCAGAGAAATTCTCAAAGAAACGTTAATGACTTTTGGTATCACATTTTCTGTATAAGGATAAGAGTTTTACATTGTATAATCTCACAAAAATAAATTTATTTTTCGTTATGTTTTGAATACTCTTCTGAGTTATTAATAATCAATGCAATTGCTGTAACAAAACACGGTTGTTTCATGGTATCTTGAGTTGGGTGTGTTTAAGTTACTTATCTCCTCGTATATCAAGCATTGTTATTCTTCTTTCTTCATAATTGCATATCAAAACCTATTTTGTGCTTAAACCCTGTGTAATTGACAGCATTGCCAATCTCAAATGGTATTCATATGTCTACTATTGTAATATCTGTTAGTCATCTTTCTTTAGTTTTTAGTTTTCTCCTTGTACTTTTTGCTAAAAAGTACAAAGAAAACTTTAAATCCCCCCATCTCGTTAGCTACCCTCTCAAATGCAGAGGAAATTGTAGGTCTACAACAATCTCTCCAATTGTTGGCATGGTTGTCATTGCTCTTCAAGGAAATAGGGTCGATTTTGAGGAATCATTTACAATGATGAATCTGAATACCAATAGTTGAATATATTTTTTTGGTGTTATAAGTAAAGAAGCTATTTATTATTGTCTTGTGTCTTTCCATGAATACCTGTAGAGACTCATTATTCTGTATTTTTTTGGAGTGATAATATATTGGATGATATAATTGTATCAGGATTTTATGCAACTGAGCTTTATGAATATTTGAAGTCTGGAGCAAATAGTGTGCTTTTCATGTTCAGAATGATATAATATTATAATCATTTGCAAAAACACATTAATTGAAGCAGCTATCCTTGTGGACCTGTGGTTAAACCAAATTGGGATTGGCATTGGTTTCAATCTATCAGGATTACTTTCAAACACCACTCAACCATTAACAGGTTCCTTTTGCTTGAGTTGAACTTTCAGACTTCAGTATAAGGCTATCACACATTCATGCAGCACTTATACTCCAGTTCATCATTCATGGGAAGATGGGTTATGATCAGTTTGAAGCATACATGAGAGACATCAATCTCTACGTATCGGGAGTCTACTCTTCTTGTATGTGCAAGCCATATTAAAGCATGGAATTCTTCAGAAACCATTCGAATGAAAGGTTGGCCTGGAGATTATTATGCCATGGAAAACTGATTTTTATGCTCTACAGAAAATTATCATGGCTGGAGTTATATTTGGCATTGGAACCATAAGTTTCATTGTAGAAAATTGACTATCTGTAAACAGAGACTACTTTGATGCAGACTGTTGTGAATGCTTATGACAGATAAGGAAATATGATACAATATTTCTATAGTTTTAAATTTAAAATTTATATTCTGATCTCTTTTTATTCTAGTTAGTTGTGGGTCTTTTCAGTATAACTGGGCAATAAGACCAAGTGTTTGATAAAGTGCTGGAAAGTAATGAGGATGATAGTTTGCAAAAGAATGATTGTGCTAAGAGATTTTTTTAAATCTTTATATACACACATCCAAGTAAATGCTGTATTGTCCCCTGTCCAGTCCTCTACAATTTAGGACTAATTTGTATAGAATTCAATGCGCAAGTCTTGATATTTGATGTTCTCTCCATATTCCACTTCTTTCAATTGATAAATGGTTTGTTATATAACTATAAAATGTCCTCTTTATCACCCTTAAGTACTGTGATTATTTTGGATCATTAGCCGCTTCCTTATAATGATCTTTATCCCATATATTGGCATTGAGATCATACTTCTCAAGGCACAAGTGTGTGAGTGGATTGTGGAATGACTTTTCTCACCTTTCGCTTCTCCCAGGTGTTTCTATATAAATGCCGAGTTTGTATTGTTTGTTCTGTATTACATGGTAAGTCAGACTCCATCCTCACCGATTAATATTTCATGCGTTCACAATTCCTTTCTCCAATAATAGACATACATGTATTTCCAATCACTGGTCCTATCTCAATATGGCTTTACACATTTGCAATATGTTTAGTCACACAAGTCAATGTTCATGGTGGATAGAATATCAGATGAGGAAATATGAGTTGGATGGTTATCCACTTGTCCACTTTGCAAGCACAATGGGAGTAATATTTGAAACTTATTAAACTCAAATGCTTCCATTTTTTATTCAATGTCTTTCTTTTCTTTTTACTGATGGCATGTATTCCCTATAATGTGTGGGTTGACAGCATATGCAGGTCTCCAGAGTACTGCATATTGACAAAAGGATAGATGCCTAGTTAGGATTGCCAATATCCTGATGTGTCCGTGAGTATCTCTGTGCCAGTAATATATTATGCTTATACACTACATGAATCCTCTGTTTCCTACAATTTCTGAAGCGTATATACTATTTTGTTCTCCCTCCTTGATATCTACGCACTTATTAATGTTCCCCATCTATGCTGGACCTCCCATGCTTGTATACATTTTTTTCCATCCTTTACTTCTTATTCTGACTAGTCCAAAAATTATCAATACTTAAAATCTTAGTTACCGGATTCGTGCCCTAGAGGCTGGATCCGGATCTGTGCCTGGATTCATCCAGATTCTTCCAAAGACTACCATTTTTTTTGCTTTTTTTTCGATTTTTTAAAAAAGTTATTTTAATTTTGTTTTTGTTTTTCCAATTGTTTTCTTATAATCATAATGACTTTGATCCATAGATTCATACCAGAATCACAAATTCATACCATGAAATGATTTAGTTTTAGAATTATGTATATCTCTCCCTTTTTAGTATATATATATATATATATACACACACACATACACGAATCCTCCATGATTCATTATTGGGGAAAAAAAAAACACAAATCTGATTCACGTGCCCGAATCAGATTCATTTCACGAATCGGTAACTAAGCTTAAAATGTTTGGTACTGACTGCAAAGTTTGAAACGTTGATTAGTCGATAGGTGTCGTTCCACAAATATGTTTGGGCTCTCTAATTGATTGCACGGCTATCGCTGATGATTGTGGTTTGTAACCTCCCCTGAACTAAGTGGCACGACTTCTGGAGTACGAGATTAAACTCCTGACTTGGCACTAATTCTTTTCATTCCCTTTTCGCTGTCTGGATGCTCTATTTCAATTTCTTCATTAATTGTTGTCCATAGAAATTGTGGATATGCTCAAACTTTGTCTTCTCAACTACTATCATCTATTAAGGGCATGTATCCCATTCCTCTATTCCATCCTAATCACATCGTGCTCCTTACAGTCGATGTTAGTGTAGTTTTTTATTTTTCCTATTTTGTTAAGTTTTTTCTACACTTTTAATAATCTCGCTTAGGTTAATAAAGCATGTCTTATTAGGTGAATGGTTGTGAGGTGTCACCTTCCTACATGTGAGCATCCATTAGCTATCTTGGGAAGATACTTTGCTATCTTTAGTTCGATAGATGGTTGCTCCTCATTGGTTGGTGTTGTCACCTCCTCCCTCTTCCTAGCCTATATAAGCATGCTACTTGGCTTGTATTTGTATCTCTTGTTTTTGCATCCTCTTAATGCTATTTTGCTTCCAACATTTGCATTACTCTCTTGGAGACTAACTCTATGATGCTATTTTGATTTTGTATCATTTGCATTCATAGTTTAGATATTTATTCTTTGCACTAGTTTTCTAGGTTATTAATCTTATCAGATTCTAACATGGTATCAGAGCTTTTCTATGTGCAAGAGTAGATTTTAGTTTCCTTATTTGAGAGATTCGGGGGGGGGGAGGGGGGGGGGGGGGCTAATAAACTTTATTGTGTTTTTTGAAAAACGAAGTATGCTCTTCTCTTGCATCTTTGGATGATCTTGAGAATCAGAAAAGTTTTGACAAAACGATTTTTCTCTGGGGTTTCAATCTCAAATCTGACAACCAACTTGCATATTTGGAGTTTTCAATCAATATTGCAGGTTCCAACATGCCATTGATGGACTTAGGAAGCTAATCCAGCATTTGCATGTCATATTTTGGTTGCTAGGGTCATTTTTTGATTTTTGGAGCCGTTTTTTATTGTGAAAGGCGTCTAATTTACACTACAATAGCATCTTCTGTACATCAACAAGAAAAACGCTTTCTGAGTTTTGTTCGTAGCCCCGAAAAACCATCTGGGTATCTTCTAAATTTTGCATGCAAGCTGTATATTTTGCAGAATCGAGCATGAAACGCTACAACCATACCCCTTTCTGTTGGCAGTCGCAGATTTGAATGCAGTTTTCAAATGTCTCGTTCTTGCTCATACGGACTCCGATTTTGATGATTCTTGTTATGAACTTGGCTATTTTTTTGTGCTCTATCCACTAGTAGAGTTGTTTGTTGATTTTCATACATGAATTCTTTAGAAATTGCAGATTCTCAGCCATGACTGTGCACAATTCTCGTTTTGGAAACTTCGGAGGATCATAACTTTCTCATACGACCTTGTATCGAGGCGATTCTTTTTTTGAAAGTGCATGATTTTTCGAGTAGATCATAGTGGTGCTATTTGTTTTTTTTATTATTGTGCCCAAGTTTCACTTTCAACATATGCTCTTCATGAGGGTTTGTGATGCATTGAAATCAAGACCACTAAGTATTTCTTTCTAGTGGTAGTTGTAAATGCACTAAAATAAAGTGCCAAATCATATTTCTTTGGGGGGTTCTTTGATTGAGTAAAAAGGGGAGGGCATTGTCGTGGCTGGGTTCTCTTCTTTTTAGCATTTCTTCTCTGCATTTCTTCATCATGGATCAAACAAATATGCCCATCCTAACTCCATACAATTACTTTGAGTGGAAATCACGCATGACAATTCACTTAAGGAAAGCTGAATTAAATAGGATAACTATGGGACTTGAATCTAAATCTGCTAAAGATGAAGATAAGCTTAAGTGGTTTAACAAAAGTGATGAGGCATATGGAACATTGTGTTTGTTTGTTTCTCCTGACTTGCTATTTCACATTGAGTCTTTGGATACACCAAATGAAATATGGACAAAGCTAGAAACACTATTTGGCACACAAGATTCAATGAGGGGTCATATGTTGGAAAATGAATTAATTAGTTTAAGTCCAGGAAATTTCAACACAATCCAAGATTTCTTCACCAAATTGAAATCACTAAGGTTGCAGTTAAAACAATGTGGAATTGAAAAGAAAGATGAACAACTGATTCTTAGTATTCTCTCTAAGCTAAGTTCAGAATATTCTATGTTTGTCTCTACCTTCTATGCTACTAAGGGTGCACTTGGTACTCAATTCACCATGCCATCTTTAGATGATTTTGCTTTCAATCTCACTCGAGAACAGGACAAGCTAATCCAGATGGGCGCTCTTAAGTCCTCTAAGTCACATGCCTTGGCTGCCAACCAAGGCACAAAAGAACAACAAGGACAAAGTAGTAACAACAATAGTAAGGACAAGAAACAAAAGAATAGCGAGGAGAAGAAGGATCAAATATCGGTTTCTTCAAAAGCAACTATTGATACACCATCTTCCAAGGGCGATAAGCCTAAGAAAGAAAAGGTCAAATGCGCCTATTGTGAAAGACCTGGTCATGATAAACATAAATGTTTGCAGAAACAACTTGATCACTTGACATACATTCTTGAGAAGAATAATATCAGTGTTCCTGAGTCTATCAAACAAAGTTCTAATGAAGGGTCTAACAAGGAAAAAGAAAACAGCAAGGGGAAAGGAAAGGGCAAGGCCCTTTTTGCAATTGCTTCCTCACCATCCACTTGGGTTCTTGATTCGGGTGCTTCACACCACATGGCTTCATCTAAGGAAGAACTTGCATCCTTGGAGCCGTGTACTATGCCTTCTATTTTGATGGGTGATAACACTCCTATTGAGGTGTGTGAGAGAGGGTTTGTTGATGTGGGGGATGGCACATTCCATGATGTTTCTTGTGTACCCTCATTGTCAACTAATCTCCTATCGGTATACCAGATCACTCACACAAGTTTAGGCAAGCGGGTTGAGTTCACTCCTAGTTCAGTGGAGATACGTGAGTCGCACAATGATTCTACAGTTGCAGTTGGGAGAGCAGATCATCAATCACGACTCTATATGTTTTCTCACTTTGTTCTTGATCCTCCTTTGGCTGTTTCACTCACTCACTCTAATGATGTGAGCAGATTATGGCATTAGCGGTTTGGCCATCTTAACTTCCACTACTTGCATCAGCTTAACCAGCAGAGCATGGTCACAAGATTGCCTTCTACTTTGACATTGGAGTCACTTGGAATACATGATAGATCTTCTAATGGGTCAGATTCACTTGAGCAGTCTTCTACCTCCACTTCTGATGCAGAGAGTGATTCAGAGGACTCACCTCCTTCCTCTCCTAGTCATCATTCACAGGTTGATGATTCTCCTCTAGATTCTCCATCTTCTGGTCCACTTTGGGCTAGAGAGACCTTGCAGTTTGCAGGTGATTGGGTTGGGGATCCATCAGACACCAAGCAGACTCGTTCACAATTCCAAGATGCTTTGCATATCTTCATTGCTACTGCCTCAAATCCACAGTCCTTTCATGAGGCTTTTGCTATTTCTGAGTGGGATACAGCTATGTAGGAAGAGTATAGTTCCTTGATGAGGAACACACTTGGGATCTTGTCCCTTTTCCTAAGGGAAGAAAACTTGTTCGATGTAAGTGGCTCTACCGGACAAAATTTGCAAGCTTTGTTGGGGGTCGGGATGCTTCATCTTTTGGGGGGGCCTCTTCCTTTCACTTGGAGTCCTAATTTTCTTTGGGGAGTCTCTTTTCTCTCTCTTTTGGGAGAATTTTATGTACATGGGTACCTCATCAGGTTTGACTTACCGGGACCCATTTCTACATCCACCTAAGCTTCGCTTACGGGGGGGTGTAAGTGTAGTTTTTTATTTTTTCTATTTTGCTAAGTTTTTCCTACACTTTTAATAATCTCGCTTAGGTTAATAAAGCATGTCTTATTAGGTGAATGGTTGTGAGGTGTCACCTTCCTACATGTGAGCATCCATTAGCTATCTTGGGAAGATACTTTGCTATCTTTAGTTCGATAGATGGTTGCTCCTCATTGGTTGGTGTTGTCACCTCCTCCCTCTTCCTAGCCTATATAAGCATGCTACCTGGCTTGTATTTGTATCTCTTGTTTTTGCATCCTCTTAATGCTATTTTGCTTCCAGCATTTGCATTACTCTCTTGGAGACTAACTCTATGATGCTATTTCGATTTTGTATCATTTGCATTCATAGTTTAGATATTTATTCTTTGCACTAGTTTTCTGGGTTATTAATCTTATCAGATTCTAACAGTCGATGGGTTTGATCTTCCTCCATTTGGAATCCTTGTCTGCGATAATAAATGATTTGGCTCTCCCTTTATCTGCTGATGTGTACTCACAAAGAGCTCTGATTCGATGCTTTATTATTTTTCCTCGTGTATTATACTTTCTATAACTGCAGATTTTAATACTGATTGAGCACTCTCTTTTTGTTGATTGTCTTCTTTTTATTCGTTCATATATTCCTCTTGCATATATAATTTCTGTCTATGATATACTTCCATGATTGCTTCTCCTTCCCCTTTCTTGTTACCCATAATTATCTTATATGTACTTTTGTGACTGTGATACGTCACAACTCTCCCTGGGCAGCAACTTTAGTTCCTTCAATATGTATTTTTTATTACTTGCTCTTATTATACTTTGTTATGTATATTTTATATATATTCAATAAATGATCATATATATTATAGTTGTCTATAAAATATTCAATTCAATCTATTCAAACTTGAGTTTATAGGATATAGCTTAATTATATCTCAATAATTACTCATTCAATATATTTTAATTATTTATTATTTTATTGAATTTATTGATTATATATTGATCAATATATATTATATGTTACTAATCTCCTTATCATATTTATAATATATAATAAAATATTATATTATAATTTATTCTATTATTAATTTATTTATCATTAAATATGGGGACATGACAAATGCATTCAAGAACACTTAACAGTCACACTATATGACTAGTGTTCGATAAAATTCTAAAGCCAAGAATACTGAAATTTTAGACCACTCTAGACTGGGTATTTAAAAAGAATGCAAAAGCTAAGAGAAGAGTTATTTGATGAACAAAAAACAGCAAGAGGTGACTAATAGAGGGTTGAGTTTGTCAAAATTAGGGGGTGGCTGTAAAGTTTAGATAGATTGTCATTGTTGTATTTGAATACACTTCAAATATGCAACTGGAATTGCCAAACTTCCAAAGAGAGAATATTAATTGATTTCTATATATCTCTTGGCCATTTGATATTGGTATAAGTATTGTCCCTAAGAGACATGTCATGAAACGACATGTCTCCACAATGTGGAGCCATTTCTGTTCATGGCATGGCTCTTCATTTAAACAAACAAACTTAGTCATAACCCAGATTAGTTAGTACTTAACCAATTTTATTATGATAAGTAGGAGATAATTTGAACAGCAAGTCAAATTGTGATATTGCTATCAGGATTTAACTGTGTGATTTTTAGAGTCAAACTCATTGACCCATGTTTCATGAGTAGTGATTCAACATGAATCCATCTCATGTGAGAATAAATGGAACACTTAGCACTCATTGGATCTAGCTGATACTCACAGGGGTGAAGCACCGAGACTTCCTGAAAGGTCACCCATCCCAGTACTACTCCAGCCTGAGTGCGCTTAACTACAGAGTTTCCTCCATGGTTAAACCCAAAGCTTGCGACCCCATTTGCGAAACCTTCACCAAGTGTTGTGCCTTATGAACCATTCATTAGAAAGCCCCTTAAGCTCATCAATTGATAAGTAGGAGATAATTTCCATAGCAAGTCAAATTGTGATATTGCTATCAGGATTTAACTGTGTGATTTTTGAGTCAAACTCATTGACCCATGTTTCATGAGTAGCGATTCAACATGAATCCATCTCTCATGAGAATTCAATTTTATTATTGCAAATCATTGATTTGCATAGAAAGTGAATGGGTCAGTTGCTCGATCCAAATTATGATCCAATGTAAGTATGCTCGATCATAGCTTGGTCAATTCTACGCATGTATATCAGATAATTACTCGATCTGTACCAAGAGAATAATATAATCTGCAAATTCAGATTTCAGTATACTTTCTGTGATATATAGAGTTTTGATTTAATACAAGAATGATTTCTTTGTCTCCAGGGTATATGATATGATCATTCTTATTGAGCACAAGAACTGTGTATAATGAACTGACATACATACACATATAATCAATACAAGCGATCATCCTTATATCTAACCGAAGCTACTATGTATCAACACTCCCTCTTAGCTAGGGAAGACAACTAAGTATAACTCAATTTAAATATCATCTAACTCGTGGTATTAAGAAATATAGAGAACATCAAGTCACATGACATTCTTATATCCTAGTTATGGTATGTGCATTGACATCACGTCACATGATGTCTACCATAACATATCATGGCGTCTTACGTTGACTATCTCATAAAGAACATAATGATCTACAATAGGAATCATGTCTCGTGATATCCATCAAAATGCTCAAGAGATACCAAGTAAGACAGATGTAGATATCACCTCACTCATGATATCAAAGAGTATATTGAACATTAAGTCAACATGATATTCTTATATCCTAGTTATGGTATGTGCACTGCCATCACGTCGCATGATGTCTACCATAACTCATCATGGCATGTCCATGGATATTATGTCACATAATATCCACCGTGATTATCTCATAAAGAACATATTGATACACAACCGATATCAAGTCAGCATGATATCTATCAATAAGACCAAGAGATATTAACTATCAACACATTTCCATGAATATCAAGTCAACATGATATTCGTCATGATAGTGAACATTGTAAAGTCGTCACTTTACAATGTTGAATACAAGTGTACATAATCAAAAGATCGTGACTTTTTAGTAATGTACATAGGGGGCCCATAGAGTCATAGAATCATGCATATGACAAAAGAGTTTAGACAAAGTCATCATGGATTCTCTCACTTACTGATGTCATGGCATCATGCACATGACATCCACCATGAACCATACCAGAGGATGGATCCATTATGACTAAATCCATAGGGTGAAAACAATGACTTTCACCTCAAACTTCTCTTCTCAAAGAAGAAATATGCAAGGATACAAACAATAGATCACTGATGCTGAAGTTCCTTTTTTTCCAGCTAAGGCTTCATTCCGCAACATATCAAGCTTGTCCTCATTAGTACACAAAACTTCTCTCCAACATGAGGTTTAGTGAGAATGTCAACCGTTTGTTTTCTGTGATAATGTACCTCAACTGAAACTTAGAGAAACCATTTTGTCATGGTTTACTCCCTCTGAATCAATATCATTGGATGCCAACAAATGTAGATCCTTAAGTTGCTTCCTCTGTAACGAAGGCATGTCCTATTCACATACTCCAATCATGGAAAATATCTTGTTCCAAGGGACTCATCATTAGGCACATTTATTAGTTTTAATAAATACCACATTGTTCACAAGAGCAACTTTCCATACACATGTACTTGTCTGATTTCCTAGTAACATGAGTGAATATAATTAACCGTGGATTTATCCCCTGATTTGGCTACATCGGGCATTCATGTTAATTTGGCTTCCTTCTAAAGCTCTAGCTACATTCGTCAACCTCCTGACCTCCTCGTTCAAGGTTGCTTCTTATGTAATGTTATTTTCTTCTTCTTAGAAAATGTTTCAGCCATCAACTTAGTCACATGAATGTAAGCATTTAAGTATCCATCTATCCTCGAAGGTCAATTTAATCAGATCCTCTAGCTGCTCCCTATTGTCATAGAAAGATATCCAATCATAGAAAATAATTTTCTTTAATAGATTCACATCTAAGTTACCATTCTTCTTTTCTTAGTTCCCAAATCACAGCAAAAGAAGTAACAGACATTTTCCAGAGTTTTATCTTGTAAGAATTCAGATAAAAATGTAGATCACACAAACAGCTTGAAACAAAACACTTCATTTCTCACTTCCAACAAGTTCACCACTATCAAAGTTTTGTAGTTAATGTGAAGTCAAATCTCAAACTTCTTCAGGCCACCCTTTAGAGCATTATGTGAAGGATCCAATTCATCTGTATTCAGTACTAAGATATAACTTGCATTTCAGATTTTTGCCACCACTCAATATGCTACTTGAATAATTTGTTTACCAGTCGCACCTGGAGACTTAGCTTCTTACGCTGAATCGGTATGCTCAACATAGTTTGCTCACAGAACTAGTACGCAGTGGTCTTGGCATCTCCTTGATTTTGTAGTGAAGGGTATATGTTTGCTACTCTTTAAGCACACATTGAATCACCACCAATCTGGGCACACAAAGGATGCCGCCTGAAGAACTTCCTCAGCCCGGCACCAGTTAAAGAAGCTCATGCGACCTGTGAAAGAAATGAGGGCCATTCCCACCCTGGCATTCTAAAAACCCAACGTCCAGAAACACAGTGGGAAGAGGAACCACCAACACATCACCCACATAACAATGTTTTGTCCCACAAAAAACTCTGAGTGGAAGATGTTATAACCACCTGCAATCAATATAGGCTGCAGGTCTCAATTCCTTTCATGTTCTATCCTTCCAATAGATTCTACTCGACACATGTAAGAAGAAAATAGTCACAAAACTGCTTGGGGACTGAATGCTCTACAATGATGCTGAATTCTCCTCCAGCTAAGCAAAGTCTGAGTTGGCCCCTTTTAGAAGCAATCTGCTCATTCAGAAGGAAATTCTGTATGTTTTATGCGGTCAGCAGAAAACTCATTCCATCACATACTTGTGGTATACAAGGTCCTCGATGGGATACGACTACAGTCCATCAGAGAAGAAAGAAAGATTACATTCAAACAGAATTATAAGCAATAACAGTGACTCCACAAATATCATCCATTTGTGGAATACTATTCATTCTTTTAAATTTCAACACTTAATTGCAATCATCTACTGCAGTCATCAATGTTTGAATAGAAGAGAGGAATTTTGTTCTCAGATTCCTCTTGTTGCTGATATAGATGTATCTCCTCCCTCTATGAATTTACTGTCACTTTCTTCTCCTTTTATCCAAACCAAATCTTTGTTTGATGACTTAGATTTCTAAACTTAATGCTCTGATACCATATAAAGTTTAGAGAGATTTTCATTGTTGTATTTGAATACGCTTTAAATATGCAACTGGAATTGCCGAACTTCCAAGGAGAGAATATTAATTGATTTCTATATCAGTCTCTTGGCCATTTGATATTAGTATAAGTATTGTCTCTGAGAGACATGTCATGAAAGGACATGTCTCCGCAATGTGGAGCCATGTCTGTTCATGGCATGGCTCTACATTTAAACAAACAAACATAGTCATAACCCAGATTAGTTAGTATTAACCAATTTTATTATTGCAAATCATTGATCTGCATAGAAAATGAATGGATCAGTTGCTCGATCCAAATTATGATCCAATATAAAGTATGCTCGATCATAGCTTGGTCAATTCTATGCATGTATACCAGATCATTACTCAATCTGTACCAAGAGAATAATATAATCTGGAAATTCAGATTTCAGTGTACTTACTGTGATATATAGAGTAATGATTTCTTTGTCTCCAGGGTATATGAAATGATCATTCTTATTGAGCACAAGAACTGTGTATAATGAACTGACATACATAAACATATATAATCAATACAAGCAATCATCCTTATATCTGACCGAAGCTACTACGTATCGACAGTGGCACGGACTGCAATTGCATTAGCTTACAAGTGGAGATCGGCTTAGGAAAACAAAATAAGACTATTAGAAACAAAAAAAATAGTTGTTTAGCATTTGAACCACAAGGAGAAAGGCTGAGGAAATGGCTAAAGTGAAACCTAAACGTGCTACAGGCATGGATACCAAAATGAGTGCAATACCTGGAGTAGAATTTGCAAAGTAGGCAATTTCTGACCTTTGCCCATGAACACGAAGTCAACTGACATTTCTCGGTGATATTGTAAATATTTTGTAATGTCTTGTGGTGGAGTGTGTGGGATGCTAGGTATACAACTTCAAACTTCAAATTTCAAACAGCAATATAAACATCTTAGACTCCAGATATCATAGGAATGCAAACACCTTATGGGAAAGAATTACTCAAAAAATTACGTAATTCAATTGTCCTTTCATATCACTTTCAGTCTTATTGGATGAATTTTAAGCTACATTTTTGCTAAATCATGCTGATACATTCTATCTGTGTCTGAAATTAGTATGTTGCTCATGTCAGCATTTTCCTGTACAGATATCCACCATAATGCATCATATACCCGTTTGGTTCACATTGATGCATATGCGGCAATGAATGGAATTTCTCGGTTCTGTGAGAAGGAATTTCCTTGGAGGTATGCAATGCTTTCTTACTGGCATGTATTTCTGATTAGCATGCAATTTGTTAATGAAGTTGTTACATATTTTGTGTATAATCTGTGACTTTAAAGTGTATGTAATAATGATGAACAGCTAGCAATATTGATAATTCCTCCTTTATTTTTCCCCTGCTATCATCAGCTTTTCTCTTATAGATGGATAGTGCTTATTGTATCAATTATTTTGGATAACTGCAGATATTCGAAGGAAGAGGATCTTTCTTTTGAAGAAATTATTGGTAGAAATTTTACATATCTCATCACGTAAGCTCACTTTACCTAACCTCATCTTATGTCCTTTAGCTTGACTGTGACTTTCATAGTTGAGATGAACTTGCTACTGTTGATTGATTTTATGCTTGCATGAGAACCATTATTAGCCAATTTCTTAGTGGATATTCAAAGTACATATTAAGGTTCTAGTCTAGATTACAGAACAGAATTATACTCATATTTATCCTCAATGCTTGAAGGCACAAGTTGTGAAAGAAATAACAGTATAACAAATTGTAAACTTAAGCATTATAAATATAGCTTTTTTGAAGAGAATGTAACATGGAATGAAATGAATAACATACTTTTGGTCAGCGTGCAATGCCTATTTTTATGTTTGGTAGTATTGGGTATTTGCTGACATCTTAATTGATCGTATGAAGTTGGTTGCCACTCTCAAGTGTTGTTGGTAATATTTGTATAGTCTTTTGGGAATAGTCAAAATAGTTAATAATTGATTGTGTTAAGAAGTGTCAGTTGCCAAAGGAAGTTAGAAGGTGATGGTTGAGTCGTGACACTTTGGATACTATATGTATGTTCTCCTAAACGGGAATAGATATCATAATTCTGGAGAGCATTTTCATATGATGTACTTGAAAGAATATCAATGAAATGAGCAGTAAGGTTTTCTGAAACATTATGTTATCTTATTTTTGCGTTATGCTTTCATTACTTTCATAGTATGCACTAAACCAGTTTACCTGTAACGGTAAACATTTGGCGTCATTGCCAATTGAATCTAGGGAGCAACAAAGGGAATAGAATATGACAGATAGATGGGAATACGTGTTCATGACAATATCACAACCAATGAAGGAGTGACAGCTTTTCGAAGCAGAACATGCTCTGACCACAAAATTCCACATTCTGTTTCGGGCTGCTATTGAAACATTTGTACGAAGGGAGGCAAGACAAGAAGTCACCGAAGATACCGTGTGGGACGCATTGAACGTAAGCCCCACTACAGATAGACTGTTGGACCAACTACCTCATCTGTTGGCACAAGCATCCCTCGCTCAAAGGAAGCAAAGAAGGAGATTGAGCGGGAACAACGCTGCTAGCAGATTCTGCGGAATTTTGCTGAGAATAAGCGTCAGGAGGAGGTAGGACATGATGGGACCCAATGAAGGACCAACCCATGAGCTTTAAGCCTTGGGAAATAAGAATAAAAGGACTAAATCTGAAATCACACAGTTGCATAGTCAACCCATGTTGTACGAAGAAATATATTAATAAAAAGTGTTTTGCTTAATTATGATGTTTTGTTTGAATCGATGCCCAACTTATTAAATAAAGATAGAAATAAGTATCAAACAGATGCCCTACAAGCCACACACCAAGCTTTAATTCTCACACAACAAGTCAAACAGAGACAGAGGGTTAAGGCAACTCACCGAGGGAAAACCAGTTGAAGGGTTGTCCGAAGCAAACCACAAAGGTTTCAGGGAGGGTGACCACGGGGATGCCATGAGAGTTACAATAAATGAAGGGGAACACTACGGTTGGCCAAAATATCGGCAAGTAGCTAAGAGTTGCTTGAGGAGACACAACAAAGGCCAAATTTCATCAAGTAAACGTGAGAACAATTCATAAACCTTTGTCACACATCGCGGACAAAAGAAACCCGAGATAGGAGTGAAGTGGGAGAAACCCGAAAGGAAGAGGGAGAAGAGCGAGAGAAGTCGAAGGATGTCGAGGCAGCAAGGAGTATCCGAGGGACACTGAACGGTGGTCAAGGCAACCCACCGAGATCCAACCCTACTAGTTTGGGAACACAACCAACTAGTTCTAGTTCACGACAAACCAAAGGAAACATGTCTCAAAAAAGAAATTGCCAAAGTTAATTGGCAATGGGAAGGAGGATCCCATGAGACATTGTCGTATATGTGAAACTATTTGGACAACAAACGGAGTAACAAATAAAGATGAGTGGGTCTAGCAATTCGCAGTGACCCTTCAAGGAGTTGCGGTGGATTGGTACTCCAACATGGACAAGGCAAAGATAAGTTCATGGAACGATCTGAGGAAGGAATTTCAAGTGGAATTTAGACTGCTTCGGGATGACAATGAAGTAGTGGCAGAGATATAATGCTCGAAGCAAGGGAAGGTAGAAATTGTAAAAGCCTATAATCAAAGGCTGAAGGAATTGCTAGGAAGGATGTTAACTCAGTCAGACGATGAATTAAAGAAAAGATGTTTCATTGAGGGATTAAATGCGTCCCTAAGAAAGAATATGAAAATAGTGTTGCCTATGTCATATGTAGACACTTACGATAGGGCCATGAATCTAGAAAGTGAGGATAAGACATCAAAGAAGAAGAAGAAAAGTAAATCCTCATCTGAAAGTGATGAATCATTGGACAAGAGCAACAGTGAGGAGGAATCCAAAAAGGTGCAAGCCCTCCAGAAAGACATGGAAAGGATGATTGAGTTTAAAATGATGAAGGGGAGCATAGAACGAAGTGATGAAGGAGAGATGTGGTGCATGGAGTGCAAGGAGAGCGGCCACACAAAGGGGTCATGCCTAAAGAAAGCATTTTGCGACATCTACCAAGTAATGGGTCATTCCACTAAGGAATTCCCATACAATATGAAGACGAGAAGCCAACAGGTGCTTTTTACCTAGGAGCAACCGTCTACCTCTGGGGTAGTCAACCCTAACCAACGAACAAATAATAATGCATGATCTAGTGGGTTTCGAAACAACCAACATGGAGGAGGAGAAGGTAATGAAAACAAAAGCCAGATATAATATGATTCGAAGGGAGAGTGAATGACTCAATGTCAAACGTGTAGCCAATGGGGCCACTTCATCGAGACTACACAAAGAGCAACACACCACAAAAGTTGTTTCGATGGTGTGGCCTAGAAGACCATCCAGATGCCGACAATCTGAAACTCGACATAAACTTACTATCAAAGAAGAGAAGGTACTTGTTGTCACTCGAAACCAGGCAAAACAAGCAGTGTATCCTAATCCCTATACAGAGAAGCAGAGGATACGAGAGGCAAAGGAAGAAATAGAGAAGGCCATGAAGGAAAGGAAGGATACACATGTGGCAGCAAGTACCTCCAGGCAGAGAGAGGCCAAAAACAACATACTGCGGCAGATGTTACAAACGGAGGTGCTAGTCAAAATACAAGAACTCCTCCAGGCTCTGTCTCAATTGAAGACAACACTATTGAATACCTGTACCGCACAGCCAAGAACCACTTCTCAAACCAACACCGCACATCAAACATGCATCTTGGGAGGGTTGGCAATGGACCCCATGTTACTGGCGGTAAACAATGGCTGGCACCTGACTGTTGTTGAAATGGGCATCCTAGGAATAATTCTCATGGGTACCATAGTCGACAGTGGGTCACGGGTAAATATCCTTCCAGAGGAGAGATGGGAGAAGCTTGGGAAATCGGCCCTGTGGCTCGCCACCTTCAACTTATTGGGTGCAAACCAACAGGGTATAAAATCCCTCGAGACGGTGATGGCTCAACTAGTCATCGTCAAAATGCAATTGTTTGTGTTGGACTTCATTGTGATCCCACTGAAGAAGGGGTATGATGCCATTCTCGGTAAGGGGTGGCTTGTGACAGCAAGGGTAAACCATAATTGGAAGAAAGATACCCTCTCTATGGAAAGTGCACAAGGAAGTTCGTCATCGACCTCCATACCTAGATGGTGAACGAGGAGATTGCCTCATCTTCAAAGACCGAGTCTGACGGAGAGCTTGGTGGAATAGATAAAGAGAGAAACTGAATGGACCAACGACAAAGGTATGCTGGAATTGGAAGAATGTTTGGAGGATGATGTAAGCTCGATGAACGGATTCTTCCACTAGCAGATGGAGGACTATGAGCTTCTCCATAGTTACATGTTGGGAGTGGAGGAAATAGAAAAAAGTGTATAGAAGGACATGTTTCCACCAGAGTACAAGGAATACAGAGAAGTGGAAGCCTGTGTAAATTAAAGCCTTGCACACTTTTTTGATGCCGAAGGGCCAATCAAGTATGAAGAACCACCCTTACGAGTTACTAACCTCGGGAATGAAGAAAACCCATGTAACATATTGGTTGCGGACGATTGGGATCCTATGTTAAAAGTGGCAGCATTCAAATATTCATGGAATATAAGGACGTGTTTGCCTGGACTTCTAAGGACCTTAAGGGTGTGCCACCAAAGTTGTGCGTACACCGCATACCTCTAGTACTTGGAGTCGTACCTGTATAGAAACAACCATACAAAATGAACAAAAATTATGCAGCCAAGGTCGATGAAGAAATCCAACACATGCTTGAGGCAGGCATTATCTTTAGGTTTCAGACAAGTGAATGGGTATCACCCATTGTAATATCGTTAAAAAAGGAGGCAAACCAGATCAAATTTGTGTCGACTTCTGATGCCTGAATCTCGTCACTATAAAGGATCCCTTCCCTATCATTCATGGACAATTGCTCTTGCTATAACTAGATATCAATTGCAGATGAAGATAAGTTAAAAACCATGTTTGTGGTAGAGGATGGAGTCTATGCATATAACCAGATGCCCTTTGGTCTATGCAATGTGTCGGCAACCTTCCAAAGAATAATTCTCCACATTTTTGATAAAATCTTTGTGGGGAACTTCTAAGAGTTTCTAGATGATTGGTCTATTTTCAGCAAGCAGGACACACTTGTCAACACTAGGAGAGTGTATGGAAAAGTTTTGATGGGCTAGGTTAGCACTCAACTCAAATAAGTGCAGATTCATGGTCCCTTAGGGAAACTTTTGGGGCACATTGTGTAAGATAGGATTAAAGATCAATCCAGGCAAGGTACGTGTGATAGTCAAGATGGAGGCCCTCACTGATGTCAACAGTTATATCCTTCCTAGGGTACATTGACTATTACAGGGAATTCATAAAGAATTTCGCTCAAGTTTCCATTCTCCTCAATAGGCTCACATGAAAAGGGGAACCCTATGTTTGGAGTACGGAGCAAGAGACTTCTTTTTGCGAATTGAAGACCAAACTATTGGTAGCACCAATCCTAGCTTATCCTAATTGGGATAAGGAATTCCACGTGCATGTGAACACTTCTAACTTTGCAATTGGTGCAACTCTGGCACAAATAGGTGCTCACGACTTGGACCATAATATCTATTTTGCCAGTAGACTCTTGTCAAGAGCAGAGAGAAACTATAGAACGATGGAGCAGGAAGCTCTAGGAATAATGTATGCGGTGCAATAATTTAGACACTATCTGAAGGCAATGCCATTTACGTTTTATGTGGACCACTAGGCCCTAATGTACCTATGAATAAACCTATCATATAGAGGAAGGTGAGCATATGGTTGCTAGTACTCCAAGAATTTACCTTCACCATTGTTGTGTGGCCAGGGAAGAGCCACGTCATCATAGACCAACTTTCTAGGATCAAGTCAAAAGAGCCACCAGAAGGAATCAATGATGACTTCCCCAATGCACATCTATTTCGCATTGCCATCCTTCCGGAGTGGTACAAAAGTATTGGCGAATATCTATCAACTTCATAGTTCTTGAGGGAGATGTTGCCAAGAGAGCGACAAAAACTAGTATTGAGAAGCAAAAAGTTTCAATTGCTCAATGGACTCTAATATAAAATGGGCCCGTACCAAGTGTTGACAAGGTCTATGATGTAGGAGGAAGTAAATAGTGTCTTGTGGGAATCCCGTAAAGGTCCGACAGGGGGACATATGGTACCTAACACAACATGGAAAGTCCTCCTAGCAGGGCTATGGTGGCTGACATTGTACAATGATGCCAAGGAATAGGTGGTTAGTTATGACACTCGTCACTAAGCAAGCAAACCCTTGAAATGAGATTTCATGCTGCACAACCCCTCACAAGCATAGGTATTGTTTGAGCGTTGGGGCTTGGACTTCATGGGACCTCTAAAGGCAAGTAGAGATCAGAGGTGTCGATATGTTGTGGTAGCAATGGAGTACTTGACCAAGTGGCTAGAAGCACAAGCATTGCTAGATAACTCAATGATAAGTACAACTAAGTTTATTTATGAGCAGATCATCACACATTATGGCATCCCTATCCAACTGACCAGTGACAGGGCAGGTCACTTCATCAACCATGTCATCCAACTTCTCACAACCGAGTTTAAAAATTTTCATTCCTTGTCAAGTTCGTACTACCCACAAGCCAACAGCTAGGCAGAGGCAACGGACAAGATCCTGGTGTTAGTGATATATAGGTCATGCGAGGTAGAGCAAGCCAACTAGGAAGAAAAGTTGTCCTCAACACTATGGGCATACTACACAACTTACAAGGTGACAACTGGACAGACGCTATTTCAATTAATGTTCAGGCAAGAAGCGATAGTGTTGGCAAAGTTTATGGTTTTGAGCCTCCGGATAGCAATTGAGAATAGACTTGGTAATATGGAAAGCCTCGGGGAGAGATTGTACAAATTGAATAAGTTAGACAAATGAAGATTGATGACTCAGTGGGCCACGAAGGTCGCTTACTAGAGACGCAAAGCATGGCATGACAAACACTTGAAATTTTCACACCAAGGCAATTGGTAGTGAAATACAATGGAAAAAATGAAATAAAGTTAGGCAAGTTTAAGTTGAAGTGGCTCGGACCTTACAAAGTGAGGGAAGTAGGCGACAATGGGGCAATCAAATTGACACTGGATAGGAAGGAGGTAGCAGATGCCGTAAATAGTTCAAAGCTAAATTTTTACCATGAGCGAACTGATCGTCCAAGAGGTAATGGCCCACACCTGGGGGTAGTCGTACAGTCTAGAGAAAGCACCTTGCAATCAAGAGACGAAGGCATAAGTATCACTATATAGCCCCAATGAAATATGGAATGACCTAGGAATACACCGTACGATGCTTGGAAGGGAGGAAAGTAAAGAAATTAGCGCACACTAATAGGAAAGGAGGAAATCAAGACCATACGATAACAGAAAATTTATATGCCTCACATAAAGACCATACGGCTTAAAGGAAAATCATTTCCATACAGTGCATCAATGAAGGACTGAAAGAGCGGCACCATACACCAAATAGAGAGCTTAAATACCGCACAACATAAACATGCAATGGAAAAGGCCATGAGGGTGAAATGGCCATACAACAAAGTAGGAATCACCACCATGCAGCTTAATTGTACCGTATGGCTCGAGGTAGAGGTTGATTCCTTCATGCACTTGAATACCAACAGTCTTCTAACCGACAATGTACGACTCTTGAGACTAAAGGTAAATAGTCGTTCCATTCCCACGAGATATTACTCACGGAAGCGACACACAAATATGTCGATATTTGGAAAAGTATCATGCGGGCTTGGCGGCGGAAACATCCACAAGGCAAAACACAATATTTCCAACATAAGAAAAAGTATTACCGTGCGGACAATAATGGAGGAAGCACGAACTTATGCCTATACTGCGCTTCAAGAGGGTTCAAAACTCATGCCTTCATCACACCACAAGAGGGATTGAATCGAATAATAGAAAAAGACAACATTTTAGAAGTCCTTTGATGATTGAAAGAACCCAACTTTAACAGGGAACAACAAATTCAAAAGGAGAATCGTGGGTAGCCATGACAAGATGAAAAAATATACACTATACGGTTGAAGGGAGTCGCCTTCAAGATCGCATGTAGAGGGCGGAAGCAGAGATGAAGAGGCATTCATCCTGAATCATACATCCTAAGAGACACCACAAGCATTGCAAGAAAGAAGCCAAGGGAGGGAGTAAAGTCGTACTATAAGAAAGGAAGGATACATCTTACAACACTAAGCCCTAATTGTTTTTAAGTCACACAAAATGACAGAGAGGAAAAGTGTTATAGATTTGGTAGGGAAACACACTTGGAAGGCAAAGTTGCAAGTGGGTGGCTCAAATTCCAATAAGAGCAGTGTGAATACAAATAAGATTGCACAAGTCTTGCCCTTGGGCAAAAATAAAGTGAGATCGAAGGTACAAGGGTAGATGGCGTCTGTGATTTCTGCGAAAGATTATGTAATGGCTTGAACAATAACCTTTGAAGGCCTGAATGGATTAGATTACAAGAAGTGTTGGCAGGAAATGCGGGATAGTGATCCTGTAAAAGAAAGTTTGAGGAGGGCACAAGTGCAATGGGTCATTCAAATGCCCATATTTTGTATTAAGGAGATTAAAGGCACCCTAAGAGCAAAGATTGAAACATGTGACAAGTTTTCAAAGACAAGCACAGTCTCCTACATGAATCATCTAGTAAAAATCTCATTAACAGCAGCGGAATTTAGATGGGTGTTTAGCTTGCTAAACAAGGGGCACAAGGTTGACTTGAAACTGAAGAATATAACTCTGGAGTAGAGAGATTTATACATTTGGTTGATTTGTGGGGACATCCTCGCTAACACAGAGAAAGAATCACTCGAGAGGCCCTCACAAAGCAGAGAAATAAATAAATCTTTTATCAGCGAAGGGCAATGGAGAGGCCTTATGGATGTTGTTAAGAGTTTGCTGATTGGTTCAAGTTGTGCCTCTAATATTTCTTTTCCGCAGGTATCCTTGATGAATAATTTAATAGCAATGGAGAGGCCTTATGGACGTTGTTAAGAGTTTGCTGATTGGTTCAAGTTGTGCCTCTAATATTTCTTTTCTGCAGGTATCCCTAATGAATAATTTAATAGCAATGGAGAGGCCTTATGGACGTTGTTAAGAGTTTGCTGATTGGTTCAAGTTGTGCCTCTAATGTTTCTTTTCCGCAAGTATCCCTGATGAATAATTTAACAAGGGACAAGGTATGACTAGGCCACATTGTTATTAGAACGTATGTAGGAGCTCACAACTCTGCAGCACAAGACCTTTTATATGCCACACTATGCAAGGGGTGTTGGCACTATCATGTGACATTCTTTGATGCAAGAGCATCTTGGAGTAGTTGGTAATCCTGTACGCTGGAGTGGTTTTGACCTTGGAGTTGGAGAACTCAATTGAAAGGAGGTGATGCTCGGTCACTACTGAGGTAGTTCTCAGTTGTAGTTTTGCCCAATGGACTCGATGACTGAAGGAACTCGATGATGCTTGTGGAGCTCAGTTGATGATCTGCTCGATGGAACTAGTGCTCATTGATACTTGTAGTAGCTTGGTGGATGTGCTTGCTAGGTGTGCTCGGCGTATACTTGGCATGCTCAGTGGTTGTTGTTGATACTATGTGGTTTAGTTCACCAACTAGATGTTCTTGGAAGATTTAATGGCTGACTTGGTGCATTTAATGTGTTGTACGTGATCGATCATGGGATGTGTGTCAACCTATTTGGAGTCTTGGTTCTTTATCCTATGTGCATTTAATGATTGTTGTAAGACGACTGTGGCATTTTATGTTTATTTGGGTTCTAGATGACTCTATTTATAACACTTCGACTTGTGGCCATGCAAGTATAAAAGAGGGGTTTGGGTAGTGTTTTAGAAAAGGGGAGTCAGTGAAGGAGTTGGTAGACATCTAGAGAGGTGTAGCTGAGAGTAGTGAAGTTTAGCAAAGCTAGTAGCTAAGTGTGGGCTTTGGAAAAAAGAAGATTGTTTGGTGGCTTGTGAGCACAAGTTTAGATCTTGCTTGGTATTTCTACCAGATTACTGTGTTGTTGAAGATCTAGGCTAGCTAGGAGTTGTTTGGATCTAAACTATTATTATAATTGCTTTGTATTTGGTTGTAACTAGGAATGCCTTACAGCCTGGCACATTGTATGTAATCTGTTGTTTATGAATAAAGAGTTGGATTTTCTATCAGATCGGGCATTGTATTTGTGTTTCCGCTATGTAGTTATTTGTTGGGGGCTTGGGTCACCTCCATTGGGGGTTCACTTGGCCTTGCACCGCGTCAGGTGGTATTAGAGCAAAGGTTTGATCTAGTTCGTGATTGTAAGAGCGTGGGTTGTAGAGAATCTATGCGATTCTTATTGCAGATCTGTGTAGGACTTGTTGCAGAGGGTTTTCAAAAATCTTGAAGAATGCCTTCAAGAAGATTGGGCCATAGGGCGATTGCACATCCATGTGATGCGGTGGAGACTAAAATTTCAGAGAAGGTTAGATTAGATTTTAGATCTGAGATGGAGTTGATGAAGAATGATATGGTCATTGAGATCATGAGAGTTATAGCTGGTGTGCCGAGGAACATGGGTTCTGAAGATGGTTATGAGGAAGTTGTTGAAGACTTTGAGGTTGTTGGATCTAGTGGAGAAGATAGGACCGATTGTATGGAGAGATTTGTGGAAGATAGAATTGATCGATTGTATAGATCTAAAGCTCGGTTGAAACTAAAGCATAAGATGAATACTTCTAATTTCTCAGGTACATTGAGTCCTGAAGACCTGATTGATTAGATTGGTGAGTTAGAAGACTACTTTGAGTTAGAGGATATTGGAGATCCACTCAAAGTGAGGTTGGCACAAACTAAGTTGAAAGGACATGCTATTTTATGGAGGAAAGAATTGCAAAGAGATAGAGATTGGTGGTGACAAAATTGAACGCAAAGTTCATTCCTACTGATTATGAACTTGAGTTGTTTAAGAGGTTGCAGAATCTGAAATAGAAGGATATGTTTGTGAAGCATTATACCGAGGAGTTCTACAAGTTAACAATTCGGTCTGGACATAGAGAACTTTCTAAGGAAAAGGTGGCTAGGTATGTTAATGGTTTGAGATTCAATATTTAGGATGAGATAGGTATGTTGAAGATTGATTCGGTTGAGGATGCTTATTAGTATGCTTTGAAGACAAAAGATAAGTTGAAAAGAAGACATCAAGGTAATTCTTGAGGGAAGGAGAAGCATGATCATTCGGTGAAGGATAAATCGACTGCTGAGGATGAACTGAAATCTATTGAATAGAGGAGAATAACAAGTAGAGGTGGATTTAAGGGTACTTGCTACAGATGTGGTGAAGAAGGACATAGATCTTTTGAATGTCCCAAAGCTGATAGGAAGGGTGATAGAAGAGCAATTGTGGTAAATGAAAGTGAGAACTTGGTGAATGAGCTCGAGGTGAAAGATAACTTCTCTTCCAACCTTTTTATTTTCTTTTCCTTCTCTTTTTCTAATCGATTTAATGCTTGGAATTCGAATGGGCAAATAATCTATTTGAAACTGATAGCAGCCGAGGAGTCTCAGCTAGTCTTTAAGAGAGCTGTGAATTGACCAAGCAACTTCATTCTTTTCTCCCCTTTCTATTATCTAATACGTTTCATTTTAAGCCGAGCATAAACTTTCTCAGCCGAACATTTTCCCAAAATTTCTCAACCCAGTTTACCTTATTCTTCTCAATTCTACCAGCGTCTGAAGTCTGAAATTGATGGGGACACAACCCAAGAACAGAATGGACACAACAGAAAAGGGAAATAGTATTAACTGAGAAAATAAGGTAGTACAAACAGTACAGAGAAATAAACTTCAAAACATGCCCTAAGGGCTTACAATAGCATAAATCTGGAGATAATTTCTCCTCTTAGTACCTCTTCTCAAACTCCACTCCGAACTGCCTTTTACAATGCCATAAATCTCCTTAAATAGACCCCAGAGGGTTAAGGACTAGGAGTACATTCTAGAAAGTGCTAGTAGGCATCCACCGACCAAATAGAAGGTTCCAGACGCTGCATTAGAAGTCGGTGCAAATCTAGAAGAATCCAGAAATGGTAACCGAACTTCCGGGAGGCATAACTTTTGAACCGTAGCTCCGATTGACGAACCGTTTACATTTCCGGAAAGCTCTCGAAACACTCTATAGCCCTATGAACCAGCTTCACTCGTCCCCCATTTTTTGATACTTTTCGAGGACATTTAATGCCCCTAACTTGACTTTGAAGCATTCTTAGGAGGTCTCCAAAACCTGAAAAACTGCAATAACTTTCAAACCGTGGGGCCTATTGACTTGATTCTTTTTTTGGAATGTTCTAAATTACGATTACATTCATCTGGCCAATTCACACCTTCTAGTTTACCAAAATGATGGCCCAATTACATGCTCCTATTTTTTCGGGATTTTCAAACACACTGATAGTGGAACTGTGAGAGTTGGAACCTTTATTTGACCCAAATGGGTATCCAAAAATGAAAACACATGAAACAGAAACTAAGTCTAAGTACATTTTTTTGGGTGACACAGGATTGCCCTTATACCTCTGGATGCTCCTGCATCAGAAATCAAGTGTCATTAGTGGGTGAGCAAGCACCAACAGGAGTTCTGGCCAAGGGCGAGAAGAGCCACATCTGAAACTCAATCACAGGTCACAAATTTAAGCAATTGCATGTCATAATTTTCCTCCTTTTCTAAGTATAAGCCCAACTGTAGTCGGCTATTCATTTATAGGGTTGAATGAAATACAATATAAGCATTTGCAAATCATAGTTCTTTCTTCACTGAGTATAATGTCTGATTGCAGTTGGTACATAATGATATAGGACTGAGAATAAAACAAAATATGTTTTCAAGTTCATAACTTCTTCCTATTCTGATTTGAACATCAATCCAAAGCCGGCTATGCATTGTTAATACTTGTTGTTGGCCCTTGCATTACATAGAGATCATTGAAGATCTCCATCGAATATCCTTGTGATTCACATCATTTATGAATTCAAATGGTAGCTGTAGAAACTTGATTGATTGTGTGAACCGACATCAATGACCTCGCTATCATAATTTTCGAACATGTTCAGAATACTTACAAACACCGAGGAATTCATCGACAAAAAAGACATGAAATGGTGAAGAGGTGGAATGAATCTGCAAAAACGTAGAAGAGAAATCAGATATGATTAAGTTAATTATTTAAACAAGAAATTTTGCAATCCTTAAGAATATCCTTTTCAAATCATAAATTGTGATAAGCTAGAACATATATGTTATTCATGAATTTGTTGGAAATCAATAGATAGAGTTGATTGCTCTGAGATTCGAACACCTAAGATTCACCAGCCGTATAGCCATTGAAAGGGTGAAGAGGTGAGATGGAGTCTACAATGATTTAGAAAATAAAATTCACATAAGATACATTAAATCTAGAATAATATCATTTAATAGCTCATGCATGATCTTGTTAATGTAACCCCTACTGTCAAGTCTAGTGGTGTCGTTAGATACCAAGATGCTCAGTAGATGACAGATGATCCAAGTCCAATTCCGGGTAGGGAGGGCCTTTTTCGTTGGAGATTGTGTGGGGAATAAGTAAAGGTCTGAGGTTGGGTGGTAAAGCCCCTGACAATGTTTCACCTCTTCCCAAGTTGTCGGACATACAACAGGCAAAGATAAGCTATACATTCAATTGTTTGCCGGTAACAGGTATTTTACTTTTATGATGTACATGCAAGAAGGTAAAATTAATTGAGTTATATCATCGTTACAGCTATTTTACACTTAGATGCGAGAGATAGATTTATGGATTGCCTTTCATTTATATGAATATTAAATATGAGCATATCTTCTATCTTATGATAATGCTACGGGTTAAGCAATCAGAAGGAAAGAAATGATTCAGTGGTATCTGAAGCCCCAAACGATACCATGGTATCTGAAGCCCTAATTGATTCAATGGTATCTGATGCCCTAAATGATCCAGTGGTAATTGAAGCCCTAAGTGATACAGTGATATCTGAAGCCCTAAATGATCCAATAATAATTGATGCCCCAATTGATACAGTGGTTTGTGATGCCTTAATTTTATATAGTGGTATTTAATTGTAATTCGTCATTCAATTTTGATATATCGGTATTTAATGGTAGTCGTTATATGATTTTGTTATAGTGGTATTTGTGAACTAACCTGGGTAGTTGCAGAAGCATCCCTACAATGATTTCTGATTTTGAATTCCATGGTATGTGGACTTTAATTTCTATAGTAATTCATTGATGATGTTTTAAGTTCTTAGTTAAGAAATTTTGATTAACCGATTTTAACCATCAATCTCTTTCATACGAACGAAACTGATTTAACTATGTTCCTATGAAAATGAAGTAATAACTGTATTTTGTTGAGTATGTTAGTTGTTAATTAAGACCCGAAAAAACTGGTTGTTACAATACTAATCATAAACTCAAGCAAACATAGATATGATATCTACACTCATCCATGAACATAATTTTAAGCTCACATAGCTTAACCTGTTATATCTCAACTTCGTTGTGTCAATAATCCTTTGTGATATATAGAATCTCTATCTGTCATGATCACATTAACATACGTTGTCATCAATGACAAAACATGTCATCAATACAACACATAACCAACATATCCAAGTGCCAACCAATCCTCTATTTCTAATAATCTCCCTCTTCGGCATTAATGGCAACATATGATGAAAAACCATCAATCCAAAAAAATCTTCTGAATACAATTTTCTATATATCCTCAACATATACAGCCTTCCTAAAAATCCTCACATCAATCTTTAACTTAGCTTTGGTTTTTTATTGATTCTCTCCCCCTTTGACATCAATGACAAAGGTGTCACTGTGCCAAATATCAATCTGAAGTGTTCTCCCTTTGATGAACATCCCCACTATGCCAAATATCAATTTGAAGTTTTCCCCCTTTAATGAACATTCTCATCAAAGTACCTAAATTGGATCAAGCCAATCTACAACCAAAAATATATCAAGTGCCAACAAACACTGTTATATCAGAAATCGTAGGAGTTCTTCAATTAACTCTGCTCACTACAACCAACCCCCTTAAGGAGCAGTACCAAGCATCACGTCCAAATGTATGAATAGTACTATGATTGTACTGGACTGGTGGAATGCTACATCATTTACTCTTCACTAGGTGGGGAAATCACCCCAAGAATACCTATAAGATACTCAAAGTTGTCCTTAGCCAATGGTTTTGTAAATATATCTGCAATATGTTCCTTTATACTCGCATACTCCAATCCAATCTCTTTCTCTGCAACCTTCTCTCTCAAAAAATGATACTTAATTGCAATATGTTTAATCTTTGAATGTAAAAGAGGATTCTTTGACATACTCATTGTCCTTGTGTTATCACAATGCATAATAGTAGGTTGATCAAATGCAATACCAATATCCTTCAACATTTGCTTCATCCACATAATATGATTGCAATTGTTAGTCGTTGCAATATGTTTTGCTTCTATTGTGGATTGAGATATACAATATTGTTTCTCACTCAACCAAGATTCCAATCTTCCACTAAGAAAGAATGCACCACCACTGTTCTCTTTCTGTCATCAACATTCCCTGCCCAATGAGCATCAGTATTGCACACAATGCGAAATCATTAGATCTGTCATACCATAAGCCAAAATTTATTGTTCCCTTCAAATATCTGAAAATTCTCTTTACTGCAGCTAAGTGTGTCTCTTTAGCATATGCTTGAAATCTCACTACAATCCCAACTGTATAGCAATATATGGCCTCGTATGAGTCAAATATTGTAATCCACCAATCATAGATCTGTTCCTTGTTTTTATAGCATTAGGTGATTCAATTTTGTTAGACAATTTGCATCCAGTCACTATATAAGTTCCAACAGGTTTACAATTTTCCATACCAAATCTCACTAATAGTTCTTTTAAGATACTTAGACTAAGATATAAAAATGCCATCTTCAATCTATGTTACTTGTAATCCCAAAAAATATTTCATCTCACCAATATGTGTGTAACAACCATCTTTCCTACCCGGAGTTTTCTCTACAATTTAACCATTCAAATATACTAACTACATATTCACATGCATAGGATTAACAATTATAATGAATTAATTGATTCACTTGAAATGCCTTAATTAACAATTGGTGATTTACTTTATTTATTTAATTAAACTAAAAGATTTAAATTGCATGAGAGAGAGAGAGAGAGATCATTAACTAACCAATACATTGTAAAGATCACTTCATGTTACTAAGAAATACTAATGTAATTACAACACAATTGAATACATATCTAGCTAAAATCTTGAAATGAAACATGAAAGAAACACAAGTACCCGCTAAATCGTGTCAAGCTAAAAATTTCTGACCTGACATGTCTTGTGCAAGTCCTAACACTAGAGAGCATAAGCATTGTCAGAGGTTTAACCACCCAACCACGGACCTTGTGTATCCCCTTCTCACTCTCAACTAAGAATAGCCCTATCCTACATGGGATAAGGCATGGGAACACCATCTCGTCCTGCCACCTAAGCATTTTGGTGTTAGAGTGTCAGCTATAGAGTCGACTAGGCTATGGAACCTTCCTATCAGCCCTTCCAACTGACTGCAAGTTATCTTGACCTCTAGGGATCACCGCAACATTATAACCACTAAACCTACCCTAGCCAAGGATTTACATGGACACCATGTGCCCGATCACCCATCACTCGACTTGACAAACAAGGCTACACACAACTACCCACCATGAGCTAACCAAAGTTCTATTTTTCAGTTTATAATTTTTAGACTAGTTTTGATATGAATTTTGGGTTAAATGCAGATATAGCACAACCATCTTACATGGGGTGACACCACACATCTCAGACTTACCTAGCCTTCCTTGATGGTTCTTGGTGTATCATTCCTGTTGTATATTAGAGTGGTTGAACAATGCAATAGATCATCAATTTCTTTAAAGAGTTTCTTGCCATCGCATGAAAGCAAGTGGCAAGCCTTCTTAGCCGTTGCACATCTATTAGAGTAAAATCTCCATGTTGTTAGTGGCACATAGAAAGGGTGTCATTGTAGCATGTAGAGTATGTTTGCACATGAGTTGTCTCTTACTAATGCCTTATGAAGTTAGATTAAAGTTAAGGAATATAAACATTTTGAGTCAACAACTCATTCCATGAACAACATGACTATGCACATAACTTCGATCTCTACTCTATGTTCACAAAGTAGCCAAATCTAACTCCACAAATTACACAAAGAAGCAATCTAATCCCAAAATCAAAAGGTGGAGATGCGTTGGGTTCACCAAAAGAAGGTAAACACCCAATGTAAAGAAACAATCCAACTTCAACAAGGAAGGGGCACAAGTTAGGTTCACCAAAAGATGAACACTCAATGCAAAGAGGGAAACAAGAGAGATCAAGGGGCCTAACTTCAAAGTCAAAAAGACAAGACACGTCAGGTTCACAAAAATGTTTAGGTGTAAAATGGAAGAGGTCATTAAATTTAATAATGTAAACTATGTGGGATGAATTCATTAACCAACCATTCACACACTAAGCCATTCAATATAGGAGAAAAAGGGGCTTCCAAACATAACTCTCAATATAACCCAAGTTAAATTAGCAAAGTCCAAGTAGAATGAAGGGATGGCAATACTAAGACAAATTATATAAAGGATGTACGCAAGAAAGTCCTCTTTCATGCAATGTTAATTAACTTTAAGATGTGCAATGTGAATGTGAAAGTGAACTAATTAATTTGATGACAAGAGTAAAATAGATCTAGGCAATAAATGTATGCAATCAGCCCAATTAAAATATGGAAATAGGTCTATGTTAGGAGACAAAAGAAAGGATAAAGAACTTACTTTGAAATGTGCAATTTAAGATGCATTTTTGTTCTGGAAATCGTGGATCTGAAACTATGGGTGAAATTTCGACTGCGGATTTGCAATCAGGGCAAAAAGCCCTATTTTTCCTAGATCTTTGGAACATGTTGACCTTGAGGAAAAGTGTCTATACACTTAACGAGATGATGGACATGTTCTTGGGATATTGTAGAAAAATTGACCCAGACCCTCTTGAAAGCTCTCGGTAAATATTTTTCGGATATCGTGTTCTTGCGCCCAAGAAAAATTTGTTTCTTGAGGGAGGGCTTGCCTTGGTCATGCCCTAGATTGAGGAATCAACCTTGAAATGAAATGAAATGTAAAGCATGAAAGGAAGCGAGGCAAATGTAAATATTCGCCTTACTTGATGAAACCCTTGTCAATAAGGATTTCGCAATGCTTGTGTTGTAAATGTTGAATTTGCAATGAAGGATGTAGGAGATCTACACAAATGCACAGATCTACCAAAACCACATCATGGAGCTATGGATGTAAATGTGCATCAATGAAGAAGATGATGCCACAATGTAGATCTCCTCCCTAAGCGACCAATAAAATGTTGGTTTTCTGGGATCACTGCAAATGTACTAAGCACTGCCATGTTGGTATGTGTTTTTCAAACACATCGATCTCTTTGAATTTGTATGAGGAATAAACCGAGAAGAGACATGTCCCATTAAGGGACATGTCTATTCATTAATATATTTAATATAATGGAAAACTTAATTAGAGCTTTATATATATATATATATATATATATATATATATATATGAATCATTGTAATTATAATAACTTATCTTTGATCTCACAGGTTTATCCTACTAAAGCTAACAAAACATCAACACTCCCTCTTAGCTAGGGAGGATAAACACATGACACGTATTACCCCATTGGTAATATTTGGTATGGCAAATTTTAAAGATATCTCTGATTAGATGAAATCCTTCATTTTGATATCATGAGTAGTGGTCTTCCAGAATATCAACACATGATATTCACCAAATACTCAAATAAGGTTTGATATCACATCTAATATCATGAGTATTGGTCTCCCAGAATATCGACACATGATAGTCACCAAGTACTCAAAAAGTTTTGATATCACATCTGAGATCATGAGTATTGGTCTCCTAGAATATCAATGATATTCACTAAGTACTCAAAAGGTTTTGATATCACATCTAATATTATAAGTATTGGTCTCCCAGAATATCAACGATATTCACCAAATACTCTTTGAGTAATGGCCTTCCAGAATGTTGAGATGCAAGATATTCACCAAGTACTATGAGTAATGGTCTTCTAGAGCATCAAGTCGCATGATATTCACTAAGTACTCTGTGTAATGGCCTTCTAGGACATCAATTTGCATTACATTCACCATGTACTCAAAAATTGTTTATAAGGTATGTGCACACGCATTCTCATAATGCTTACATTCATTACATTCATAATCTATCATGATCTACATAGACATCATAAGATATCCATCATAATAGAAAATTTAAGTTATTGTAAGATCGTCACCTTTTAATAACTTCTGCAAATACAAGTGACATCCTTTGGAAGTCGCCACTTCCTCGTGATGTACACAGGAGGTAGGCCCATTAAAATCACATAGTCACAAGGTATAGTCACGAATCACAGTGCTCTTAATTGCTGCATTTATTGATCAATGGAGAATCCATCTCAACATGGTCTACACTCTCTGAATCAATACAACTAAGACCATCAAAGGTTGATTGAACTATATCCTCTATTTGGTCCCTCTCTTTCAAGGTTGCCTCTAATGAAATGTTAGGCTCGCTTTGAATCTCAATCTCCTTCCTCAAATAACATTCTCGGAGAGAAAAATCAAGACAAATAACTTATATAGAATTTCAAATAAAAGGTTGACCACAAAAGCCATAACAACAATATTGAAGATATAATAAAAATACTCATCTAATTATTTTTATTACTTTCCATATAACTTATCATCATCTCCCTACATTAATATATGTTTCCATGTTCAAATTAAATACTTAACATATATCTATTCATATAATAGTAATTTAAGGAAGTTAAGTTTAAAATAATACACAGATACACTTTGCCTTAATGGGATCGGCACCTAGAACCCCTAACGGACCCTTGTATATCTTGTGTCATTGTCAATATATATAAATGTGAGTTGATGGCTCATATTTATAATCACAAAATAATAATAATAAAATGGTTTTATTTGTTATTCATAAACTGACGTCCATATTACCTATTTGGTCAAACCATATTCTATTCTTCTCATTTATCACTTTATATCATATTCATTATTTTTAGCCAACATGAAGAATTTATACTTACCTCCCATGTAAACCACGACCAATAATATTTAATGTCCTTTTAAGCTCCTTGTAGTCACTTGAATACTTCTTCCAATGCTTAAATCGTCATTCAAAATGGTACTCAAACTATCCATGTCATCATTCGTATGCACCAAGGAAAAGGATTTGTTGTACGTGGATGTTGGACTAACTGCCAACGTTCCCCTTCTGGATTCGTGACATGGCTTAACCACTTCCTGTGTTCTATAAGTCTAGTGGTTGTATTGGGCATTGACAGGTCAATCTTCTGGTGCAACGGCAACCCTAGCTTCTAACAAGTGGTATCAGAGCTTGATCACATGTTTGAATCTCCTCGGGTAACGTTGTGGGGGGGATTGTTGGAGTAACCGCCAGTGTTCCCCTTTTGGATTCGTGACATGGCTTAACCGCCTCTTGTGTTCTATAAGTCTAGTGGTTGTATCGGGCATTGACAGCTCGATCTTTTGGTGCAACAGCAACCCTAGCTTCTAACAATGGGAAGTGCTATGTATTTCTTTATTATCAATTGTCTTGCCATGTCACTATACGTCCTTCCTTTATTGTTCTTGGTCTACTCTCCACTTCGGATGTTATTCCTTTCTCCCGCGTTGCTAGGGTGTGGTTGGTCCACAAGGTTTAATAGCTTTTTTGTCCTTATATGTACTAATCCAGTCTTCTAGATAGAATGTTTATTCATCCTCCGTAGCAAACTCTTTAAATTGATCTCAAATGATGCTTATACAAGACATCCTTTTATCAAGCCTTCACCTCTACAGACAAATTCTACAGTATGAATACCACTGACTCCAAACCCACACCACACCAAGTTCATACAAATGCTTCAAATTTATAAGATCATTCTATCAATCCAGTTATAACTTCTAACCAATCATCATTTTGAAGTAATAGATAAATCCTTATTTTGAAGCGCAACTCGATGACTTGATCACTGCTCGTTATAAAGGTAAGGATTTATCAACCAAGATATGATCGATGTCATTAGTTTTAAATTAACTTCCAATGACAACTGGTAACATCACAATTGACAAACACTATACTTGTCCAAAAATATTGAATACAGGTGACATACAAGGAGATGAAATGAGTTTATATAAGATGTGCTTTGCTTATGAAATTTCAGAAAAGTTTCATTTGAACTAGGCAAAGAACATACCAAAAACACCCGTATGGTTTCTCTATTCGAATTCTTTGCTTCATTTACTTTTGTCTTATATATGCAATTAAAGAACCACATAAATGTCAATCGCAAGATTCATTCTTAAATCATACTTCGTTGTTATTCATACTGATCTTGTGTTGGTATACATCCTGTTTTGTGGATATAATGCTAGTGTAACACGAGGACTCGCATCCCCTCTCAAACCTCGAAGTACCTGTCCCCAAGACATCCCCGCACCGGGTACTTAAGTACCCAAGTACCCCCACCTCAACCATTCCGTAAGCATGTCACCGCTACGATGGATACTTCAATTTCTATTTGAATTTTGATTTTTGAATGTTACTATTAGGTATGTAATAAGTTACTATGTTGAATGTTCAATGGTTATAATTCATATTGCAATTTTTCTATTCTGAAGTATTTTAATTTGGTATGTTCTACTAAAACATCATTTCATAACTAGCATTTCAAGTGATATATGTATACTATACAACACCCCTCCCTGCCTCATCCTCCCCTTGCCGTTGTTCCGAAAATAAGGCCCATTTTCTCCACGTCCCAGAAACTTGTCTCAACGTACCCCAGTAGTGGTGTTACACTATATATTACTTTGTTCGTATGCCTGCCACCACTTGTAGGAACCAGAAAACTCGTTCTCAAATCACAAAGATATTGAGAGATTCTCAAAACTTCCCACAAAAAGGCATCTACTTCATCAACAAAGAGTAACAAGCCTTTCTTGGACTGTTTGCCTAGTTGAATAGCTGATAATTTTTTAGGACAGCTTGTGAACCCAATGGAGCCACATCTCCACCAATCATTATTGCATACTCCAAGTATCGATTGATCAAAACTTATTGACAAAAGTTCGAACTGTCCACATTTATTTATGAATTTGTAGATACTCAACCCATCCCTCAAAATTGTCTATGATATTTGTATAAGGAGGCATATGAATTTTGGATTGTAATGAAGAGTTCATGCATAACAAGTTGGTTCCTTAAATTTGCAACTTGGCTCTGATACCATGTTGGTTTTCTACGATCACTGCAAATGTACTAATCATTGCCATGTTGGTATGTGTTTTTCAAATGCATCAATTTGTTAGAATTTGAATAAGGAATAAATCGAGAAGAAACGTTTCCCTTCATGGGACATGTCTATTCATTAATATAATTATTATAATGGCAACTTCATTATATATATATATATATATATATATATATATATATATATATATATATATATATATATATATATATATATATATACGAATCATTGTAATTATATTAACTTCTCTTTGATCTTACAGGTTTATCCTACTAAAGATACCAAAACATCAACACAAAATGCTAGATCTTGAAGAGGAAATGCTCACAAAAGACCTTTAAATGTTTGAAATATGCTAGCTTGAGTCCTTGAAGTTGCTTGAGAGCTTTCATTCGTGTACATGGATGCCTTAATGATTGACCAATGTCTTGTCGATATGAAAATGAAGTGCCTAGGCTTCCTTTTATACTAGTTTTCGGATGCAAAAACAAAGCAAGTTGATGGGGTCACCCTATTTCCAAATTTGGAACCCCAAGACAAAATTGACCTTGGGACCTTAAGTCTCTAGGAAATAGGTCGACCATCCTATTCCAAGTTTATCCCAAGAAGGGGTAACCTTGAGGTCTCAAAATCTGCGCAAATCAAAATGAATGAAGCGAGACTGAACGGGAGAAAGAGTTAATTGAGCACAAACTATCCATGGTCCATAGGGTCGCTAAAAAGCGGGAGTGTAATGTTCCGATGGCAATTTCTCCTCCTGAATATCGACGTGATAGTGTACGGATCTAAGATTTACTTGGCAACCTAACCCAATTATCGTACTGTGCACAAGAGAAAGAGTTGACCACACGGTGTTTGTGGCAAGTGGTAGCCGTGGTTGTACGGTATCCTCGGCCATACGGTGACAAGGTAACAATAGCCTAGCCGTATGGTGACTTGAATGTACGGGATGGGCAATAGACAGAGTGTCTATACAATATGGTGGTCGTATGGTGACAAGGAGTGTTAATGTCGTACGGATGGAATAGAGATGATGGTCGTACCTCAAATGAGTCGTATAGTATCAAAAGGAGACAATGTCGTAAGGTGGTGGAACAAGTATAGTTGATAGGTAGGTAGTGTACTGATGGAGGGGAAGTATCTAATAATGCCACTACAAACTTCACGATCAAAAATTCATCAGATAGAAACAAAATAATAATGCAGATTGAAACACAAGAATCCTTTGATTAGTATTTGCCAAAAGATGATGCTCCGATTTGCCAAATCCAAGCGAAGTGCTACAGGCGACAGAATAGGGTGAGGGTTAAATCCCACCTAAATCGAAGAGACCAAATAGGGAAGATCTTTCACTTCCGAAATGGCGATCAATAGTGAATCCCTAATAGAAATTCGCAGTACAGAGAAAATAATCCAAAGTGCATACCTAAAGACTACCTACAAGCCGTGCTTAAATACTTGTCGGAAATCTGAGGGTGTGCAAAGATAGCCGATGACGACACAAACTACCGAAACAAAATAAAAATGGGTCCGAGATATATTAAATCAATCGGCCCATTAACAATAGTTTGATAATTGATTTATTTTATAACGGGAACATTATAGTCCTCCCGTCCCAAATTTTGCTTGTCCTCAAGCAAATGCAATGTCGAGTGCTGGAGAATATGCTCGCCTTCCCACGTCACGTCGTCCAATGGCAAGTGTTTCCAATACACCAAATATTCCTTCACCGTGCGATTCTGCAAAGTCTTCTCACATACTTCGATGATCTCGGCTGGTTCCAAGATGAGCTTTCCTACTTCATTCAGTGGTGGATGTAATGTCCCCGTTTTGGTTGGCATCGTTTTGCATGCCAGATCAGTCTATCACGGACTCTCGTAGACGGGTGGTTGTGATGAGAGTCATTTTGGTGTTTATTTAGGGATTAGATGGTTTATTATGCTCCTCGAGATATTATTTTATTTATATTTTATCATTACTTCTTATATTGGGCCTACATGTTATAATTCCAAGTTGAGTTGCACTTTTTATTTTATAAAGTTATTTAATTATAAAAGTGCATTATAATGGGATTTTATAATGGATGCTTCTAGAAGTTCTTAGTAACTTCTTAGAAAAGTGAATAAATAGAGGGCTTGGCCTCATTTAAAAACACTGGATTTGATGATTCTACTACCTTGTCTCTAGGAGCATTTGTGGCACCATCTAGGTCTACAAATATTCAGCATAATCCCTTGAGAATGATACCTCTCAAGAGATTGCATAACTGAGGAAGTGAAAGATCTTCTAAATGGTTGCACTTCGGAGATAGTATTCAGCTATGTCAAGTTGAGCATAATTTGTGGCCAAGGGCCAACATCTAGAGGATTTATTTTGAGGAGTTTAATTGCATATCTTAAGGAAGTTTTTACTTCAATTTTGGAGGGTTGATTGTTGGGGCAAATTGGAATTCTCGTTGCATTTTCACAGTCAGCTATACTCAGAAAATTATCATTTTGGTGGAGAAGAATATTAAGGAGGGGTTCGAAATTGGCAAGAAAAGTAAAGTGTTTTCATCTAGCTTCATTAATATCAATCAGGCAGGGTTTTTCGAGCTAGGGTTTGCAGTAAATATTGGAGTTCGAAAATTAGCAGCTGGAGCCATATATTTGATCGAAACTCCTTCCTCGCTGGTTGTCTTTGTGTGAAATCAAGTTTGCAACCCTACTACAGCCCAGGCGCTCAAATCTGAGCCATTTTTGTCACTAATCAAAGCACTAAAGAATTCATAAAGAATTTGCAGAGTTGCAGTTTGAAATTCGCAGTCATACCAGACCTGGGCGAAATTGATTGGAGGTCATTTCGCAACCTTCCATCAACTTGAGCGCCACTTTTCTAGGCACTTTCGTCACCTTTGGATTATCAGAAAAATCAGTTAAAAAAAAAAATCGGAGGTGCCAAGTATCCAAAAATATTGCTATCAAGGTCGTAGGGCCAGAAATTGAGTTAGTTATGAGGAGTCTCTAATTCGCAGAAGCAGCAAAATTATACAGACTGTAGCAGGCCAGGCGCTATCCTAGGATTGTTCTTGAAGTTGAAGACGCACCATAGATATCTCACAGCGATCCAGGAGTTTGCAGACTGGATGTTTATTGAGCAGAGTTTGACGCGGCCAGGATTGCATTTAAGTAACAAAGTACGGCAGTGTTGGCAGGTTGTATAGGGGCAAGTCAAGAACAGATCTGAGGTTGCAATTCGGTCATCATTCAGTCAATATCATCGGCATTAATCCAAATTCTCCTTATTTCGATATAACAGTTAGTTGAGTGAATGGGAGTCACAATTGTAATAAGGGTTTGAAATTTTAGTCATTGCTGTCACAGTTATTAAAAAAAACCAGTCACTGTCTACTTTGCATATTTTAATTAAAGTCTATTGTATGTAACAAACATTAAAGAGCAATTAAAACAATGAGGACTCTTTGCATTGCATCCTTGGTAGAAGATAGATAGTGCCAACTTCATAAAAATCTGAAGTACAAATCAGATTGCTTGCCAAGTGTTTGATGAAATTGCTTAGTACATATTCAGTATTTTACATTGCACAGTTCAGACTACATGCCAAGTGTTTGACGTAATTACATAGTTCAGTATTAGTAGTTTTTAGTGACCTTTGAGTAAGGGTCATTACAGTGGTATCAGAGCGGTTTCCTGCCAGCCTAACTGGGTTATTTCAGAATGAATACAATTATCAGTATGGTGTTAACAGGAGACAGGGATTTGGAAGAAAGAATGCACAATGCAAAGAAGAAATTAGATTGCCCATCTCAGCGAACAGAGGACCTTCTAAAAACTTTGGAGGAGTTGGAAAATTATTTAGGCAAGATTGATCAGTCAAAACTCGATGCTATGCAAACAGCTTTATCTGCAGCATTTGGTTCGTTGGTTAAGCCCCGCTTATTGAGACATCATGATGAGGTGATAAGACTTGCAGCTCTCTCCTGCATTAGTGAAATCACGAGGATAATAGCTGGCCTTAATTCTTATGACGATCAGATTATGAGAGAGATACTTCATGCCATGGTAAAAAGCTTCGAAAAGTTGGACAACATTCGGGACCCTTATTTTACAAAAAGGGCCAAATTACTTGAAGTATTTGCAAGGTGTAGATTTGAAAACATTATGCTGGCAATAGGTTGTATCGGTGACATTCGCAAGATGTTTAACACATTTTAGAATATTATGGATGAGTTTCATCCCAGCAGGGTATTAGCATCATGCACTCCATCATGTTCACAATCTTGTTCGAGGAGGAGGATAAAAATTTTTAAACTTTTGGCAGAAGATTTATGGTGGTTTGGACAAAAAAGAGGAATGTGTCACCTATGGCATGTACGTGGTTAAAGACCCTGATTGATAGGCCTAAGGATCGAAGTACTTTTCCTATGACAGGCAAAAACTTGTATGAGGAGTTTAACAGACATGCTGATTCGATACAGGGAGACATTAGCACATCTTCAGGTAATGGTTTATCTACATCATCTTCACAGGCAGAAGTGGTTATAGATGTTGTGCAAGTTGAGCCACTTGCATCAGAAGGTGATATCACAAGCACACTGGACTGCGTGATTGACACAGATAGTGATTCCAATACAGTTGGGCTGGATGAAGTTACAGCAGTTGAGGATACTGTCATGTTTGAGGATAGTACAGTTGATCAGAAAGTGAGCATTCAGGACTCTGCAAAAAATGAGTATCAGGCTTACTTGGGTGCTTCTTCGCATGAGATAGAAGCTAGTAGTTCTTCACATGTTTTGGCAAGCTAGCTGAAGGCGAAGAAAAAGGATATTGTCGCAGCTTTATCTCATCATGACAGGATGCGTGGATTGATCGAGAATCACATTTGGATGATTCAACTGTAGGAGAGACAGAAAGGAGTCATAGAAGGTTCTTCTTGTGACAACTTATAGCATATCAAGGAAGGCATGGAAGCCATGAAGGTAAGTTACATACACTTACTTTCAGATCGCGATCATCTCCTTAATCTTGTGGGGATCTATTCAGATGCATTGAAGAAGAAGGGAGAGGAGGTCGACCAATTCTCTCATGAGCTAGAGGATACTTGGAATTCCTTGATGTATACTCAGTTGGCTCTCTAGGATTCTGAGAGACATGTGGACGAGCTTCGTCTCGAGGTGAGTTTAGTTCAGGAGTTAGCGCATATGGCAAGGACTCAGTTTTCTTTTACAGTCGGGTCACATGTTGATGATGATATGAGCATTCACACTCCGGATTCAGAGATTGTAGTGGGTACAGTAGACAGGTGCGTGAAGTCAATTGGTATTGTTCACATTACTCAGGTGAGGAGTTTACTTGAGTTGCCAATTGATTTCCATTCATGGATTAGTTGTTGGGATCCTTATCTTAGTACTTGGGAATGTTTTGATCGGAGATGTCTATCATTTTTTGGTAATAGTATCTGTTGCACCATCATGAACTTGATTAGTAGTTTACCAAGTGTAGTTCTCATCCATGCCAGCAGCTTGTCTGATGCTGGAATTAGTTTTTATACACCTGTGTTGGGCATTGTTCATGTATCCAGTCGACCATTCTTGTTGGAATGGGTTGATGATCTCTCAGTTATGGCAGAGTTTACAGAAGAGTCTCAGGATTTGATTATTACAGAGGACACCTAGGGGAATGTTGTGGACAGTGTCGAGGACTTAGTCTCTTCAACAGGTTCCTTTGATACGAAGGTTTATGTTGATGCTTCAGTCACTCTGTTTGATGATACGAGTTCAGCAGTTGGACTGCAAAATTTGGATGGCAGTATTACAGACGATAGCTATTCTGAGGTTACTCCTTTGGACAGTGTACCAGGGGTAGAGTATAGGGGTTTGACCAGCCAGCACAATCATGTGTCTAGTCAACTAAGAGTTAGTGAGCAAGACATTGCTATTGTTTGCGAGCATTTCGATGCTGCTCGTCAGTTGTTAGCAGTTTATGGATGGGGTTCTCCTACTAGTGATGAGCGGAGAGGCAGATATCTTTCCTTGATAGAGATCCACTCTTTATGGGAGGCTATCCGGATTCTAAGACAGAATTATATGTAGTTGGTAGCCGACAAAGATTATCTTATGGAGTGGGGCAGTACAGCATATGACACATTATTGGTCAAGGAAGATGAGGTGACCATGGAGTTAGAGTGACTTCAGTCTTTACCAGATTCTGTGCAGTCACAGACCGCTGTGTCTGGTGATCCGAGGATGTCCATGGTCAAGGTTGATAGAGGCAGTGGAGATGAGGATATATCTATCCTCGATACTAGTATTGGCATGTTTGGTTCGTTTCCACTGGAGGCAAGTTCAGTTGAGTTGGGCGCTGCAGCTGAGCATGGTGGTATGTTTGACTTGGTGGTGGTCTCTACTACGGATGGCAAGGAGACTAGTGATGTTGTATTAGAGATCATGTGTGATGTTGGTGAGTCGGCAGTTGGCATGGTTCCTGCTAGTGACACTACTCCCTTGGCAATATCTTCGGAAGTAGTAGTTAGTTCCGGCTTGGTTAGTGATCAGTTGCAGTGGGTTGCATCACCTGTGTATGGTGAGCTGTCGACTAAGGTTGGTTCTTTTAATCAGCATTATACTGCAGGGTATGTTCATCAATTTGCATTGGATCCAGGTGTTGAGGACTTGATGGCCGTCAGATTTGGTTTGGGTTCTAGTTCTTGCTATCTATCATGTGATGACTATTCGCCATCAGCAATGCATGGGAGTTATGGTTATGAGACAGTGGCCAGTGATTTGCGGAGTTGTGCTGATTGCAGTAGGTGTACAGTGTGTGGATTCTCTGTATTTGGTGCAGTTTCTTGCGGGAGTGGTCACCATTGTAGCAGAGTTGGAGTGTGCATTCAGCATAACACAGTGGGTTGTGTGGATGGTGTTGGCAATTTGGGTTGCTCACTCTACTTGGGTTTTGATGTTTTGAGAGTTTATGTCTCGTGGGTTTTTGACTGTGGCAGTAGTGGATTTGGAGTTCAGTTGCGCAGTGGTTCACGATCCATTCATGGATTCATCTTGGTTATATTTCAAAGGTTGTCGCTGGAGCCTACCTTGACTGACAATCGTATGGTTCATGACTACATTAGGGATCCAGGTGGATTGACTGGTTTGTTGTTCGGCCATTGCTTGGGGACAAGCAATTTCAGGAAGGGCAGACTGTAATGTCCTTGTCTTGGCTGGCATCGTTTTGCGTGCCGGATCAATCTATCACTGACTCTTGTAGACGGGTGGTTGTGATGAGAGAGTCATTTTGGTGTTTATTTGGGGATTGGATGGTTTATTATGCTCCTCGAGATATTATTTTATTTATATTTTATCATTACTTCTTATATTGGACCTACATGTTATAATTCTAAGTTGAGTTGCACTTTTTATTTTATAAAGTTATTTAATTATAAAAGTGCATTATAATGGGATTTTATAATGGATGCTTCTAGAAGTTCTTAGTAACTTCTTAGAAAGTGAATAAATAGAGGGCTTGGCCTCTCATTTAAAAAACACTTGATTTGATGATTCTACTACCTTGTCTCTATGAGCATTTGTGGCACCATCTAGGCTTGCAAATATTCAGCATAATCCCTTGAGAATGATACCTCTCAAGAGATTGCATAACTGAGGAAGTGAAAGATCTTCTGAAGGTTTGCACTTCGAAGATAGTATTCAGCTATCTCAAGCTTGAGCATAATTTGTGGCCAAGGGCCAACATCTAGAGGATTTATTTTGAGGAGTTTAATTGCATATCTTAGGGAAGTTTTTACTTCAGTTCTGGAGGGTTGATTGTTGGGGCAAATTGGAATTCTGGTTGCATTTTCACAGTCAGCTACACTCAAAAAATTATCATTTTGGTGGAGAAGAATATTAAGGAGGGGTTCGAAATTGGCAAGAAGAGTAAAGTGTTTTCATCTAGCTTCATTAATATCAATCAGGCTGGGTTTTTTGAGCTAGGGTTTGCAGTAAACATTGGAGTTAGAAAATTAGCAGCTGGAGCCATATATTTGATCGAAACTCCTTCCTCGCTGGTTGTCTTTGTGTGAAATCAAGTTTGCAACCCTGCTACAGCCCAAGCACTCAGATCTGAGCCATTTTCGTCACTAATCAAAGCACTAAAGAATTCATAAAGAATTTGCAGAGTTGCAGTTTGAAATTCGCAATCATGCCAGACCTGGGCGAAATTGATTGGAGGTCATTTCGCAGCCTTCCATTAACTTGAGCGTCTCTTTTCTAGGCACTTTCATCACCTTTGGATGATCAGAAAAATCAGTTAAAAAAAAAATCGCAAGTGCCAGGCATCCAAAAATATTGCTATCAAGGTCGCAGGGCCAGAAATTGAGTTTGTTATGAGGAGTCTCTAATTCGCAAAGCAGCAAAATTATACAGACTGTAGCAGGCCAGGCGCTATCCCAGGATTGTTCTTGAAGTTGAAGACGCACCATAGATATCTCACAGCGATCCAGGAGTTTGCAGACTGGATGTTTATTGAGCAGAGTTTGACGCGGCCAGGATTGCATTTGAGTAACAAAGTACGGCAGTGTTGGCAGGTTGTATAGGGGCAGGTCAAGAACAGATCTGAGGTTGCAATTCAGTCATCATTCGGTCAATATCATCGGCATTAATCCAGATTCTTATTTCGATATAACAGTTAGTTGAGTGAATGGGAGTCACAATTGTAATAAGGGTTTGAAATTTTAGTCATTGCTGTCACAGTTATTTAAAAAAACCAGTCACTGTCTACTTTGCATATTTTAATTAAAGTCTATTGTGTTTAACAAACATTAAAGAGCAATTAAAACAATGAGGACTCTTTGCATTGCATCCTTGGTAGAAGATAGATAGTGCCAACTTCATAAAAATCTGAAGTACAAATCAGATTGCTTGCCAAGTGTTTGATGAAATTGCTTAGTACATATTCAGTATTTTACATTGCACAGTTCAAACTACATGCCAAGTGTTTGACGTAATTACATAGTTCAGTATTAGTAGTTTTTAGTGACCTTTGAGTAAGGGTCATTACAGTGGAAGGTCTGTGGCTACCGTGACGTTCTGCCCCACGGCCTTCTTCAAGCATGAAACATGAAAGACGTTATGAATATGGCTTCCCTCAGGAAGTTCTAGCTCATAAGTGACTTCGCCAATGCGACAGAGTACTCGATACGGGCCATAAAATCGTGGCTTCAATTTTTCTTTTCCTTTTTCCTTCAATGAAGATTGTCAATATGGCTAGAGCCTAAGATAAACCAAGTCACCTACTTCGAAACTCCTCTCCAGTCTGTGTCTATTGGTGTACATCTTCTGTTGATTTTGTGCCCGCTGTAAGTTTTCCTTCAAGCATTTCAGTATGTCATGTCCCTCTTGAAGCCAGTCTCTCGCCCTTGGTGCGTGGCTGTCACCTAGAACTGTGTCGATGAAGGAAAGGGGTTCGTACCCGTATAGAGCTTTGAATGGTGTCATTCTGATGGACATGTGGTACATGGTATTGTAGCAATATTCCCTTAGATGTATCCATTTAACCCATGCTCGTTGTGCTGAAACGTAGTTCTGTAACCTTCAAGCCACTTGTTCACAATCTACGTTAGTCCGTTTGTCTACGAGTGGTAACTAGTACTTGGTGACAATTCTGTCCCTGCCATCCGAAACAATTTTGTCCAGAAGATATTGATGATTCGCCCATCCTAATCATTGACAATGTTCTGGGGTAATCCGTGCAGACGAAAGACTTCTCTAAAAAACAGATTGGCAACTTATGCAACCTAAAAATCTAAGGGGATGGCGAAGAAATGTGTGTACTTTGTCAATCTATCAACCACCACAAAAATACAATCCTTTCCATTCACCTTGAGAAGCCCCATAATGAAATCCATCGAGATACTTTCCCACTTATGTTCTGGAATTGGCAGAGGTTATAGTAACCCGGCAGGTAGAGTATGTTCAAATTTGTTCTACTAGCAGACCACATACTCTCTTACATACTGCAACACGTCCCCTTTAAGTCTTTTCCATGAAAACCTCTCTCGGAGACTTCTGTAAGTTTTGAGAAAACCCGAGTGTCTTGCCAAGGGTGAGTCATGTACTTCCGTCAAGATCTTCTACTTCAATTTGGATTCCAACACTAAAATTATCCAATTCGTATAGTAGATAATGTTATCCACCACTTTGTACCGATCATCCTGGGTGTTGCCATCCATTAGCTTACAGGCAAATGTGTTTTTGGAATATTCTACCAACAAATGTGCTTTCCAGTCAATTGAAATCTGGTTTAGTGAGCAGATGGCGGGTTTTCTGGACAAGGCATCTGCAACCACATTGTTCTTTCCTTTCACATATTAAATGTCAAAATCAAAAGCCTTAACTTTGCTTACCCATTTTTGTTGCTTCTCGTTCAAGTCTTGTTGCTCCAGAAAATATCTCAAAACTGTTGTGATCCATACAAACGACAGACTTGGCACCCACCAGATACTGCCGAAACTTGGTTAGCACATGTACGATGTCCAACATTTCTTTGCCGTAGATGGAGTATAAGTGTTCCATTTGTGTAAGCTTCCAGCTCTCATAAGCTATGAGGTGTCTATCCTACGTCAATACCACGCCAATGCCTTCTCCGGATGCGTCGCACTCCAAAATGAATGGTAAAGTGAAATCAGGTAATGCAAGTACAGGACAAGTGCTCATTGCCTCTTTCAGTTTATCAAAAGTGAGTTGTGCTTTTTCATTCCACTGGAAAGACCCCTTTCGTGTAAGATTCGTTAAGGATGCGTTGAGTTGAGAGAATCCTTTAACAAATCTCCAGTAATAACTGCACAGTGCGAAAAATCCTCGCAATTCCGAGAGTGATTTTGTGGGTGGCCAATCAAGGATAGCTTGAATCTTCTCCTGATGAACTTGAACCCTATATTTACTGACATGCCCCAGGTACAATATTTTTGTCATACCGAATTCACACTTGGATTGCTTGGTGAACAAAAATTGTTCCTCCTTGATCCTTAGGACTTCCTCCAAATGCTTCAGGTGCTCCTCCCATGTCCAGCTTTAAATAAGATCATCAAAAAATACCAATAAGTACTTGCGCAATTGTTTGTTGAAAATGTGATTTATGCATGATTGGAATGTAGCAGGTGCATTTGTCAATCTGAACGGCATGACCAGAAACTCATAATGTTCGTAGTGACAATGGAAGGCCATCTTTTTTACGTCTTCCTCCCTAATGTGGATCTGATGGTATCCGGAACGGAGGTCTATTTTCGAAAAATAGACTGCGCCATGCAATTCATCCAGCAACTCATCTATCCTTGGAATGGGATATCTATTCTTTATTGTTTTTTTGTTCAACGCACGGTAGTCGACACACATGCACATCATCTCGTCCTTCTTTTTGACCAATACCACAGATGACACAAAAGGGCTAGAACTGGGGCGGATCCATCCTTTTTCTGACAGTTCCTGAATCGTCTTTTCGATCTCATCTTTGAATTTCTTGGGATGGTGGTATAGTGTGGTTATGATCCGCTTGGCTCCTAATTCCAACTCAATAGTATGTTCAAACCCTCAATGAGGCAGTATGCCAGGAGGAATGTCAATGAAAACTTTAGCATGTTTACTCAATATCCTGGAGATCATCATCCTGTGGAGGTGTCTGTTGCCCTTTTATAGGCTCTGCCAAAACAAAACAATGTGTAGCCCACGCAATGTCCTTACGCCGAAAAATTGCCTCCATCCGATGCGCAGAAACTTCCTTCAATCCCTCATTGGCCATTCTGTAGAGAACAACCTTCTTTCCATCGACAACAAAAGTGAAATCCATCCGTTTGAAGCTCTAAGTGTATTCATCAAGTGTCTCCATCCATTGTATGCCCAAAATAACCTCCATGTCATCAAAGTTTACTATGAAGAAATCCTCAATCACCATGTGATTTGCCATTGTGATACGTAGCTAAGGAACAAGGTGTGTGCAGGGCAGAAGAGTCCCTCCGGCAACCTTGACCTGAAATCCTGCGTGCATCTCCATAGGTAGACCTCTTCGCTTCACCAGAGATGAGTTTATGAAATTTAGAGTGGCTCCACTATCCAGCATCACCGTAACCCTTTGTCCTTGAGGGGTACCTTGTATAGGAAAAACTATGCACCTCGGGCTACCGGCAAGGGCAATAGTTCCTCCGCGTCGTACCAAAGCTGCAATTCTTTCTGTACGGTTCAAACTAATCATGTCGGTGTCGTCGTGATGTTGGTTGTCTTCAGCGAGCGTTTCTTCCTGTCCATCCTCATCATCAAACACAACCTCAACGTAGTGTATTTTTCTTTTTCTAAGGCATCTGTGGCCAGGTTCCCCAGTCCTTTGCAGTTGAAACATTATTTCTTCCTTCGGAGTTCTTGTCTGGTAGCTTCGTCCAATGACGGCTTCCTGGGCGGAGGTTTATTATCTTTGTCCCTCGGAATGTCGATGGTTTGTGGTGTAACTTCGAGAGGATGACATTGATGATGATGTCATGCTCTGTGTCTTCTTAATAGCCTCCGACAGGGTGGCAGGATTGAACCCTTTTACCCAACCTTTCAGTGGTTATGTTAGTCTGTCCATGAAGAGCACTATTCGTCTTCTTTCAGAAATGTTCGTGACCAAAACTGAGAGTTTCTGAAATTCCGCAATGTATTGGTCAACCGATCCATTTTGTCTCAACTATGCCAAATCTTTGAAATTGAGTTCCGGATCTTTACCATCAAATCGCTCTATCAATCTCTCAGTGAATTCCGCGTAAGTAGTTATTTGATCATGCCCTAGTGTGATGGTGTCGTGATGCCACCATTCATGCGCAACTCCCTCCAAGTGCAGCGTCGCAAATTTGATTGCTTCTTCTTCTGGCATAGGATTCAGTGGGAAGTAAGTATCGGCCTTCATTACCCACGCTTGTGCAGATATGGATCTGGATCCGTCAAATGGAGACAGATTTACTTTACTCAACTTTCTTCTGAGATCATCGTTAAAGTATCCTCAGTTTCTGCCTCCCGAATATCTCATTCTTAGATCCACGTAATCTTTGTAGGATATATCCTCCTCAAAATTCACATTCTTCCAATCTTCTCTCAGTTGTTCTTGCATCTCTTCAAAGGTTAGTTGTTTCCCTCTGTGCGGTGCCTCCATCCGTGGGGGAAAAGATGGCATGGAAGGTCGAGAGCGTGCTGGAGGAGGGTTTGATTTACCCAACACCGAGTCCACGCTGTGACCATTCTATTCTTCGGATATTTTATTGTTTGTCAACTTCTTGAGAGTCTCTTCCATGAGTCGTTGAGTATTAGTGATCTGTGCCTAATTCTTGGCAAGTTCTCTCAGTAGTGCCACGAGTTCGGTAGCCATTCTATCAACAGAATGCATCCTTCTCTTCCGGCTATAAACTCTCATTCACTGTCCACAGGCTGGTAGGAACTAGGCTCTGCTACCATTGTAATGTTCTAATGGCAGTTTCTCCTCCTGAAGATCGACATTATAGTGTACGGATCTGAGATTTACCTGGCAACCTAATCCAATTACCATACTGTGCACAAGAGAAAGAGTTGACTGTACAGTGTTTGTGGCAAGTGGTATCCATGGTCATACAGTGACAAGGTAGCAATAGCCTAGCTATACGGTGACTTGAATGTACGAGATGGGCAATAGACAAACAGTTCGTACGGTATTGTGGTCGTACAACAATTGGTCGTACGGTGACAAGGAGTGTTAATGACATAAAGAGGGAATAGAGATTATGGTCGTACCTCAAACGAGCCATACAGTATCAAAAGGAGACAATGCCGTAAGGTGGTGGAACAAGGATAGTTGATAGGTAGGTAGTGTATGGATGGAGGGGAAGTATCTAAAAATTCCACTACAAACTTCATGATCAAAAATTCATCAGATAGAACCTAAATAATAATGGAGATTGAAACAGAAGAATCCTTCAATTAGTGTTTGCCAAAAGATGATGCTTTGCTTTGCCAAATCTGAGCGAAGTGCTAAAGGCGACAGAATAGGGTGAGGGTTAAATCCCACTGAAACCAAAGAGACCAAATAAGGAAGATCTTTCACTTCCGAAATGGCGATCAACAGTGAATCCCTAACAGGAATTCGCAGTACAGAGAAAATAATCCAAAGTGCATACCTAAAGACTACCTACAAGTCGTGCTTAAATACCTGTCAGAAAACTTTCCGAGGGTGTACAAAGATAGCCGACAGTGACACAAATTATGGAAACAAAATAAAAATGGGTCTGAGATATATTAATCAACCAGCCCATTAACAATAGTTTGATAATTGATTTATTTTATAACGGGAACAATACAGGGAGCTGAAAGGATCTTAAATGATGGGTGCTTCCATTTTAAGATAATACATAATCAATATTAAAAATATCCCAACCCCCAATAGGATGGCAGAAAACCCCTGTGATTCCATTGTAAGAACTCCTACTAGTTCTAATTCGGACAAATGCCAAATTGCTTCACGTTTTAGATGTTTGACATTTTGTCAAACACTTTCCATGAAACCTCTATCTTGTTGGCTTTTATTTTCAGATTGTTTCTGCTTTCCTAGAATGGTCCAAATGAAGTTTAAATGCTTGCAAGTGATTGCTAAGATATCTAGGCAAAGAACTAAAATGCAAATGCAGTCCCTTTTGTCTTTCTAAATGCATATATATTATTTCTGTGTAAAATGTGCACCTACAGCCAATGGACATTTTCACAAACACTTAGCATGCAAACTAACATGATGATTTTGAGCAATATAGATATGAACATTATATGAAATATATGGCATGCAATTTATCAATTTTTACTAATGACCAATTACAATGCTAATAAACAAGAATTTCCAAGCATTTATGCAACCAATAAAATCTGATTTATCGAAAGGAGCCTATAGCAGCAACGTGTATTGAAGTTGACACCAACTCTGATATCTCAGCCCTCCGAGAAGGTCATGAATTGTCACCACAGCTTGCTACTGGCGATTGGAAACACCAAACATCAAAGAACGTTACCTAAGTCTGCCAACGTTTGTAAAGATTCTGCAACTTCTGAATTTTGATCAGACTTTTATTTTGGTCTTTGAATGCTAAGAACAGTCTTCTAAGTTCTCTGAATATTGAGGATGTTTGATACCTATATTTATAATCAGAACTTCTGTACTTCTCCAATACTGATGCAAGAAAGAATAATTACTTTGCTGTGATATTGACTGAAAATATCTTTGATTTAATTTACTGGATATAGATGCTAGAAGGAGCAGACTTAATTTTGTTTGTGTGTCCTTCAGAACTGCATCACCATCCTTCTAAATATCTAGGCAAAAGACGTCAGACTCAAAGGTCATGTCTTTTCCTTATACAACTATAATTATGCCTCCTCATGAACCGGCAATTTCAAGTTTAATCTAATTAGTCACTAACACACGCATTGTGTTAGGTTAGTGTTAATATCAAATTAATATGGAAAAGGTGCCATCTCATAATAGGAGAGCAAGGAGAGCATATAAAGTCGTCAGTAGATAATTAGAATAAGAAGAATAAATGCGACTGTATTTCTAGGCCTGTTGATTATCAGGTTATATATATTTAACACTCCCTGTTAACTTGATAATCATACAAAGAAATATTATATTTAGCAACATCAATACAGATGTATAAGCAAGAACTAATACTCTATATCTGTCTGAATCTTCTCAGTATGTGATATCATAGAACACATAATACAATGTCATATTACTCAACTTGTGATATGACAAATCACTGCTACTAGTGATAAGATACAGGATAAATCTGAAAAGTAATTTAAATTCTTCATTTATCCAAGTTGTGACTCATAGAAACTGGTATTTCTATATCACAACAAGATTCTGAGTTTAAGATCTACTAGAAAACAGGATAACTTTAGAGAATACTAAAATTTTCCCTTTATCCAACTTGTGACTCATAAACATAGTAATGTCTACATCACAATATGATCTTGAACTCATCTAGATCTTATAGTAGAACTCTACTGTTTAGCACATTATCGAAGAGATCGTCACCTCTCATAATGTTTTATACAAGTGTTAATTATTTTTCAGATATTGTCACCTCTTAAAATAATGAATACAAATGGTGGAACCCATAACAGTCAATAGCCTGACAAATAAAATTATTTTATTAATAATCAAGATAGTACAAATGGATTACAACTCAACCATACCAAGTCTCCTCCTGAAGTGTTCTATCTTCACTCAAGATAGAGGTTTGGTGAGTATGTCTGTTGTCTGATCTACAATGCAAATTTATTCCAATTTTACAAAATTCTTGTCTACCATATCTCTTACATAATGGTAAGGAATTTCAATATGCTTGGACCTGTCATGGAAAACTGAATTCACTGAGAGCTTGATGGAACTTTGATTATCACAAGGAATAATCGTGGGATTCATAGCTTGCCCAAATAATCCCACAAGTAACTTTCATACTGCTTCCCGAGAGGTCATCGCTGCTGCAATGTATTTGGCTTCTATGGAACTTTGTGCTACTGAAGACTGCTTTCTACATATCCAAGATATCATTGTTGATCTCAAACTGAAACAGCATCCTGAAGTACTTTTCCTATTTTTAACACTTCCACCCCAATCTGAATCAGTGAATCCATGTAAGTCTAGAGCAACTTTCTCATATTTGAGTCTGAGATTAAGAGTGCCTTGTAAGTATCTCATAATGTGTTTTACTGGGACTAGGTGAATCTCCTTCAGTTCACACATAAATTAACTTAAGGCATTAACTGCATAGCAAATATCTAGTCTTGTATTTACTAAGTACATAAGAGACCCAATCATCTGTCTGTAGAGAGTAGAATCTATGGATGGTGATTTTGCAGCTGCTTCCTTAAGTTTATGTAGATTAGTCTCCATTGGAGAAGACATAGGTTTGCAATTCCACATTCCAAATCTCTTTAAAATATCTGATGTATACTTCCCTTGATTTAGTATGATACTGTCATAATTCTGTCGTACTTCCAATCCTAGGAAGTAATGAAGGAGTCCCAAATCTTTCATCTCAAATTCTCTAGTTAGATCTTTCTTGCATTGATCTATGAGATGATCATCACCTGTTATTAGTAGATCATCAACATACAGTATCAGAATTATCATATCATCTTTATCTCTTTTATAATATAAATTTGGATCAGCTTCATTCTTGGAGAATCCTAAGCTGGTGAGATACTTATCAACTCTTTCATACCAAGCCCTGGGCGCCTGTCTAAGCCCATAGAGAGCTTTCTTGAGCTACAAACAAAAGCATTAGGATCATGAGTTTCAAATCCTTCAGGTTGCTCTAGATATACTTCTTCTGAAATCTTTCTATTTAGGAATGTTGTTTTCACATCCATCTGATGTACCTTCCATCCTTTTGATGCGGCAATTGCTAAGACTGCTCTTACGGAGGTATATCTAGCAACAGGAGCAAAGGTTTCTTCATAATCAATCCCTTCTTTCTAAGAAAATCCTCTGGCTACAAATCTGACTTTATACTTCTCAATACTACTGTTAGCAGCATGCTTTATTTTAAATATCCACTTGGAAGAAACAACAGATTTTCCTTTAGGTCTTGGAACAATTTTCCAAACATCATTTTTCATGATAGATTGGTATTCTTCTGTCATAGCTTCTTTCCAAGCTGTATGTTTAATAGCATCAGAGGGATTGGTTGGCTCTGTTTTGGATAAATCACTTATATTAGCTGTATAACTAGAGAATCTTTTAGGTCTTTTGTTTTCTCTGACTGTTTTGGAAGGTGCAGCAAAATCTTGAGCTGCTTCAACTATTTTAATGGCCCAAAGTGGTCTTTTCTTTGAATTTTCTTCAAAGTTCATATTTTGAATTTCATTTTCGATTTCTTCAAAGTTCTCCCTCTGAGACCCAGATTCACTATTTCTTTCAAAACTAGATAAAGGAGAAGGTTCATCAGAGCTTATGGCTTTTTTGAATACAAGATCTTCTTCAAAGATTACATCTCTGCTAAGTTCAAAAGTTTTCTGTCTAGGTATGAAAATCCTATATGCTTTAGAAGTTTCACTATACCCTACAAAAATACCTTTCCTCCTAGAGAGTTCTAACTTGGTTCTCTTTTCTTTTGGAACATGGATATATACAAGACATCCAAAAATTCTAAGATGACTTATATTGGGTTTTATTTTAGTAAATACTTTTTTAGGGGTTTTATCTTTAAGATAGGAGTGAGGGCTTCTGTTTTGAATATATACAGTAGTACAAGAGGCTTCTACCCAAAGATAATATTTTAGGTTTTGGTCAAAAATCATAGCCCTAGCAGCTTCTATAATTGTCCTATTCTTTCTTTCTGCTACCTCGTTTTGCTCTAGGTTATAAGGAACAATGTACTCCCTCTTAATCCCTGATTCTTTACAAAACCTTTTAAACAAGTCTGATGTATATTCTCCTCCGTTATCAGTTCTAAGGGTTTTAATTTTATGTCCTGAAAGATTTTCAGTTAATGCTTTGAATTCTTTAAATCTTTGTAGGTTTTCTTCTGATTCCTTGCATTTTAAAAAGTAAATCCATATTTTCCTAAGGAATTCATCTATGAACAAGATATAATACCAGAATTCTCCAAGAGAAGGAACAGACATAGGTCCACATAAATCTGAATGAATTAATTCTAGTACATTATTTGTTTTTCTAGTACTGAAAGGGACTTCTGGTGCTTTTACCCAGAGCACACCCTTTGCAAATACTAGGGTGGTCTTTATTTAATTTGGGTAATCTAGTAACCATCTTTTCCGTAGTTGATAAAGTTTTAAAATTTAGATGCCCTAATCTTCTGTGCCATATTTCATTTGAATCTTCAGCTTCGTAAACTAGGGCTTGAATGGATCCACTAGATTTTGTATTCAATTAATACATGTTGCCCGACTATAGAATTTGTTCCAATTCTACGAGTCATGGTTCGTATTTAAAACTTGCCTAGTTTTAAGCCTTAAATTGATCATTCTATCTGTGGAGTTTGCAAGTCTTTAAGTCTCCATGTTCCCGGCTTGTTAGCAGTTCCGCACAGCACTTGAGATCATTGAAATCCAGCTTCTGAGCCTCAAGATATAAAAGATTAATGATTGCCGCCAAAAACATGTATTTCTTAACCTTTAACTTCTTAAAGGGTTAATGTTAACCATCAAAAACGTGTTTTTCTTAACCTCCAAATAAAAGGTTAATGTTAACAACGAAAAATACGTTTTTCCTAACCTCTCCAATAGGTTAATGATAGTGATTAAAAACACGTAATTCTTAACCTCCATGAGACGGTTATTAACCTGCTTGAAAATTTCCAAATTGTATAAACCATATGTAAATTCTTTTGGCTCGAATATAGTGGGTGTGATACTGAAGTTTGAATGCTTGCCGTCAACTATGGGAGTCCAGATTTATGAAGGAAATAGGTTGGAACATATCTGACCACGTGCAGATCTTCCTCTTCACCAAGTGCACAATAAAGATATCTTTAAAGAAGCAATTAAAACCCATATCATGCTTGCTCAACCTGCAGTTATTTCTCCTACTATAGCAGCAAGATACTTCACGATTTGGCAAGCCAGATGGTGTGAAGCCGAATCATGACCTAAGTTTGGTCAAGGCATTTCAAAGAGAATTTGAAGAACAAACCTTCAGTGCAAAACTTAGAAATTGCATGCGTGAGCAAGGACGAATGCAGTCTCGGGTTCCAAACGAAATCAATGACGTCGGATCTATATAAGAGCGGAATGAAGCAGCGGTAGCCAATTTGCTATGAGCGGCTCCCCAAAGTCGTTCTTCTTTCTTACTCCATTAATATGGGAACCAAAATGCCATTGACTGGTCTGGGAACTGATGGTGTTGATCAGAGTGAGGAGGTGATTATGGCAGCCGTGATTACGGCTTTGTAGGAAGGTTATCGCCATTTCGACACAGCAATCGTTTACAGGTCAGAGTGGCCACTGGGAAAAGCTCTGCATACAGCCTTTCAAAATGGACTTGTTAAGAGGGAAGATATATTTGTCACCACCAAACTATGGAGTACCCAACATTCCGACCTTGTCACTGCAGCCAAGACAAGTTTGAAGAATTTGCAACTAGATTACGTTGATCTTTATCTTGTCCACTTACCTATCAATATGAGAAAGGAACTTCCAATTTGCGTGTCCAATCCCAAGGAAGAAGACCTTTTGCCCTTAGGCATGGAATCTACTTGGAAGGGCATGGTGCACTGCATGGAGATGGGGCTCACCAAAGCTATTGGAGTTAGTAACTTTTCCTCCAAGAAGATTGAAGACCTATTGGCCCATGCTAAGATACCTCCTGCAGTTAATCAAGTGGAGATGCATCCAATGTGGCAGCAAAAGAAGCTGAGAGAGTGTTGTGGCAAGCATAACATTCATGTGAGTGCATATTGTCCTTTGGGAGCTCCAAATACTCCATGGAGCTCAAATCTGGTGATGGATGACCCCATCATCCATGAGATTTCTCAGAAGTATGGGAAGACTAGAGCCCAGGTTATGTTAAGATGGGGAATAGAACAGGGAGTGACTGTGCTGCCCAAGAGCTATAATCCAAACAGAATATTTTCAAACTTTCAAATATTTGATTGGTCTTTGACTTCAAATGATGGTAACTTATGTTAATTCAATCAGCAATCCTTCTAATACCCAAGTCGTGGCCACCCCGCTGGTTCTAACAGGTCTTGATGGTATTTTAGATCATACTGTTGTTCAAAGAATCGACCAACAAAAGTCATATAGTATGATGATCGAGGCTTGGATAAACAGGATGATAGAAGATGCTTCAAAACTTATAACTGGAGTAAAAGAGATGTGGGAAAACCATCATGCAGATATAGGAAATTTCTAAGGAGCTGGAAAACAGAAAAGAACATAAATACAGCTGGCAAAAAATAGCTGATGAATTAAAGGAAATGGCCAAGTTGGATACGAGCACCCTACTCCTTGAGAAAATTATTGCTGATCCAAGTGACAACCAAATACGTATCTGGAGTAAAAGTGTTGGTTGGAAGATGATAAACATCAACAAAGGGATCACTAAGTTCGAAAAGTTAATAACTTCTTTGGAGCAACTGAAAGCAAAAAGTATAGATGAATTAATCTCCACTATCACAGTTGGGGTGCCAGTAAGTGATCTTCAGCATGTTGATTGTCAGTTTCTCCTTGATTCCTTCAGTGTTCAGATTCAATCAGGAATAGAGAACCGTGTATCAGATGCTGAAACTATGATGAAGCTTAGCCTGGTTGCAGTCACGCTGGGAGATTGTAACATTTCAGCTTATCGGCAGGAGTCAGAAGAAATCCAAGATAAATATCTCACGGCCAAACTCAGGATGGAAAATGTGCTCATTCCAAACTATGAATCAATGATGCTCATCCGAGATGCTTACAGAGCTTTCCATGATATATCAATTGTGTCCGGATAGATAGGGCTAGTAGCTAGAAAAACTGGTGATTGTATATGCAAACGTTTTTAGGAACTCTAGCTAAAGTTTTGTTTTTACGAGTTTCCTTGTATAGGTTAATTTTCTTGAGGTTAATTAACCTTCCAAAATTTCATATTTAGGAGGTGGTTATTAACCTCAAAGAGGTAGTTATTAACCTCTATGTCTATATAAGGACACCTTTTGGCTTTGTAAAGGGACTTTTTGGCTTTAGAAGAAGGGAACACTATGCAGAAATTTTGATTAGAAGATGATATTTGGAAAGTATGTACAAATTTGTCTTTATAATTAGAAATTCCTCTTCAGTTCTTGGTGCAAGAAAGTAAAGGAACATGCAATTTGAGTTCTCTGATTCTAAATCTAAATTGTTTAGAATGTTGATTCTCTTTGTAGTGAGCATTCTCATGGTATGGTGTAGATGTTTATGAATCTATGGATCAACATTGTGCTAGTAATAGTTTTCAAGCGTAGATCTTGATTGTTGTTATTAGCGGTTTTAATTTAGTAGTTTGGGAAAGCCTTGAAGTCGTGTGGTGCATTCGTCATCATGAGCTTTCTCCTCTTTCAATTTTAATTTTATATCTATTTGAAAAGCTTCAAAATTATATCATACGAGGGAGCTGCCCCTCTAAACGCAGAGGAAGGCCGCATACCAAGGGCCTATCCAACTGTTGTGAACGGTTTGCCACACACACTCCGTTGGGCAATTCTTCTGTGACAAATTTGTTTACCAACAATACAAATATCCCTTTCTTTGACCAATTAACTTTGCTTTCTTGATGGAAGAGTTCTTAGCCCAAGTTAATACTTTGTCATCCACGAATGCAACATTGTGCCCATCATCTTCAAGTGTTGTAATTGAGATTAGGTTTCTTTTAATCCCTAGTGCATAGAGTACACCTTTAAGAAGAAGAGTATTTCCTGATTTTAGTTTCAAAGTACAATTTCCAATTCCTTCAACGAAGTGTGCTAAGTTATCACCAATGGTAACTTCACCGTTAACCTTCTCTGATAAAGAATCTAGAGTTTCTTTGTATCCCGTTCTATGTCTAAAAGATCCACTATCAATTACCCATGTTTTATTTGAAATTTCATTTGATAGAGAGGAATACAAAACATGGTTTTCAGGATCATAAGTATCTTCTTCTCTAATGATATTTGTACAATTTGCTTGTTGTTTGGAGTTTTCAGGACAATTAGATCTATAGTGTCCAAATTTTTCACATTTGAAACACTTTATTTTAGATGGATCTTTTTTGGGCTTTCTATTCTTTTGATTTCCCTTTTTCTTCTTGAAATGCTTCTTCTTGCCTTTATAAGAATTTGTATTAAGAACGTGAAGTTCTTCATCTTCTACTTTTGGTTGGCCTCCTTTCTTTAGTTTTCTGGATTCCTCTTGAAGACAATCATTCTTGAGCCTGTTAAAGTCCAGAAGCTGATCTTTGGCACTTATTCCTTGTGTGAATGTCTCCCATGAATCTAGCAATCCATCTATAGCCATAAGTGTTAATCTTGTGTCACTAATGATGGTTTCTATGCTTGATAGTTCATCTCTAATGCCGGCAACTCTTAGGAAATAAGAATTTATCGATTCTCCTTTCTTTATCTGAATGTGATTTAGTTGTCTTTTTAGTGCAAGAACCCTGGTTGCATTGTTTACTTCATATGCACTTCGTAATGCATTCATCATATCAAAGGCAGTTTGATGTTTTGTAAGCATAGGTACAATATCGTTTTTAACTCCATCCAAGATGATTTGAATAGCTTTTCTATTTCCTTTGCTCTATGTAGATTTGTGAGGTTCAAATGGGGGTTGTTTGGATGCTCCATCAACGAATTGTTTAACATTGTTCTCTTCAAGAATCATCAAGATTCTGAATTTCCAGGCTTCAAAGTGTTCTTTCCCATCAAACCTATCCTTGAGTCTGATTGTGTATGCCATTGAAGATAGGAGAAAGCTACTAAATATATATGAAGTCTGATAACTGAATTTTGCAAAGCCCTAGATCTGATAACTTGGCCCTGATACCATGTAAAGATTCTGCAACTTCTGAATTCTGATCAGACTTTTATTTTGGTCTTTGAATGCTAAGAACAGTCTTCTAAGTTCTTTGAATATTGAGGATGTTTGATACCTATATTTATAATCAGAACTTCTGTACTTCTCCAATACTGATGCAAGAAAGAATAACTACTTTGCTGTGATATTGACTGAAAATATCTCTGATTTAATTTACTGGATATAGATGCTAGAAGGAGCAGACTTAATTTTGTTTGTGTCCTTCAGAACTGCATCACCATCCTTCTAAATATCTAGACAAAAGACGTCAGACTCAAAGGTCATGTCTTTTCTTTATACAACTTTAATTATGCCTCCTCATGAACAGGCGATTTCAAGTTTAATCTAATTAGTCACTAACACACACATTGTGTTAGGTCGGTGTTAATATCAGATTAATATGGAGAAGGTGCCGTCTCATAATAGGAGAGCAAGGAGAGCATATAAAGTTGTCAGTAGATAATTAGAATAAGAAGAATAAATGCGACTGCATTTCCAGGCCTGTTGATTATCAGGTTATAGATATTTAACAACGTTGCCTCTGCTGTTTATTTTGTAGCTTCTAGAAGACTGCCGCTTCACCAACCTGTGGCCACTCTCCAAACTCAAATATTGAACCTTATATGAGCTACAATTTACACAAATTGAAGATTTCTACCCTTGCAATCAAACCTAAGATGAAATGTTGAATCCTTCACTCAATTGGATCACAATTTGAAGCTTTCTACGAGCCCAAAGTGTAAAAGCACTTGGAAGAATTTACAATTTTTCAAGCTCAAAACTTGAAACCCTTGTTCCAAATTTCTCTTCACACACAAAAGCAAATAGCTAGTCATGAATGAATTCATTTTTCTCGTGAAAACTTTTGTAAAATTTTCGTCTTCATAAATTGACCAACTAGCTTCTTTTCACTTTTCACAACTTAAAAATATATTTTCTTTTGACGGATATCGTCGGTAGAAATTGTGTATCAGCTGACGGGTCCCTTCGGGAAGGAAATTGTGTATCAGCCGACGGGTCCCTTCGAAAAGGATTTTGTTATGTAGCGACATGTTGTATGTGGTCGACGGACTCCTTCGGGAAAGTTCTTCGGAAAGTATTTATAACCCCTTCGGGAAGCATTGTATTCAAGAGATCTTATCATTCAAGCATAATGTAATGTTTTGGCATATGTGAATAATCTAAGGAATTCTGCTGTTCGTGTTCATTGTCTATGTGCAATTCTAATTAACCTATGCGGTAAACATTTGGCGCCTTTGCCCGATGGACCTGGTACGCAGGCAGGCGGATATGAATTAAATGCCGAATCAGTTGAACAAAGATAAGAATAAGCTGAAGGAAAAAGATGACATACGCGTTGCGCAGGGAAATTTAATTCTGGCTCAGCAGACAGAGCGCCGAAGGAGATTCCAAAAGATTGCCGACGGAAACAGGAGTGCGGAAGGATTGTTGAAGGAGACTCGACAACGGCTTGATTTGGTGGAAGAAGCAAGGGAAGAGTTTATGAACCTGCATACGCCATGGGAAGAGAATTCTGACGGAAGGAGACTGACTCGCACGGCTCAAAGTGCCGAAGGAGCACGAGCGTGGAGTGACCTCTTCGTCCGAGATATACTTCCGAAACGAACAGCTTTGGTTGACGAACCCTCTTCTTCACCAAACAACGTGGGTGCCCAAAACAGCGCGGGTGTTGGAAATAGCGCGAGTGTGCAGAACAGCATGGGTGTCCAGAACAGCGTTGGTGTTCAAAATAGCACGAGAGCTCAGAACAGTGTGGGTGCTCAAAACAGCACAGGTACACAACAAAACCCCCAACATGCAGTGATAATGGCAGGTCCGAAAGAAAAGTTGCCTAAATTTGATGGTGATGAAGCAACTGATCCCATTCGACATTGTAAAACATGTGAAACAATTTGGAGGGCAAATGGCATAACAAATACAAACGAATAGATCCGACAATTTCCCGCTACCCTACGGGTTGTTGCGATTGATTGGTTTACTGATACTGATCCACAAAAGTTAAACAGTTGGGATAACATTAAGGAGGAGTTCATCGCAGAATTTCAACTCTTGCACGACGATAATGAAATTGTAGCGGAGATATTCAATACCAAACAAAAGAAGAATGAAACAGTACGGGTCTTCGCCAGGAGGTTGAAGGACATAATCAGTAAAATGGAGAATAAGCCGGCAGATGGGCTCTAGAAAAGATGGTTCATGGAAGGCCTTCACCCGAAGCTGCGAAAGAAGATGAAGATTGTGCCACCATTAACATACATTGAAGCGTACAATCGGGCAATGAACCTCGAAAGTGACTAGAAGACAAAGAAGAAGAAGAAGAACAGCTCGTCCGATTCAGATGATGATGCATCCTCAGGAGAAGACAACAGCGATGACGAGGGAAGCAACAAGAAGGTCCGTGCCCTCCAGAAGGACATGATTCGGATGATGGAGTTCAAGAACATGAACAAGGAGACTAAGGGCAATGACCTATGGTGCACGAAGTGCAAGAAAGAAGGCCATACGAAGGGATCCTGCCCGAAAGATCAATTTTTTGAGATTTGCCAGATTCTAGGACACTCGGTAAAGGAATGTCCTTTCAACCTGAAATCAAGAACACTACAACAAGTGTTCCTGACGCAGGAGGCATCCCCGTCAGGAGGGAATGGGAATACCAGTACGGAAGGTGCCACATTGGGAGAATATAGAAATAATCAGCACGGTCAAAACAACAACAATAATGGCGGGTGGAGTCGAATCCAGTACGATGCCAATGGCCGGCTGATAGTTCAATGTCGTGCATGCAGTCTGTGGGGTCACTTCGCCCGAGAGTGTACAACGGCGAACACACCGAAGTTGTTATGCAGATGGTGTGGACCTGGTGATCATGAAGATGCTAGGTGTCCAAAGTCCGGAGTAAACTTGATTACTGTCGGGACGGACGAGGAAGAAGTTCTGGCAATCACTCGGAAGCAGGCAAGGCTATACCCCGATCCGACGGAGGAAAAGAAGAGACTGGAGGAAGCACGGGCAGAGATCCAGAGAGTAATGCAGATAGAAACGGCACACTTGAAGGACACGGCGAGTACCTCCATACGGAACTGCGCAGAACAAAACATTGTACGGCAAATATTGCAAGCTGAGATACCCGTCAGGATAAGTGATCTGTTGCTCACTATGCCTCAGCTCCGATCGGCACTCACAAACATCCTTCTCGCTGCTCAACTACCAGGAGAACATGGAAGGAAGCAGGAAAGTGGAGCAAGTACAATGGACAAAAAGGAGAAGGAAAGTGGCGCAAGTGCAGAAGATCCGATGCTATTAGCTCTTTCATCCGGAGGCTATCCGGCGGTTGTTGAAATGGGCATTCTCGGGACTGTGCTAACGGACACAATCGTGGACGGAGGGTCTGGTGTCAATGTGCTGCCAGAGGATACCTGGAAAAAGTTGGGACAACCAACATTGTGGCTACCTACCTTCCAGTTGTTAACAGCCGATCAACATGGAATCAAGCCATTGAGAGTACTCACAGCACAACCAGTGACGATTGGAACACAACCGTTCTTGTTGGACTTTGTCGTGATCCCACTAAAGCGGAGAGGATATGATGCCATTCTGGGCCGGGGGTGGCTGATACAAGCCAAGGCAAAGCACAATTGGAAGAAAAATACTTTATCACTCGAAAGCAAAGGCCAAAAGTATGTCATCGATCTACACACTCAGATGGTTGGAAAAGAAGCTCTATCATCGGATTCCGAAGGAGAAGATGATGAGAGGAGGCAAAGTATGGAACCCGATCAGGAGGGAGTCATACGATTGGAAGGAGATGACGATCTGGATTCAGTAAATGGTCTTTACCATTGGTAGATAGAGAATTACGAGCTCTTTCCAAGTTGTAATATGCTAAGGATCGACGAAGGTAAGAAGGAAGAAGGAAATGAATGTCCGAAGGAACACAGAGAAGCCGAAGGAGGAAATGAATGTCCGAAGGAACACAGAGAAGCCGACGGAGGAAATGAATGTCTGAAGGAACATGGAGAAGCCGAAGGAGGAAATGAATGTTCGAAGCAACACAGAAAAGCCGAACAAGGAAACGCGAGTATGACTGAAGCTGAAGAACAGAACATACAGTACGAACCCAAAAGAAGGAAAGATTCTACTGTACGACTGCGCCAGAAGAAAGTATTACGTCGAACCACAAATATAGCAGAAAGGTACTAGCAGCAAGGAAGACACAGGATACGGTTTGCACAGGCAACAAAGCGGAAGGGTTTAACAAAAGTTGCAGCAGTACGAAGTGGACTTGTTATTGACAGCCAGAAGGGGCAGCTAACGGAGTCCATAGTAGCGAGCTTCGGGAACAAACTGGGCGATATGGAGATGACACAAAATAGGCGTAGGAGGTTTCAACTCGGACAGTGGGTGTTGAAGTACGACAACCGGAATGAGATCAAACCAGGCAAGTTCAAAGTTAAGTGGGTCGGGCCGTATTAGATCCGGGAAGTAGGGGACAATGGAGCAATAAAATTATGGACTTTGGATGGACAGGAAGTGCCTCAGGCGGTGAATGGCTCGAAGCTGAAGGTATACCACGGCCGGAAGACTTCTGCGTCAGAGAATGGCCTTCGGGCGACCCCTTCGTCATTGCAGACCGACAATACCGATGGTCGAAGGGAAAACTGACTTTGCTATTGAAAAAAAATGAAAATGAAAAGCAAAAAAAAGTGATGAAAAAGCTACTGTACGGATTTTGGAAACAAAGCACCGTACGGATACTTAACTATTCACCGTACAGTTTTGGAGGAAATGTACGGTTTTTGCATATTATAAAGTCTGGGAATGTACGGATTTCCTGGCAAGTGTACGGATTTTTATACAGTACAGATTTCATCAGTTTGCATCCGTACGGTGTACGGATTTAAGAAGAAGCTGAAGTGAAGGCGATGTACGGATTTTTCTGGAGCTTGGGACGGTACGGATTTTAATATGTGATGTACGGATTTTATAACAATAATGCAGTGTATGGTTTCTCAAGAGGCTGTTGTACGGATTTTTGGAGGAAGATACCATACGGCTTGTTATAAGCTTGTGGATTTTCAAGCAAATATATTAAGCATACGGATTTTAGAGCCATTTTCCTATACAGATTTTTTAAGGAAAGCAGCGTACGGAAATTGCAGTTGGGAATGCGAGGTGATTGTACGGGTTTTTCAAGCATATCATGTGTATGGATTTGGATTGCAAGATTATAGATTCTGAAGAGTGGGGTTTTGGCGTACGGCTTCTACTTGCTATTTGGTAGCAAAAAAGGGTGATAGGAGGTTTTCTATTAAAAAAAAAAAAAAAAACGTCGACAAATCAAGAATGCTCAGAATGAGTATCAAATGATGCCATAGAGTAGAAGAACCAACGATTGCCAGAAAGAGTGTAGAATCGGCAAAAAATGACAAAAATGATGTGTTCCGTGTAGTTTTGTGTGGGTTCCAGAGTGCTCATTTGGTCTTGGCGGCGAGGGGCGCTACTCCTCGACCCCGCCCTGTACCCTGCGGGGGCGTTGCCCCCTGGACCCCCAGTCGTTGCAGATATCAATCGTGGGAGTCTTACCAGTTGAGAAGACTTAGAGCTGCTGCAGGCATGGAGTGTCTGTATACCAGAGGCACTACGAGTAGGTGTTGGCCGAGAGGCTATCTTGGTGGATGCGTAGAGAGCTCAGGAGGAGCTGATCATCCAGTTGAAGGCAATGCAGCGACACTTGGCTCAGGGTACCCGGAATTGGAATGCAGAAAGCGGCACAGGTGGCTATAAGGGTCAAATGTCAGATTGGCTAAGGTGATAGTGTTGAAGACCAATTAGTTAATCAATGTATTTTGGTTGTTGATTTGTCTCAGAGATTTTGTAATAGTCGTCAGGAGACGACTTTTCTTTTTGGGGGGATGATGTCGTCGATAGAAATTGTGTATCAGTCGATGGGTCCCTTCGGGAAGGAAATTGTGTATCAGCCGACGGGTCCCTTCGGAAAGGAAATTGTGAATCGGTCGACGGGTCCCTTCGGAAAGGTTCTTGTTATGTAGCCGACGGGTCCCTTCGGAAAGGATTTTGTTATGTAGCGACATGTTGTATGTGGCCGACGAACTCCTTCGGGAAAGTTCTTCGAAAAGTATTTATAACCCCTTCGGGAAGCATTGTATTCAGGAGATCTTATCATTCAAGCATAATGTAATGTTCTGGCATATGCGAATAATCTAAGGAATTCGGCCGTTCGTGTTCATTGTCTGTGTGCAATTCTAATTAACCTATGCGGTAAACAACGGAGATTGCATTCATAATTAAATTATAACTCCCTTTGTATTCTTCAGATGAAGAAGACTTTCTTCCCTCTTTTTAATTCATTAAATTTTTCCTTTTCATATGTTCATATTTACTTAAGGAATTAATAAAAGATAGGCCTCCTTTTGATGAATGACATTTAAATGTGCAGTCATTTGGCTCCATTTTAATGATGAATGATTCATTGAAGTGCAATTATAACCTTATTTTATAATGTGTAATAATTATTAATAAAGAATTACGTATGAACTAGGGAGTCAACCACTACATCCACTGCACATTTAACTGCCTTAATAAAAATTGTAAGGGCCCGTCTCTATGAATCCCAGACTTACTATAATTAGTAAATCTTTGAACCTGATCAAACTAAAGGTGTCAAGGGTCATCACTGCAACATGGGCTTAGTTGACTTACTAGAAATAGCAAGTCCCTCAAATTGAGCCAACTGGCGAATGAGTTAGCCTTTGTTCATACCACAACTCCAGGAGCCCTTGCTAAATATAGCAACTCCTAAACAATTGCTTACTATAAATAATAAGTCTTTAAATAACTGCTCCAGTCAACAGTACCAAATCTCAACACTGCCACCAAGTTGTTCAGGAACCCTGCTAAAGATAGAAACTCTAACTTTCCTAAAGTAGACACTTACTACAAGTGTGCCAATCTGTTTCAAACAAAGAGCAATCCTGATCATCCGTGACCACTGGAGTGGGAGAATAGCCTCTGGCTTGACCAACTGAGACCCTCTAAACAACTCCATTAGCCTATGAGGGCCAGGAAATAGGCTAATCCTCACGAAGTTGATGCTCACAAAACTGGGGACATTACATTGTGTTATACTTATGTTTTCTGATCTCTTCTTTTTAGCTAGAATATGAAAGCGTTCTTTAGCTACTTTAGTGTTACTTTCAAAAAATATACAGAACTCTTTCATCTTTACTTAAGTGTTGAGAGGCTTTGTGCCCTTACCCAGGAGCTGAAATTTTATAATCTCTTCTTTTAGCTTGAATATGAAAGCATTCTTTAGCTACTTAAGTCTTTACTTTCAAAAAATATACAGAACTCTCTCATCTTTAGTTAAGTGTTGAGAGGCCTTGTGCCCTTACCCAGGAGCTGAAAAGATTGGCGATTTCTTCAGTTTGTTTTTAATTTGCTTCAAAATCTAGACACTTAACTAGTTTAGATTGTAAAAAGCTAAAGTTTGTTCCCTTGGGTTCTATGGTTAAGTTTTGTTGTTTTGTTGGAAGGAAGGTTTATCCTTACTATTCTGTTTTCTGTTGTACTGAACGTTACAGATTAAAATGTTAGCTGGTTCATGATCTATAGTGAATACTACATTACAATTTTTTGAGTTTGCAGATCAAGGTTTTTGTTCATTATGAACAGATCTACAAACATATAACTATCTAAATTATTTACTGCGGGGTAGTCCTGTTTTGTTTTGAAAATAAATATTCTACTTTTTTCAGTGGTAAGTTTAAAACATGCTTGTGGTAACATAAGTTTTAACTACTAAATGAGTATCCAACAGTGAACGTCAAAGAATACCTGGCTTTCAATGTTTGCTGGCTATTTCTGGATTTAGTAGGCCAGCTATTCAACTCTCTTTTCCACCTTTGGTACTGGTATGTTATTTTTGTGATGTGTTACCACATTTCAATTTAATATTTCAAGTTTATGTAGCCTTTGATTGACACAGAAGTTTAATTTCTACTAATTGTGTTTCTTAATTACAGCTAAGTCAGCCCAAAGTGTTTGTCCATGGAAATACACACAGTAAAGTGGTTAAGGAGATAAGATGGGCAGGTTGCCCTTCCTAGTGAAGACTCTGAATGCATTTGAGAGGAAGTGATGTGGATTTCTTGACTTTTTTAAACCGGTTGTGATCTTCAAATATTGCAATCCAAGAATGCAGTAACTAACCTTGTGTCTTCTGATTAATAATACTTTGCAGATAAACATATTCAGATGTTACAATTTTCATTACTTGGGTTTTCAAAAGCAGAAAGTTTATGTCAAGGAATCTTCATCAAAGACATGCAGAGATTTTTTAATGTGACTAATCACCATTGTATATGTCCACAATAACAATGAATCGTTGCAAAATGAATTTGATTGATGTTGCCAATTAAAATCAAAATAAATGAATCCAATTGATGTCATTCAATGTTGTAGTTTTCCTTCTTGCAGTGGCTGAGGAGGTATAACAGATCTGTGATCTCTAAAGGTGACATACTAAATGAAATCTGCCTTCATACATGAGCATGGCAATGATTTCTGAAAGCAAAAAGGCAATACTTAAATGTTAGTAGGAAAAGGCTATCTATAATGAAAAGATTACCACTCCCTTGTTTTGCCCTAGCATGGGCTGACCTATTTTGCAAGTTTTCTCCTTTTCAACAATATGAAATTGACAGCTAGAATCAAATCAATTTGAAGCAACATGCAAAAATTGATAGCCTAGATTTTCTAGACAAATCTCATTTATTGATTGCTATCAAAGACCACAAAAAGACCCAAAGAGTGATTTCTTTCGTGAAATGTAGAACAATCATGGTTATTGGAAATAAAATGCCTAATTTGCTGATGAATAGGAAATTCTTAGGGCCAAAAAACTATCAAAAATTAGATATACACCTATGTTACCATAAATGTGATGGCTTAATGTGATGCACATTCTGTGTGAAACGCATTTCACGTGAAACGGCCATTTCTGATCTGCCCCCTCATTTCATTGCTGTAAAATGGAGAACTTTGCGAGTTAATAGAGATTTATTTTTACCTGTCCAAAAACAGCTGGAATAACTCTCATATCAGTTTATATTATATAATAATTTAAATTCAGAATTAACGGATCAGATTAGTTGCCTGCTAAGAATTAATTTATTTATGTGCCTGATTAACTGTCTGTTAAGGATTAACTAATAATGATTAGACTGCTTTTAAGATTGTTTTTTATAATAGTTTTGTTTTTTAACTTGATGTTACCTTTATTGTAACCTTTGAGCATGCACGAGATATTGTTATGGTCTGTTTTATTATTTATTTATTTGGTCAATATTAGATTATTTGATATTTCTGTAAAATTTGAAATAGTAGGCATATAAAATAAGTATAATAGAAAATTATAATATATTATTAAATAAATTTATAGATTATTTTATAAATATTTGTATATGTGATATATTTGGTCTTCCTGCTGCATTTCTTGTTTCTCGTTGTTGGCAACATAGAATAGTTATACACAGACCTTAAAACCTTGTTGACGTAAGAAATTAAGAATGATGATAACAGATAATTGATGACTCTTTTCTCCATGAGGAATCAATGACGCTTTCTTCTAGTCAAGATCCTGCCCTGTGAATAAATAAATAAATTTCATAAATGATGCATTCTTCTACACTACAGATGAATTTCCACTTACTACATAATAAGTGGGTAGCTACATTTCCTTCCTATCAAATATATGGGAGATAGTTTACTTTAATAAAATTGGAAAAACAATTTGAGGTGATGCAAGAGCATCTTGCATGGGAAAAAATTATTTTAAAAAAAAAAAAAAAAAATTGTGGAGGAGAGAGTGATGAAAACAAAAATAAAAATAATTTTAAAAAATAGAAAATGGAAAAAAAGGGAGAAAAGAAGAATTTCTATTTTCAAGGTGCAAAGGTGGCATAAATAAAAAAATAAGAAAATTAGTTGTCATTCCATTAATCGAGGTGTGTAGGTGGCATCTTAGAAGTTTGTTGAAAGTTGTTTAAATCATGTATTAAATATTTGTTGTGATCCACAAAAGAAATGTAATTTTTTATTTGGGCCACATGCAATCCATCTTCCTATGTCCCATTTTAGCCCTTCGCATGTACTTTCCATATCACATTTAATTCGTTGCATATGTTTCATGAGTATCTAATCAATACTTCAAATATACTACTCCTCAAAGATCCATTTTGCCAATATTCTCATGGAGTCATAATCCATATCTTCCAATTATGGATTCAATCCCATTGAAACTTTCATGTTGCAGCAAGTCAAAATATGCCAAAGTTTCTATAAAGAATGAAGACATCCAATAAAGAAGGTGTACTTCGAAACAAAGAAGCAATAATTCATTTGGTCTCCATTTTCCCAATGATTGTCCGAGAACCTGAATTTGTGTGGGAATGCGCCAAACACTTTATGTCAAAAAAAATTTGCAAATGCTTGTCGAAAAGTTGTTCCTAGTTTACCTTCAAACATCATTGAGAAGGTCTTCAAAGTGTCGAAAAATCCAAAATGTGCAAATTTGACAAGATAATTCACAACTTGGAATGAGAAAAAGCTTAATCATGTCGAGTTTTCAAATCACAACTAGAAACTCATCATGGTGATTGCAGTGGTGTAGAATACATGAATTCGTGATCTTATGATCATCATCAAGAATAAGGCTTTTGCCATCAATCCACATGATTGATTCATTTAAAATCAATAGCTTGAACTCTTTCTTCTTCTTTCATGTTCATAGTTGGAGAAGATGTATTACATGAAAATGTGTGATTACGTGCAAATACAAGATGACATGTAATCCAATAATTTCTCTTATTAGTTAGACTGGGTCAAAGTTGGTTGAGTTGCTCCCATTTTTTCCTCATTTTTCTCAACTCTTTTGCCTATATAAAGGAGTGTCCTCCTCATTGTAAAGATCATCTTTTGTTGTATACAAAAAAGTTTTGTCATACTTGTGCAAGCATAACTTTGATTGTGTAGAACGAATTTGGGAAAAAAGTGAATAAAAAGAAGCAATTAGATTCGAAGCTTTGACTGAAAGCAGTTATGATAAAGCAAATTAGAAGATTTGACTATAATTTGTGCATATTGTCTTTGGTTCATGTTATAATTGTATGTTCAATAATAGAGCATAGTGAGTTAAGAAGCAATTATGGTGATACATAGACTGGAACCTTTGACTGTAGCTTTTATTTTTGTCTCAAATTCATGAAAAATAGTTAGAATTTTCCTACTTTTGGAAGCCTTTGAGCCCCAATGGTAGAGGTTTTCCTTATAGAATGGAATATAAATCATCTATTTCTGGAAATCTTTGTGCCCCAATGGTAGTGATTTTTCTTATAAATTAAACAAACAGGACTTAGAACCAAACTGGTACGCTTTCAATCAGCATTTGAGTGGTGTTGGTTTATCGATATCATCATTTCCAAATACTAGATAGAAGTCTAGTTAGAGATTTCATCTTGCCCATTACTCACTCTGTGCGTAAGTGGATTATTTTCTGAAAGCTAAGAGGAAAGAATATCGATAACACCCCTTACAAAATCTCTCAACTTCTTGCTTACCTTGAGGTGATCCAAGGAATGGTGAGAAGGGGGAGCCTTCCCTTTAATGTAGAAGAGATTTTGTCTCACACGTGTTGGTCTACCTATTTTGTGACTAGATTTTCACAAAGTTGTCGATTGCGAAATATCCACCCAACACCTTGGATCAACTCAAGGTAAGTAAGAAGTTGTGAGATTTGAAAGGGAATATTACCAATATTATTTTCTCTTATCTTTCAGAAAAGAATTCACTTCCATGTGGAGCAGGTAATGGGCAATATGAAACTTCGAACTACACTTCTATCTAAAGTTGTAAATGGTGATACCAATAAACCAACACTCACTCAAAGGCTAGTTGAACGCGTACTAGTTTGGGTCTAAGTCTAGTCTTAATTTATGCTATAAGAATAACCTTTACTATGGGGGCACAAAGACTTCCAGAAGAAAAGAATTCTAACTATTTTTGTGAATTAAGAAAGAGATACAAGCTACAGTCAAACCTCCTAGTCTATGTATCTGCATAATCGTTGCCAGCCAAAACTTTAGCTCCAATTGCTTCCTAACGTTTTATACTCAATTATCAAGAACGCAAAAACACATGAATCAAAGATTTAGAAAAATACAAATCACAGTCAAAGCTTCCAACTTGCACAAGTCAGAATTGTACTCAATCAAAGTTTAGCTTCAATTGTTTCTTCGTATTCACTTTTATTTCAAAATAGTACTACACAATCAAAGTTATGCTTGCACAATTTCTTGAGATCTCTCTTGCATACAATAAAAGATGAGATTACAATGAGAGGGCACTCCTTTATATAGGCAAAGGAGTTTAGAAAAAAGAGGAAAAAGTGGGAGCAACTTAACCAACTATGCCCCAATCTAACTAATAAGAGAAATTATCAGATTACATGTCATACGGACATACAAATCATATTACATATAATTACTCAATTTCATGCAATACATCCTCTTCAACTACAAACTTGGAAAAGAGAAGAAAGAAGACGAAAAAGACATGAAAAATGCCTTGAATTTGATGACATCACGCACTGTAGGAGGATCTAATATTTCCATTGTCTTTGATATAGCTTCTATTGTGACTCTTTCAACATGTGTTGATTTTACAACTTTACAATTTGCCATGAGAAAATGATGTAGGTGTTTTGCTAAGGTTTTGTACAAAGCAAACCTATTCATTGTGCGAGAACCAAAATCTTCAAAATCTATATCAACATTAACTTTGATTGTATATTCTAAAGTCACCTTGTCTATTGCAATCAAGTTGTCATGCTCAATAAGAACATGACATCCCATTTGTTCTAGGTCACACATTACCTTAGTTTCAATTGACTGACAATCTTCTAAGGTTGCTTGCAACTTTATTACAAGTTTCCTTAGTGTCTCTTCCTTATAACCCATGAGTCCATGAAACTTGTAGATCATTTTGCAAGATGGGACAACATCACATGCAACCAGGCCATCCAAATCATAATTGGCGATTTCATCCCAATCGCATTGGATTTTATTGAAGGTGTTTGCTTTTTGATTCAAAGGTGCAATCAGATCATGTAGCATCTCTTCAATACTTCTTATACATTCAAGGATTCTGATTGCATCTGTGATGGCTTGAACTCCTTTGGATACAACTTCTCCAAACCGAGTTTTTGTCGCTTCCATGATCCGCTTCTCTTGAGGTGTTTGAGATGTAGTGACTGCATATTGCGACAAGTGTTGTTGAATAACCTCATTTAGGCAAACAACCCCCTGCTTGAGCTGATTTTTCTTCTCCCACAACTTGTGATTTCTTTTTGATACATTGGCAAGTGTATCATGAGCATCTTGTAGACAACCCAAGCATGATTGCTTACCATGTTCGATTTTAGTGAACTTGTAATCCGAACGATTAAGTTCTTTAGTTGGTTTGTCTACCAATGGTTCAGCAACATCTACAAACTTAGTCTTTTTGGAATCAACTACGACCCTTGAAACAATTTTATCTTTCAAAGATTTAGAATTGGTTTTGTTAATATGAATATTATCTGAGGGCAGCACAACCTTCATTCTCTTCATGGTGATCTTGCCCAACCAAGCAAGCAAACTAAAACCTTCACTTGATGAACAAGGACAATAGCAACCATTGACATCAATCCTGATTGTATTTCTGTGGTGACTGAGCATGCTTCAGTTTGTACAGCTGCACCAAGAGGTGCTTGATGAGAAGATTATGTCATGAATGCTTCAAAACTAGATATTGAAGTATCCAATTGGGAAACTTGACCTTCCATGAATGCTAGAAAAACTTCAAACATATTCCCCAAATTCTCACACTGCTCATCTGTGAGAATAGGAGCTAATGAAGAAATAGGAAGCGCCAATGTGTTCACCTTTGAGGCAGGGATGGTAGATGTGAAAACAGTGGAGAATGAATCCACATCATCATCTATGACACCTAGAAAAGGTGTTTCCTGAATGGATGGACCTTGCTGATTTATTGGTTGTGGAGGAGATATGATCATAACCTCTCCTTCTTCCTCTTCATCCTCCTCACCGGGTTCTTCTCTAGATTCCTCCTTGCTCTTGAGCTTGCACAAGTGCTTGTGAGGGCTCTGAAGAAGATTTAGAACCCTTTCCGCCTTTCAACTTAAACTTAAGGGATCTACCGGGAATAGAAGAAGATGCACCATCTTTGCTTGAAATTTCTAATTGGGATTTCCTTCTAGGTGGTCCAAAACTACCATAGTCTACCTCGAGCTTAGGGTTCACCATTTTAAGCATTTGACTTTTAACCATTTATTGGTATTTACCAAGATAGACTAAAATCTATCAAAAATGGATACGTCTTCTTTTTGTTACCAATATATAGGAAAAGGGCATTACTTGTCCAAACCAGCATGATAGTATTCCAGATTAAGAACATTGCCATCATCTTTAATCTAGAGATTGGATGGAATTTTGAGCATGTTAAGATCTATGATCCGCTGCAATGTGAGTCTGCAATAGTCCATCCTCATGATGTCCAACTACATGTGCAGGTCAATCCATATGTCCTCTATGCGATGGATATGGGTGAACACTCTTTTGATCTTTGAGTGCATTCCTAGATAATCAAAATCATATATGTCCTTGAACCTCTTTAATATGATAAGCATCAGATCTTCCTTCATATTCTTCTTCTTGTAGATTGAATTGATCATATACTAACCAATTACCAAGGGTTTGGCTGTAGTGATACCAAAACTTGGCCTATGTTGAGCATTTTGATATGACTGCACTTCCATGAGCCATCTAGTTAATTCCATCAACATGATCTTATCTGTAACATATCTTGGCAAAGTATATGGCTCTCCTTTGAAATAGCCAACTCTTAAATAAGTGAAAGTTGGAAATTGTAGAAAGATAGCACCAAATTGATTAACCCTATTCCAGGCTTCCTGACACTCACTTGATTACCAGTTGTTTATCAAACAAACACTAGAAATATCCAAAAAATGCATCTTGGACTCTCTTGTAGTAATATTTTCTATGTGCTAAGGTGATTTGATCATAGTTGTCCCATATGGGAACTTGTAACCGCCCCCCTTCGGTGGAAAGACCTGAGAAAAACCCCATGGATGCAGCTATATAAACCAAGTAGGAGTTCATGTAGAATGGTGCTGAGGTTCTTAGATAAAGAAATTATTCACAAATAGCAGTACTAATAAGTTCTCCCCAAAAGATAGGTTCTTCATTATCAAAGATCTGCAGAATGAATTTATACATCCAGCTCGAAGTCACTGGAATCTTTGCGACTACATATCCTGCTAAGAAGAGTTATCAAGTCTTTGCATTTTGGATTGAAGTTTGACCTATGATTTTAGGCCATCTTGAAAAATTGCTTCTTCTGACCTTTAACCAATATTCACTTATATATTTATGATAATCCGCCCTCTTTTCATTCCATAACTCCAAAGACATATCCTTGGACAAGTCTACGCATTCTTTATTTTGAGGAACTTTAAAGATCTATTCAATAAACTCTGGGTCAAGGCTAATGATTACCTTTCCATCTGCATTTTTTATTGTCTTGGTCTTTGAACTGAAATTTCATGCACATCCCAAGATAAATTATGGTTCCAAGGAAACCATAGGGAAAGTAAACACCAAATGAATATTACTCTTCTTGATGTGTTTCATTTCATGATTTGAATGAGATTCAACCCTTTGCAAGAAATCTTCCATGTCAACGTGCTCGATCTCTATGTCAGAAACATTATCAAGAGGTGATGAAACTTGAGATGTCATCGCATGAGCTAATTCTTTGTCATATTGGTACTTCATCTTTCCTTTAGATTTCAAGGATGAGGGCATATCTTGTGTTGCAACATGAAAATCCCAAAATGTGAACACATCATCAAAGGATATTGATTCCATAAAGATGTTAATTTTGCATCAGCAACAAATGGTCTATGAAGGGCAAAATGCTCAGAGTATGGATCAAATGCTCAAAGATCTTGTGTAATAATCTTTGAATGACATATGTAAAGGCTGAAATGTGATTCAAAGAAATTGAAACATGTGGGTGAAGGATTAATACTTATATAAATGCTTTTGAAGAATGAAAGTTAGACGCATGGGAATGTGTGCAAATGTTAACTTTTGACTTTAAAAGTGTGACCTTTAGTCAAAATCAGGTTCTTTCGATGCCATTACACATAAAGTGATTTGCATGTAATCATGATTTGATGCAATCATGCATTGAGGTTCAAAGAATGAGATTGTGCATAAACGCACATGAAGGATGAGATTACATATAAATGAGGATGGAGAGTGAGATTACATGTAAATGCAGATGGAGGATGGAATTACATGCAATTGCTCTTGGAATGTAACTACATGTGAAAGGAATCGATGCAATGTGCCTTGGCATGTAATGGTGGATGTGGAGTGAAGTGAAATAATGCACTTAAGGTCTTGGAAAAGAACTTGCAACTTCTTCCAAAAGAAGAAAAATGAGAAAGCAAGAAAACAAACTACAATAGCAAGCACAAAACAAACACATACCTTTGATCTTAGACTCAAACATGCCAACAAGCAAGTTTCTTTCAAATGCAAATTTGAATTTGGAGTTTGGAGAAAATGCAAATATGTGAACATGAAAATTCTCATCATATTTAAAGGTAGAATGCACTTTTCATGGCATATCTTTGAACAAGTGTGCAACATCAAGCTAAAATATAACAAAATAGAAAGATAATCATGAATTAATGAGTAAGGTTGAACTTGTCTACTTACTTGGAGATCATTGAGCCAAAATAGCAAGATTTGTAGACTTGAAGACCAATTCTCCTCCAAAACTGAATTCACAAGCAACTATTTTGACTCTTTCAATCTTGCAATGATGAATATTTGATGAGCATTCAATGGTCATTTTTCCCTTGGAAGCCAAAAACATGCCCTTCAAACTTCAATACACAAACAATTTTTGCAAAACATGCAAATGGAGGGACAATTTTGTGAAAAATGTGATTTTGATCTACCTCAAAATGAAACATTTTTTTGTAATGGAGAGTAAAAATATGATCATAAATGACAAATCCATGTATAAAAACCTTCAATCAATTCTTCTTGGGAGAAAAATGTGGTAAAAAATGCCCTAAATCTGGTATTTTTCTCCAAAACGTGGCTCCAAAAACTCACAAAATGCATCATTTTTGTTAGAGTAATAAAGTATTTTCTTATTAATTAACTCATTTTGATTTAATTATGAAGTCACTTATTACCTCTAGTTTACTTAAGCTAAACTTTGGGCATATAACAGTTAATTCTTTTATTAATTATTATCATGCAACCTAAGTTAGTTATCTATTAGGGTTTTGATCTCCTTTATAAGGATGATATCTCTTTGTAATTAATTCATTCACTTTTGATTATAGCAATCTTTCTTTTTGCTCATCAAGAATGTCACATCTATGGATTTGGGAATTCCAACCTCTATAGTTTTTACTTCTCTCTTTCTATGAGAAGTGTTTGCATGTAGGTGATTCTTGGGAGTTGTGGGGTTGATATTTCATCAACTTCAACATGGTATCAGAGCTCTAGATCTTCATGCCCCTATTCTGTCTATGAGAGGTTTGGCTTAGTTTTCAGATCTATCATTTTTCTCAGAGGGCATTGGTTTTCATATTTGAGCTTTCAGAGGTATCTTGTATTGGATCTGGAGGTACCTATTTTTTGGAGCACTTTGAGCCTAAACAGATATCACTGTTGAACTCAAAATGCTTGAAAGCCCCTATTTCCATGTAAAATATGTCTAGTTTGGACGTTGTTGAAATTTGAGGCAATTTTTTTGCAACCAGATCATTTTGACCTAGACATGATTATCAAGGTGACAATTATTTTTACTTTTAAAAATAATATTTGAAGGTCATTGTTATTATTACAAACAATTTTTTAAGTGCATGCACATTGAAGAAGTTTTTTTTAAATAAAATAAAAACGTAGCAGTGGGCACTTTATTTCCCATGGGCCTCATACTTATGTGTGGCAGGTCCTATTCGACATCTTGTCAGAGCTAGGAGCGTTTTATATGGGGTGTGATCCCTTTTTTGGAAAGCAGTGAACAAAATATGTTTGGGCCAACTTCCAATTTTGGAACTCCTGTTGTTTTGGGAGGCCTTTGTTTTGGGCGAAGTGCTAATGTTTTATGGAGGTGGTTTAAAGAGATTTGGAGGCCCCATTTTTTGATTGTCGAAGGGACTTGGACAACACCTTGGGATGTGGAGATGTGCATGTGAGTTTGGTGGAAGCATATTTTTTATTAGGCAGAACCATACCCCCCAGACTTGCAATGTGTGTTTGGTGGTTTTAGTCCATGCATGGTTATTTATCCAAGCAAATTGGTTGTTTGTGGAGTTTTAAACTAAACAACATTTTTTTCTATTAGCATGCCTTTCTTTACACACATGTGAATTACTTTTTGGTTATTTATGTTTGGATGGAACGGCTCGTAGTTTTTGTGCTTGATTGAGTGGTTTTTGGGGAGCAGGCATCCTTTTTTCTGACAGATCCATGTATTGGGAGGGCCTAGTGCTAATGCACGCCATCTTTTAGGCATTTAGACATGCTCTTGTGGGCCCTACACGTTCTAAAAGACCCTTTGAACACCATTTGTAGAGGTGGCTTTGCCTTTCCGATATCATTTTTTGACATGATTAGTGGTTTGGAATATTTATGGCAGTTTCTCGAGAAATATGGGACATGCTTTACTTGGCCATCGGATTTTTCTTCTGGCACCAGCTTTTGTTTCCAGTGACTGGATTTTTTTTCGATAGGGGTCGGGTCATTTTTTGGCTTTTTTTTGCCTCAACGACCATTTTCCTGTTAGATTTATGCTTGTCACTTGCTAACGTCAGCATATACTATCACCCCTTCAAACCTTGTTTGGACCTACCTTTGGTTTTTTGTTCATATCTCAGGCATACGGACTCCATTTTTCACAAATGAGATATCGACAAAAAGCGGCTTCCAAGTCTGTTAGAGTGGTATATGTATTTTTTAGTTTTGATAATTTTTCTGCTATCAAACTTAAAGGTTCTTTTCTACACTCCTAGACACATATCTTGGGCATCTGATCTCCGATTTGGGAATTCTTTATATCATTGGAAAGGTATTTCCGACCTCTTTGCAGTGATGCTAGTTAATTTTCTAGATTCTACTCCAGGCACATTTTATTCTTTCTTTTTTTTGCATTTTTGCATTCTAGTGGATATCTTGGTTGTTTTAGATCCAAGGATCAATTTTGTTGCTTCATATTATTTGTAATGGTTTGTACTATCTATTGTATTAGCCCTATGTCTCTTCTGGTCTATTTAGACATCATTTGTATGCACTCTTGCAAATGCACTGAGATAAAGAGCCATATTCCATATGTATTTTCATTTTAGTTATTTTGTCTTGTTTTGCCTTCTGATTCGAGCAGTGTCATCTGAGGACACTCATACATATTATTGTATTCTTGGGATTCACCATATCTTGTGTCTTATTGTACATGCACTACTCTGATTAAAGTGTCATGGGGTTTGATGTTTTGCCTTTGTTTTCCATCTTCCTTTGTCTAGTGAGTTTCTCTTTTGTGACATTAGCCACATGACATGTCTGAGATTGATCACCTCATTACACATATGTGTACTCTTTTGTGCATTTTGATCATGGTTCGTTGACATGCAGTTTTATTGACTCACTTTTCCAGTTGCCTATCACCTCACCCTTGCCTGCATTAGGGGGTTATTATGTTGTTTCTCATGCTTCCTTGGTTTGATGGAGTGAGCTATGTAGTTAGTTTTTGTTCCTATGTACTAGGTAGATGCAATGGCTGGGTACCTATGCATTTCAGTGAGATGGATCATTTATCATATAGGCATTCTTCTTTTCATTCTTACTTTGGTTGCAACCTTCCATGTTCGATTGATCAACTCTTCAGGCTTTGGTGTTTCATGACATATGTATCTTTGAGCTCAGTTTTTTGCCTTTGTGTGCCTCTTGATTCAATGTAGATTATAGTCTTCTCTACCTAGTCAGGTTCTATTTCAATGGAGGTTCTTCAGATCAATAGTTACTTTTGAGAGAGTTTTGCAACTTCTGCATGCTTTAGTGTTGTTCTTCATGATCATTTTTTTGTTCCTATCTTTTGGGACATTCCTTAGTTTAGAGGCTTCTTCAGTCCTTCACTAGTTTCTTTCAACATGTTTTTCATCTCTTTTTGGAGTAGGGTTTTTCCCATGTGGTTTTCTCTATTTACCCCATTTTCAAAGATTTGGTTGGGTACCTCATCAGGCTTTGTTGTCAGAACTCAAATTTACTTTCAGTAGTAGTTTCTAAATTTTTAGCTACTCCCTAAGTTTATCTTAAGGGGGGGTGTTAGAGTAATAAAATATTTCGTTATTAATTAAATTGTTTTGATTTAATTATTAAGTCACTTATTACTTTTGGTTTATTTAAGTTAAACTTTGGACATATAATAATTAATTCTTTTATGAATTATTATCATGCAACCTAGGTTAGTTACCTGTTAGGGTTTTGATCTTCTTTATAAGGATGATCTCTCTTTGTAATTAATTCATTCACTTTCGATTATAGCAATCTTTCTTTTTTTTCATCAAGAATGTCTCATCTATGGATCTAAAAATTCCAACCTCCATAGCTTTTGCTTCTCTCTTTCTGTGATAGACGTTTGCATGCAGGTGATTCTTGGGAGCTGTGGGGTTGATCTTTCATCAACTTCAATAGTCTTTAACATGGATTTGGATGTCAAATGCATGGGAATGTATTCAAATTCAAAAATGATCCTGGGTATAGGAATTCCAAGCCTTAGAATGGGTGGATTTGGAGATTTCCTCACGAAAATGTGTTCTTGAGGAGCAAATGCATGAAGTTTTCCTTCTTGAAAGCCAAAAATAGGTTCTTAATTAGAATGCAAATGCATGTATCCATGGGAAAATCACATTCTATAATGGAGATTGCATGTTTTAAAATTTATCAAACTTGACTCATTGTGCAAATCGCACTCTAGGAGTGGCTTTGCATGTTCTAAAAACTTGTATTTTAACTTCTATGTACAAATCACACTCTTGGGAGTGCATTACATGCTTTAACAAATTGTGCAAACATGTCTATAGCGCAAAATCACACTCTCTGGAGGTCATTGCATATTTTAAAAAGACTCTAAGATGTAAATTGTATTCTTGGAAGGTCTTTGCACATTTCAAAATACATGCATTTATATGTTTAAGTGTTTAAAAATGCCCTTAAATGGGTAAAAAGACATGAAAATGAACAAGAAAATGAACAACTTAAGTAATCAATTAAGCACATGCCTAATTAATTTTTGAGAAAATATCACTTAAATGAGTCAAAAATAACATTTGCATAATAGAATTAACATATTATAAGCAAAAATCATTTCAAAAGTAATATTTAACTTATATGTTTTAAATAAAATATAAAGTTACCCAAAAATAAATCAAACCATATAGTTAATATAGTCACTTAAGTGAAAAAAATTTTAAAAACAACTCAATTTAAAAATATAACATAAAGTGCTCTATAGTTACTTTAAGCAATAGATTTAAATGATAAAGTAACTTAAAAATATAACATAAAGTGATTTTAACTTATATTTTACAAAAAGTGAATGTAAACATTAAAATATAACATGATTTTTTAAATCATGCAGTTGCACATGAAGAGTCCACTTTTTTTTGTACTAAAATGATCATATCTTTTGACTGCCAACTCTGATTAAGCCTTAAGATATATTGGATCAAAGGGAAAACTGAAAGCAATGATTTGAACAAAATTAAAAGACCAAAAACTAACAAAAACACACTCAAAAATGAGAAAAATTCAAGCATAGGCTCAACAAATAGAAAAACTAAAAAGACTTGCTAAAAGCCTTCAGTAAAAAAATTCATTGTATCAATTGGAACTGATTAATTGATCAATGTTATCCAATTAAATAATGAACTAACTTGGAGAAAAATGAAACTAAGTTGAAAAAGTTTTGTACTATTCCCTACATTTTGTGGTGACAAAATGCAGGACAACACTAAGCATAGGAAACTGCAAATGAATATCAAGAACAAACACAAAAGTAAAACATGTTATGTTATGTATTTTTAATAAATATATTGCATCACTTTTAGAGACATCATAGAAAAAGATCATACAAAGCTAGAACCAATTTAAATTTTCTCATTAGCAAATACTTTCAACTTTTCACAGCTTAGATTGTAAAGGATGGCACCAAAATCAAAACAATCATTTGGAACCAAGAATTAGAACACAATTAGAAAAAAAAATGGAAAATAGTAAACATGAACACATAAGAGACAAACATGAAGAGAACATTAACAACTATATGGAATCTTCTACCTGAAGTTTTAATAATCTAGAAAGTGTATATGATTTCATCACTTAAGAACTTATTTTTTCTCATAATATATCACTATTTCCATAATCAAATAATAATAACCAACACTTGAGCCACCCAGTGCTAGGGTTTAGCTTATTTGAATTATGAGGTGTTCTCTTCAAAAACTATTTGTATTTTGTTTATCATGCTCCTGCTGGAGTCCTTAGACCAGTATATAATTCTTATTTTTCATCCTACAAGTTGTTGACAAGATCAATTGTAGCACCAGTAGTCATGATTTGAGAGATACATATTGTGCATTTCTAGATTATTTGTAGTAGGTCTTGCAAAGCTGGTATAGTGTACTCCTCAAGGTTCGTATAAATTACTTCTTTGCAACATTTAAACTTGACTCGTAGAAAATCGCCTTGGATAAGATCAGTATCATGATGCAAACTTTGAAAACTAGTCAAATATACACATATTTGGAATTTCATAATGATGATAATGGAGTGAAGAGCTGGTAAGACATGAGTGGCTTGTAAAGCAGGTTGAGTGCTCTTGGATATCGAGGATTGGCATTTTTGTTGCTCATATCAGACTAGTTGTTGCAAACTTCATTAGGTGATGGACAACAATGAATCAGTTGTACTATACATGTTAGGTAGGTAATACATCTGAATGGATTCCTTTTTGAAATGGCCTTCGACATCCAACAGAGGTTTCTTTTCAATAGTGTGCTACATGGACTCTGATAGTACTACATTATTCCTAAATCATTTCTAAGGAACATGTTCTGCATTTTTGTTTCCTCATTTTTTTGTAGGATAGCGAATGGTGGCTTCTCATTTTTGTGAATTTTTTGAAGGGGAATGTTGGTTGGAGGCAGAGACCGTTTGAGGTCTTCACTCTGGATAGAGTTGTGAAAATCAATCCCTGCCTTTCAGTTTTTTTGATGTCAATCGTAGCCTTCTTATAGGTTAGTCCTTGGGATCTGTGTATGATTATCACCCAAGCCATTGTGATTGGTATTTGATTTTTGTTGCCTAAGGATATCAATATATTGATACCATTTTGGGGTCTTCTTCATTTCATAGTGGTCCTATGTAGTTTTCTATCCTTGCTACAACATACAATGGTACATTTGGCGATTTTGGTCCAGTATTGTAAACAATGTTTATTACTTCACCCACTGCTCCATTTACAAGGCTTGCTTTTGTGCAGATATTTGTTGTGATCTTGATTTGCTAAATGCGGAAAAAGTAATACTTAAGCTTCAATTTTTTCCTCATCAGTAATTTTATTTGGACTTGTGCTATTTCTAGTTCTTGTTGTCATACTTAGTGCAGTTGGGCATCTAATATTTTCAAGCATCTTCTTGTTGTGTAGCTTGATTTGATCAATGGTTGAGAATAGGTGGGTTGCATTGTTGAACTCCTCTCTTCCAAGGGGTGTGATATGGGTAGGGATGTGTGTCATTAAGAGTTTTCAATCCTCTTGCATTGGTTCTATATTTTGTATTTGTGTAGCGCTTAACAGAATAGCCTTTGTGTTGTGGAACCTCCTTGTTGTTAGAACACTCTATGAAGATTGGTCACTATTATAAACTTCTTCCATAATAGATTGGTTTTCATGTGTGTTGTGTAGATGGGCTTATCCATTATAGGTGGCAATTGCACAAGGTCACCAACCAAGATTACAAAGACCCCTTTGAAACATAGGTGTTGAAATTGTGCGAGAATGCCTAGCACAATTTGTTATCTATTTTTGGCAATAGCTTTGGTCCAATAAAAAAAATTAATCATAAAGATGTATCTAATGTTATTTGACTCTTCTTGAAATGTCATTAATGCCTAACATTGCAATGGTTAGATTTCTTTGATTGGAATTTGTAATATTGAATGAATAGTCATAACTTGAATGTTAAATGCAATGACTTCCATCAAAGCAAGTATAAGTAATTGACTTGCAGGTTGTGGACTTATTGAGAGGATATCTTATGCATTCAATCAAGTATGATTTCCCTATGTTTGTTGTTCCTCAGACGATCATGTACAGTGGTGATTGAATGACAATATTGTTGTGGTTTACAATTGTCTTCAAAGCCAACTTTTGTTGTTCTAATAGTATTTTTTCTCATTTTTCATTGTCAGGTAATCTTTTTTTAATCCATTGGCTTCATTTTTGGTTTTTTGTAAAATTGGTTTTCATTTGGTGAATATGTTGGGGTATTGTATTTCAAGCTCATCTGTTGTTATCATCAAACTTGCATCTTCCAAGAATCTCAAGTTTGAATAAATTGGTATTGTTCATTGGTCCCATATGTGATAAGAGTTACCATTCATTCATTTCCTGTGTAGTTATGTTATTGTCATTAATTTCCTCTTCCTTTTCTTCTCTTTCTGATGTGATTTTTGTGCAAGATGTTTGACATGTCAAATATGGTACTTTGCAGGATTTATATGTTTCCAACTTTCTTCTATTGTATCTTTTGTGAGGCCCATGTCTTGCTCAATGCATCAGAAATGCTTCTATAAGAGTAGTTTGGACCATCAGGATAGTTTAAAGTGCTCCAAGTCTTCCTCTAGTATGTTGGTGAATCTCGGATGCACGTTCACTATGGCCTCCACTTGACGTCATTTCCATTTGTACTACTTGAATTCCAGAATAGGAATGTGATATGGCCGATTTGAGTAATTGTGTTTCTAGTTCAGGTGATCATTTTATGTAGGTATGTAGGTATGTATGTAGGTGTTGTGTATTTATGTCACAAAGGCTGATCTTATTATTCGTTGGAGTACCTTTTTACCTACGTTTAGCGACATGAGAGGATGGCTATAATCTACAAGGGGCAATTTTTGTAGTAGGTGCATGTTTCTTGTGCCTCTATGTCGTTCTTTGCAATCATCTTAGTCATGAATATCCTATATGTTATAATTGTTGGATTATTTGTGTGTTGGCTTGTGAATAACCTTTTCAACATGCTAGTGTACATCTTTGAAATTCTCTTTTCTTTTGTTATGTATTCCACTATGTACTTAAATAAATCATTTGACATATGATAGGTTAGTAGTTGATGTTTTCTCTCCAAGTTTGTAGCATAGCTTGGTGATGGATTTTCAGCCTATGATCATTCCTTGCAGGCTTGTACTTCTCATTTCCAATTTTTTCACATGTTAGTGAAGAATCACTTTGCTCTTTTCATGGAGCTTTGTATCGACATTTCATTTTCTTTCCCTTTTTTGTAGTAATGTTCCTTCTCTACATTTTGTGTACCTCTAGAGATAGTTTACATTTTCTTCATTGTCTCTAGAGGGGTCTATTGTGAATGTTTCATATCTATCTAGAAGGCATGGATCATCGTGTGCTAATTGGAATTTTGTGTTGTTTATTTCATCTGCCTCAAGGGGTTTCCAAGCAGTTATGCATGCATTGGTCAATGATCTTGCCCTTTCAAGCTGTGTGTTGTTGCTTTAGTCAAGGTTACTAGTATACAATGCATTTGGAAGCCAAATGAACCCATGTACATGTCTTCTATTAGTCTACTTTTTCTATCTCATTCGGGGTGGATTTCATTGAGAGAAATGAAGTCTCATGTTGTGGGATCTAATACATCAAACTAGTAAAGATGCTTGATTGTGCTTCGGTGGAAGCCCCAACTACATGTTCCAAAATGTTGTGTTGGTAGAACGTACAATTTATTTTTGGGTCCATGTGGTTATTTTCTCCATAATAATTGTTCATATGTATTCATTTAGTGGCAACAAAAAATAAGTTCCTTACGGTCCCCACCTTTGTACAACTTGTCAATTTTATAAGGTGTTTGATTTGAATGAAATTGTAAATGGTAAATGTAGCTATGGCAGTGTAAGTTTTGCAAACTGAAAGTAGTGGTCTACAACATTCAAGGCATCTTTTCCAACCATAATTGTCTAGTTCCTTATAAGAGATTGGTGTACTTGGATTTTGATGCTATTAAAGGTTGTTGGAACCATACCTTTCCTAGTATGTGATGTATCTCTACTTGATTGCATGTCTCACACGTGACCAATTCTAAAACATGCAAATCCCAATAAAAGTGAGAAAATTTACTCATTAGTGGTGTGCAGTATGGAATTAGTTCCCATTCTTGTAGTAAGAATTTTGCAACCAGCTGTGTAGATATCTCTTCCTTTTGGATATTTTGGAAATCTACAAGTTGTAAGAAGTTTCCAACTACAACTGTCTTCTTTTGACACATATCTACACAATGCATTAGTGCAAGTTTGAATATTTTGTGATCAACAAAATATTTTGTATGTGTTTGTGTTGTAGCTCTTACAACTTGTTTTGTATATAAAATATGATTTTCAAAACTTGTTTTGCTATCACCCTAGAGTATTTTTTTGATACCACATGTAGCATACAACCTATCCCAAGAATAATATAATAGATTACTAGAATTCAACTATAAAATATCACTTAGATTACAAGGATTTTATTGTTTACCTTTTAAAGTTAATTATTGATTACTCGATATATGTCTTTTTAATCCACCATTAACATTTAACAAAAAAGAGTACATAGTTTAAATGCAACAGCTATATTGTCTAGTGGTTGTCAGGTTGTTATCGATCATGTTTACCAGACAGGCAGGCAGATAGACAAGTTGGTTGGTTGGTGACTGACTGATTGACCGATCGACCAACCACAGACTAACATGAACTTGAGTTGACATTATAGCTAATAAAGATAAATGGTTATAGAAATTACATGAATCTTCTAACCTAACTTTTCTACACACGTAACAAAACACAACTCAAATTTTCTCTTTATCTCAATATGAATACAGTAATGTGCATAATTCAAGTTCTAATAAATAGGATCCTAGATTATGATCTCTCGTAACCTCCTCAAGATTTTTAATTATAGTCCCGTGATGCTAGTTTACCACTATTAAATATTAATTAATAGTTAGAAAAAATGATAAGTGTAGTTTATTAGAATATGTTTCTAACTATGAATTGATATTAGAAAAGACTTAGAGTTGGTTAAAGAGGTGGTACAATGAAGCAAGTGTGTTGTTAACTTTTACCTTTTGCTTCAAGGAAAATATTTGTGAAGTTTTTTAATTTCTAAGATGATATTTTAATATATTTTTTCTTTAATAATAATATTAATTGGTGAAATTGGTTTTTTGTGGTCTATTCAATTAAATGTTAATTTTTGAGATTAAATTGTGTTTTTTAATTTTGCTTGACATTTCAAATCACAACAATAATTCATTATTTGAAAGAGGAAAGTAAGAAAGTGAATTGCAAATAAGTCCTTATAAGGAAGAGAAGAATCATTGACTATGATTAGAAACATCAAGCAAATTAAACAAACACAACTTAATCTACAAAAAATAGTTTTCTACAATCTATTGAATTAGATGTCACTTTTGTGGATTGAACTATGTTTATTTAATTTTCTTGATGTTTTGAATCACAACCAATGATCCATCTTCAAGAGGAGGAAAATGAGAAATTGAATTGTAGATAAGTACTTAGAAGTAAATGAAGAACCACTTGATATTATTCAATACTAGAACAACTTAAACAAACACAATTTAATCCCAAAAAATAGCATATAGCAATATTAATGTCCTAGGAAGCCCACATTAACGTATAGGATCAATAAATAAACCACAATAATAAGGTGGATGTACAAGAACTTACTGCACATCTTATTACAAATAGATATGGGTATTTGATTTGATCCCCCAAAACCCAAGTTTAACTTTATGATTCATCATCAGATATATTCTAATATTATTCTCTTGCAAATAGGGTGTGGCATGAGTTTTCCATGAGCTAATAAAATGTATTGCTACACAGTTGTGGGATGTATGGTCATCAACCACCACTCAAACACCCTAGGGTAGTGAAGAAACTACAAGAAAAAAATGTTTCCATACTATGAAAAGACCACATGGTAACTGAATCTAATATACCCAACATGAATTGCCTAATTTTTTAATATTTGATTCCCCTTCTTTCTTACATAATAAAGATAAAATGCAAAAACATCCCATTCAATTGATGAAAACACGTGAAAAAATCATGTTTGTCCTTATATTAGAGCTAGTAGTAGTGTTCATTAATAATTTGTTGTCTGAGGACTTTCTAGCTTTAACTCTAGTGTATTTCTCACAATCTCATAGGTCTCCTCAATTTTGATCCGGCCTAAAATGAAATCCTCAAAAAAAAAAAGTAGGCTCACACATGGTCGATTTACTCCTACAAATGCTCAACAAGATTTAGTCAAGTTGGGATTACCTAAAATGAAAAATAGAGCATAGTCACCTTGAAAGCACAAAATATGACAACACCAATTCAAAGAAAATCATAACGGTGAATTAAATTTACATCCTTGGAATTATGGAATTGTTAATAACTAATTTAGAATCTTTAAGTATCTAGAACTAAGGTAAAAAAATGGAGAGACAAAATAATAGTAATAATTTAAACAAAAGGAGCATTACAGATTTAAAAAGACTCAGATTGTATAGGGCATATTGACATGTTGTAAAGTTCAAACATAGAAGAGGGGCTAAAATCAGGGGCCAAAGAAATATTCATATTGTAGATGGTAAAAACTTTAAGGAATGACTAAGAAAAAATCATATTACAGATGGAAAAAACACTAAGGAAGGACCAATATAGTAATACTTGTAAAGTTTGGATAGCTAAACAAAATGCCTTCACATATTTTAAAAACTAGAATTTAAGAGATGGGTCTAGACACAAGTTTTAGAGAGAAAGATGGGAGTTGGGATCCATTTTTCTTGTATGACTTCCTAAATCGAGAGGGAAATAGGTTGCCTGAGAAGCTGGATGACTTAACTCATCAAATTGTAGAAGAAGTCATAACCTCTATAGATAACATTAATTCCTTATGCACTTTATATTTAAAAGTAATTTTTATATTAAGAAATCCTATAGCTAAATTACAAACATCCAATGCAAGAATTTTATTAGAAAGCATTCAACGATTCTTAAGGGGAAATATTGGGGAGAAACACCAAATCAATTTACTTCATCTAGTGCACAACAATGATCAGGTCCAACTTCTCCTCTAGTGGCTCCTAGTAAGGTGTCTCCTCTTATGGACATTGCCCTTTTTGTTGATAAAGAACTTTTTTTTTCCCTTTTAAGTTAGATGTTGGCTTTGATTTGTTACATGTTCAGTTTGTTGTATCCATCCTCATTGTTGAAAATGATAGGAGTATCGTTGGTGCTTCTATTGGCACTATCCTTGTGACTGATTCAATTTCTAGAGATGTGTTTGGCACTAGCTTTATTGGCTCCTTGTAGTGTGTTGCCCCCTCCATAGGTGTTGGTATTTTGGACTTTGATTTGATGGAATGGAAATCTAAGGTTGCTAAGGTGGAAGAAGGATGGATTTAGGTCAAAGGTAAGCATTTAAAGAGATCTTTGTCTTCTTTTGACATGACCCTTTGATTCCATAAGAAGGGATCCAAAGGGAATTCTTAATGATGAATGCTTATTCCTAGTTGAGGGATTCAGTTGTTAAAACCCTTGTGTGCAAATTGTACTTTGCCTAATTGTTGTATGGTTGTGTTGTGTCCCATGTTGTCTTTTCTAGAGTGTGTTTACATTTTGTATGCAACATTCCATGTTGTTCGGAGGAATTTTATTTTCTCCCCTTTCTTGGATTTTCCCTAATTTGCCTTTTATATGTTTCATTTATTGGATACTCTTGAATATCTTTAGATGTGGGTTTTAGGTTCCCCAAAACTTGAAAGAATGAGGCACTAGTTTGGTGGATTACAAAGATGACTTAGCACATGCATCATTTTATTATGTTGTTCATCTCAACACCCCTGTGAATATGATTGCATGGACGTTGTCATTGTTCATCCAACAAGAATCCCATTTTCAAGAGTTGAGCGACTTGTTAGTGCCTACACAAGAGTTCATGAATGGGTTACACTGATTTATTTCATAATTTGCAAGATTAAGGAGTCAACTTCCTTTGAAGGAGACAACTACGAAGGGAAGACAACACTCGACTACGCTACCGAGGGTGAAGATGAGAATTTGGCATTGAAAATTATTACAAAATTGTGGGTTGATAAGAAACAATATCAATGATTGATAAATATTGAAGAAACATGTTTCATGTCATATTTTTCCTTGGATGGTGTCTTCTTTGTCTTTGGTTTATAAGAATAACGTAATCTAAGAGATACTAAGCATTGTGATGGACAAAAATACAATACATCTTAACCTAATGACACTCCTACAAATGGTTAAATAACTTTGTTAAAAGTGTGAAAATTATAAGAAGTGGTGATGATTGTAAAATTGATTTTTGCTGACTCCAGTCACTGTAAGAAACTTCATCAGAATGAGAAATCTAGTCGCATGATGGCATGATATAAAAGTTTCAAAGAGGAACAATAAGTTCAAATTAAAGAACATGTACATGCCATCATAGGTTCCATACAAATTGTTGTATCTAGTCACCATTGATCTCTTCAAGGTGGGTGGATTGACCGACAATAGGTTGATCAATGAGAGGTTCTACAATATTAAAAGAAAATTAGGAGAGACATCCCTCTTGCTTTAGTGAAGCCTATGCATACAGTCACGTGATCCCCCATAAGTTACAATGATTTGTTGTTGGTGGCAGAGGTTTGATCTTGCATATCCAAAAAATCTCCATAATGTTCCAAATGTATATATGGAAAAAGGCTCATCTTTCTACAAGATTTTAATGCACATATGCAAGTTGGATTGGACTACCGTGGTAGTGCAACTGCATAAAGTCACTACAAGCCTCACATTGTGAATCAATAGCCATGCCACCGTTGAGGCAAGATTGAATAGAGGAGCCAAACATCAACTTTAACAATGTCAATAGTGATAAGGATCAAAGATCATTATTGGATGATGTGAGAGTTGTGACTGTGCAACATAAGGGCATACATTTAGTAAAGTACTAAGGTAATAGAAGTATTGGGTAGTCATTCCAAAGGTAAGTATAATATATTATTGTTTTGTATGTAAATGGAAATGGAAATAATATGAATATATGAAATATATCTATGTGTAACATCTTTTAATTAATAATTTGACATTATGAAATGCAAAAGAATTAGTTGATGTACATCAAGATAGTAATATAACCTCTTATTAATATAAGTGAGTATAGATTTAAGTATATATCTTTAAATTCGATATTTATCTATATTGAATTGGAATGATCTTATATTATTATGCAAATCATTATTATTTATATTATAAGAGTTATGTTCCTTGATCTTTTCCTCTGAGAATGTTATTGTAGGAAAAGGAAGATTGAGATTCAGAGGGAGCTTGACATGTTATTAGAGACAACCTTGAAAGAGAGGCAGAAGATTTAGGATATTATTAAACTTCAATGGTCTCGGTGTTATTGATTGAGAGGGAGTAAACCATGATGAGATGGATTCTCCAGTGATCAATAAATTGTTGCATTCAAGAGGATCGTGATTCATATATCGTGACCATGTGATTTTAATGGGCCTACCCCCAACGTATATCATGAGGAAGTGACGACTTCCAAATGATCATCACATATATTTGGAGAAGGTGTTGTAAGGTGATGATCTTACAATAACTTGTATTATGAAATCAAAAAAATTGAGTAAATGGTGAATGTCTTGCATCTCAAGATTCTAGGAGACAATTACTCAAAGTATTTGGTGAACATCATTGATATTCTAAGATGCCAATGCTCTTAATATCATATGTGATATCAAACCTTATTTTGAATAATTGGTGAATATCATATGATATTTCGAGAACCAATACTTGTGATGTCAAATGTGATATCACACCTTATTTAAGTACTTGGTGAATATTGAATGTCGATATTTTGGGAGACCAATACTCTTGATATCAGATGTGATATCAAAACCCTATTTGAGTAATTGGTGAATATCATATGTTGGTATTCTAGAAGACCAATACTCGTGATATCAAATATGATATTAAAAAAGTTTAATATCTTCTAATCAAAGCTATTCTTATATTGAGGTAATATATGATCTTGTGTTTATCCTCCCTAGCTAAGAGGGAGTGTTGATGTGCGGTAGCTTCAGTTAGATAAACCTATATATAATGATCTATGAGATATATTTATCTTGTGTGTTTATTATTATATGAGATAAATTAATATAATAATAATAATATATATATAGTTATGATTATACTTATTATAAATTAATATAATATAATAATATTATAGCTACGGTTATAGTATTAATTATTAATAATCAAATAGACATTTCCCTTAAAGGGACATGTCTATTCCTAGCTTACACTTATTTATATTAGGAGCACTACTTTTGGAACACACATACCAAATATAATGGTAGTGTTATTACATCTGCAATGATCCCTTGAAACTTAACAATGTGAATGTCCATTTCTTGTTCTTTTCAATTTTCTTGATCTCTTCATTCATGGTTGCAATCCTATCTTCATTTTCAAGTGTGTCCTTGACTGAACTAGGCTAATACTCACATAGTAGACATGTATCACTCCTCAGTCTTTACTTTAGTGTGTACACTGCAGTGCTAACAACTTCTCTCCAATACTTTGATGAAACATTCTTCTCCATCGCCAATGTTCTTGGACAATCCATTGTGAATCTATTCCTTCTTTTAGCAATACCATTATGTGGTGGTGTTCTAGGTGCAGACATCTACATTTTGATTCCTTTGTCATTGCAGAATATGTTAAACTCTCGAGATATGAACTCTCCTCCTTTATCTAACCTCAAGCACTTCAAGCTCTTACCCGTTTCCTTCTCCACTCTAGCCAAATACCACTTAAACATTTGAAAAGCATCATTTTTTATAAATAAACATTACATTCATCATTCTAGAGAATTCATCAACAAATAAGATAAAATACTTATCTCCTCAATAGCTTTGCATTCCAATAGGACCACATAAATCAGTATGAACTAATTCCATAATATCTTCAGAAGAAAAAGTTTTTCTCCTGAAACTAGACTTAGTCATTTTTCTCAATTAACATTGTTTGTACATTGCCTTATTTGTTTTACTCAATCTTGACAATCCTCTTACTCTCTTTTTTCTTACTATCTCAACCAAATTGTCAAAATTCGCATGACACAACCTTTTATGCCATAACTAAACATCTTTCATATTGTACAAATAAGCATGTACCTTTAGATAGGTATAGATAGAACAAATTACCTTTGGTTTGCTCTCCACTTCCAATTAGCTCACTAGTAGCATCATAGATCATTGCCTTCTTGTTTAGAAATTCAACCCTATAGCTAGAATCGATCAACTATGCCACACTCAACAAGTTATATTTCAAACCATCAACCCAGTATGCATTATCACAGCTGATTTTATCACTCGAAATAATTGATCATTTACCTTTCACATAACATGGTGCATCATTTCCAAACTTAACACTATTACCATTATATTGAATCAACCTGTCAAACTTACTTGTATCACTAGTAATAAGATGTGAACACCCACTATCAATAATCCATCTATCATTTTTGCTTATATGTGAAATTAGAGCAATCTTTTCACATCTTTCATCCTCGTCAGAATCATCTTTCATAGCAACATACACAACTTCTTCATCATTTTCATTAGCACCACTACCAAAAATTTCTTCAGCAATGTAACAAGATTTCTCACCTTTATCTTTGTAGTCTTTGTTACCTTTTCCATCTCTATTGTCTCTCTTTTCTGGGTACTCATTGTCCTTCCTCTCATCTTTATCCTCTTTGTCGAGACATCCTGTAGTAATATGACCAAATTTATTGCATGTGAAATAGATAATGGGAAGCTTGCCTTTGTATTTACCTTTTCCTCTAGGTAACCTCTTAGCCACTATTGCCTCAAGTTCTTCATCTGAGTCGCTATCAAGATTCACATACTTGCTTTTATTCTCCTTTCTAGAACCATCAAGAGTCAGTTTTGTTTTGAAATCACTTTCAACATTAGTAAGGGAATAAAAATTAGCCAGCTCAAAAGCTGTGAGTCTACCAACTAGACTATCCAATGTCAAATCATTACCAGGCGTGCACCTGAACTCCAGTATTGCAAACACTTTAATAGCATAAATAGGAAGTAAAGTTCTTACTACTTGTTGATCCTTGTCTCCTCAAATATTTCACCTCCAACACTTCTAATAGCATTCACCACTTCTTTAATTCGACCAACATATTATGCTATATTCTCACCTTCATTCATTCTCATATCATCAAACTTTCCTCTTAGACTTTCTGCCTTAGCTCTCATCACATTTGTGCCACCTCCATGAATTAGTGCCAGTTTGTCTTGTACTTTCTTTGAACTCACACCTTTTTTTACTTCATCAAATTCATTATAGCTTTGAGAAGATGCAAGTTCAATCATCATTTGGTTATGCTCGTGCTCCTCTTTCATCTGCTCAATAGTCATAGGTCTAGGAAATTCAATGTATTCATTTTCAAGATAGTAAAGTGTAGAATCTCCAATACCTAGTAGATGCAATTTCATTAGCATTTGTCATGCTGAAAAAATCTCCTTACTCAATTTGGGTATCTCTCTCTTATGCATCCCGATCTTTAGCTTTAAGTCCTTCAAACTTTCACATAGGCACCACAACCTTTGATACCAATTGTTAGAATACTGAGAATAATTGAGAAGTCGGTGGGGGTGGGTGAATCAACTATCCCCAGGTCCAGATGCACAAATCAAACACTTAAAACTTCAATAAACTTAACCCAATAACTCACTGAATAAAAGTGTTCATAATAATCCAACTTATTCATTGCATCTAGCTCTTTGTTCTATGTGTGCCAAATTGTAGAAACTTATCATAGTCAATAGTAAACTTAAACTTAAAAATAGTAAGTAGCATAGACATACAAGAAACATCCATAAAATGTCTGACACTAGGATTTAATGTGGAAACCCAATTTGGGGGAAAACACCAGGAATATGCTACCACTTTTCACTTCTAAAGTGAGCTCTGTTAGGAGCCATTGTAGTGCCTACCCTCGTTCACATTTTTTCTGGACATATTGTTGCTATAATTATCAGACTATGTTAGACTAGCTTTATGATGATGGATTAGTGGTATTGTTTTGAGACTATCAGATATCATGTTATGGATTTAGTTGATATATGATGAGATCATTTAGACTTTACATTTCATGTATGCATGATGATCATTACATTGCTTTCAGTTATTGATGATGATTAGTTAGATGGTTTATTAACTCATGTGTTTTATTATGGATACTTACCCCATACTTGCATGTGTATGGTGTGCGCATTTTCTCTTATTGTAAGGCGTTTCTGATGTGGTTAAGGAAGGGAGTCGTAGTCACCTGCTAGTTGGGATCTACACAATGCACCACTTCCTGCCATTGCCTGTTTCACTTAGTATTATATATACTGTATGCACATGCATGGTTTTTATGCAGGTTGCAGGTACCGAGTATCGACTTCCTTGAATTGCTAGGATAAGTGTACCCTATTACACTATCTCAATGATAAGAGAAGGGAGATAAATTCTCAAGTCCAAATCCCAAACCCTTAAACCATTTGTCCTAGTGAGGTATGACAAGTATCTGGACATTTTCACCATCGAATGTGTCAGATGACATAATTTGTGATTTTTAACCCTTTAGACTGATTTTGTATGAATTGTTTTGTGATGGGTTTTCATATTTTATCTTGGAGGTCTATGGTGAATTTTCTATTAATTAAGTCTTAATAAATAAATTTAATTAATAAATTAATTATTTGGAGAAAATTAATATAATATCATGATCTTTGATATTTTGATTATAATTAATTAAATAAGAATTAATTGAGAAAAAAAATTAAATAAAAGAAAATTAGAAATTAAAATTAATAATAATTATAAAATAATAATAAAGTAATAAATAAATAATAATAATCAAAGTTATAAAAATTTAAATGAAAGTTATAAAAAATTAAATAAAAGTTATAAGCTTGCCTAGGAGTAAACGCACCTCTTTATTTCTCTTATGTCAACAACACGGGGGTTAGTGCACCAATTAAGCACATGGTGTCTACAACCTTATGACTCATCTAGAAAGTTGGAATAGACTCATGCTTAGTTGTCTACACTTTCTAGTTGCTTCTAGAGACATCCTAGGTGCTTCCTGAGAGTTCTTTATATTCAGGCATTCCTAGAAGCTTAGACACAGCATGGGAGAGTGTTTTGGAGCATTGGAGGACTCGAAAACTTTGGAGAAGGGAGGAGCTTGCTCTGCGAGTTTTCTAAGGAGAAGCGAATTAGCATCAAAATCCGGGTAGACTCTTGTGATTTTGCTTATGCTACTTTCGCATCTTGCACTTCCTATCTTCTTCGTGTCTTCTATATGCTTTCTGAGGGTTTTTCCTATTTTTGGTTGTATGTTTTCTCAATATGGGTAGTTAAAATTTATTTGAGAAAACTTTATATGCGTAGATCTGAAGAGATTACGGGGCTAGGGTTTAAATTATAGCCAAATCCATTAGGAAATTTATTGGGTAAATTTGGAGAACAAACATTTTATAGATTTCTTAAAATTGAAAGTCTTTAAAAATTGTGTTAATATGAACATGTTAATTCAGATCTGCATACACAGTTTAGTCGCGTGCCAGCGATATGAAATTGACGACGACTTAATAAAATTTGCCTTTGGCTTTGGTTGTAGTGTTATAAGTTTTTTATTAATTGTAATATATTATGGTATAAGTTCTGGAAATCAATTTTTATATATATATTGATTTTTATAATGTTATAAAATGTTATTATCAATTGTTATTTATATATATATATATATATATATATATATATATATATTAATAATTAATAATTAATATATTATAAAAATAATTGTATTAAAAGATCTTTTCTTTAATAATAAATTATTTTGTAATATTATGGTATGACAATATAGATTTAATTTAATTAATTGATTTGAATTATATGTTTTATTAATTAAATTAAATGTTATTTAATTAAAATTAATTAATAAGGGAAGTTGTTTGATTTAAGTTTTGAAATTATTATTATTAATATAACATTTAGAAAGTTGAATTCTAAGAGTTAGAGGGAAAAATTTTAATCCATCAAACAATACATGGGTTAGAAAAAACGTACAAATGTTCCTCCATTCAATGTCTAAACTTGAAAACGAAAACTGAGACCTCCACACTCTATTCAATGATGTAATTTTTAGCAAAACCAAAACATGTGCTTGCATTGTGTATTCTTTATGCTATTTGTTTTGGGTTTTGGGTTGACTAGTGTTGACCAGTCATAGGACGTCTACTAGAGGCTTGGGGTTTATGATTGTGATGTCATGATGATGTTTTATTTCCGATCTTTACTAACCCAACCATGGTTATGTGATGGAATGCTCTATGTAATGTTTGTAATTACTAATTGTTATAGTTGAGATTCATATGTATGAGACACTTGACCTAATCATTTTTGTGTCATCGATTAGTTATCCTTGGGATATTTTTCAGTCGCCATGATGGGACTGAAATGTTGATTTATGATGTCATGTTGTGACATGTTTTGACTCAACCATTTTGGAGTCTTCGATCAGTATGCTTTGAGATATATTTTGGTTATTAAGAACCAATGGATACTTTTGATTATCAGTGATGCTTCAGTTGCCAATAGAGAGCTATTGTGGTCATGATTTTCTATGGATGCTTTTCAGTTGCTCATGGAGATTTGATGCTTTTATTGTGGATATTTGATGTTCTTATTATGGATTATCTTTTGATTTTTCTTTCCAGTCGCTTGTATAGGACTGGGGTGATTTATGATTCCATGAGCTTAGGGTAGGTTATCTGCTTGTAGTGTTGGGAAGTGGCTTGCAATGGGGGTTGGGGCCCTAAGAGGCTGCCAGGGTAACTCATTGCAAGTTGTTTAATAAGTGAAAACATTCACACCTAATACTAACTAAATGAACCTAAAAAGATAATTGTTTTGTTCTCACCCATGCCTCGAGTGCTTGTACAAACTAGGATGGGAGTAGAGAGAACGCATGGTTGCGACCTTGCATTCCATAGTATGCCTTGTCAGTATGAGAGGATAATAGTGGCCGCATGAGGATCAGTAGGGACCCGTGGAGTTTAGCTAACTATCAGGGTAACTTCTACATGATATATGCGATGACACTTTCCCACTTGCATAGTAGGTTTCCTACATGTCTTTGTGTGCCTCTGGGAATTAGATGTCGGTTTTGTGATTGGAACCTTTGAGTTAGTATACTTTTAGGATTCTTGAACTTATAGAGATTTATGCTATGTGATTTTGTTAGCCTGTCTGGGACTTGAGATTATCTCCTCAACACAGTGGGAGTGGACCACTTAGGTACCATGTGGTCGAGTGGTAGTGTTTTTTCACTCTTATCATTTGAGATCCGTTTGAGACATCGTGGCTGATGCATCCTTCATGATGGTGAACATGTATCCTTTCATTGATGATTAGCATATGTTAGATGATGTTATCTTATGCTTATATTTGCATGTTAGATTACTTTCTACATATGATGTAGTATATGTTAGGACTGACATTCCTACTATGTTAATATCGATGATCTCTTCGGTGATTTGGAATGTTACGCATGGAGGGATGGCTAGGACCCACGATGGTCTAATGATGCTATTTACGATTGGGAGGAACCGTGCACTTAGTTTATTATGTTTGATCTTTTATGATGGATGTATATATCTTCTATGATGATGTATCATGTGTATCATATGGTTATCTTTACTTTGATGTATCATGGATTAGAATAGGATGATGTACCTTATTTCACATATGTATATTCTTTTAAGCCTTTCATACCCTATGACATGTACAGTGGATGATTGTGCATTTAGAAATGTAATGTATAAACATTAGACTTATCATTATTATCTCAAGTGGTTGTTGTATTAGATGGATTCAATAATGTTAGTTGATTTAGATGTAATTCAACGTTAAGAGATCCTTAAAGAATGTAACCTGTTATGTTTACTTTTAGATGGTTATTGCTATTGCTTCCGTATTTATGTATTAGATGTAATTGGATTAGTTGTAAATGGTATTACTTTCATGTTTTTTTTTAAAAAAAATGCTACCAAAATTAGTGAAATTCTAGGTTAATTCTTTGGATCCCTTGGCGGGGGCATTATAGCCATCCTTGTTAAAGATTACAAAACACATTGTTAGGTGTGACCCTGTTAAAGGATTTAATCACCCTGTTAGGAGTGGCCTTGTTAAAGGACTAACATTCCATTAGAATGTCACCTTAATTAAAGTATGTACAAATGACTGTTAGGTCAACCTTACCAAAAAGGATTTTACAACTGCCACAATGGTTAGAAAGTAACAACAAAACTTTGATTTGATAACATACAAAACACTTTTCAAATTCATATATTTGTTCAACTCAACTATGGTTCATTAACTAAACTCTATCATTCTCATTATCTCATATATGCTTGGTAACTCTTCAAGCAATCCTTTGCCTTACAAACTTTTTACTTCTTGCAAGTTTGTTCACTTCTTGTCTTCACAATTTTTCAGTCCAACAACCTAATAAAACATATCAGATACCTCCTTAAATAGTTAATCTTGATCTTTTGTCACTTAATCACAATTGTAGATTGTAGGGTTTACGACCAGATCCAAAACATTCATTGAATTTTCCCATCTTATTGTTCTTCCTCTCTTCTCAATACATTTAGAAACATCTACTTAAATCTTAGCCTTTGATCACTCAATTAATCATTTCCTTGCATTAAATAATACAACCCATCAATCCTACTCGTCAGCACACTTTGCTTATTCCAAGATTTCAACTATGTCAACCACAAATCTTAATTCTTTTACAAAGTGTTCATTTGTTGTTACTCAATCATCTTTTGTGCCTTTCTGCTCGGTCTTCATTGGACCACTCAGTCATTACTACATTGTCTTGCTCGGATACCACTGTACAACTAGGTCAATACTGTCACTCGGCCAGCATTGTTCTACTCAACAATGCTTAAGTTCCTTAATCTTCGGCTTCAACTTCTTCATTGACATGCAACATTGACACTCGGTAAAGTTTATCTTTTTGACCTGTTTCAAATCTTAGTTTCATCTAATTGTCTTCTAAATGAATGAACAACGCATTATCTTGTCGAGTACTAACTTATCAAGTGCCCATTGTAATTCCTTCTCACTTACACATTTGAACTCAACCTTTTAGTAGGTCATCTCATGATCTCTTCTTTTCAAATCCTCTTCATCAATCAAATGATATGGCACTCTACACTATTAGTGAATGTCTCTCAAGTAGGTTTGACACTTGTCTTGCCAATAGGTTTGACATCAATGACAATATAACAATTGTTCCAATGAGGCTCTCAACAATTGTAGCTCCAACAAAATGCATGTTTCATTTATTCCATTAAATAGTTGGGAGTGAGGGAATAAATTCATCTTCAAATCATATTATGTTATAAACTTGTTCTAATTATTTTATCAAATTTTAATTAAATTTCAATATTATATCATTAATTAAGCATTGGTAATTGTACCAATAAATCATTTTCATGTAAAATTTTACAAAAATTTAAAAAGATTTTATTTAATCTATAAAAATGTCATTTCACAAATTTTAATGATTTACTTAAATAAATCTATAGATGAAAACATATAACAAATTGGATAACCTAAACTTCTTTGCTTGTAATGATATCCCATTACTAGTTGAATCAAAAGCTTAAAACCCATCAAATATTTTGCATGAGTGTTTGTCTTCTTTAAGGGTGAAAGGAATGACATATTATTTATTTTTCATTATTATGTAATGCATGACAAGTAAAGAATCATAATAAATAATATAATAATTAGAAATCTAATATAATATGTCAAAAAACTATAATCCCAAATAATATCATTTTTAATAAAAGAAGACAACTTGCATAAATATTATCACCACACTTTCACAAGTTAAATTATAAACTTGCATAAATTATACATTAAATATGGTTTAATATGTAAATATACATGAATCTAAATCAAAATAATTTGAAAGAACCAACTCCTCACAAATATGAACTCTATTATCATGTAATACATGACATAATGAATAATAAATATAAATAGAAAAAAGTATAAGAAGTTTATCATCATCATAGCATGTTATCAATAGTTTATGTTTATTCATAGTTATAGCTATTATAAAATATAATAGATGGTATTATGCAAAAATTTTGTTGAGCTATAAGAGTATTTTAAAACAACAAAGTTTTTTTTTTTGGGAAAAAGGTGTAAAAATTTATTCAATTAGAGCCAAAGTAATACAAAAGACCTCAGGCCCAAAAGAACTAGAAACAAACCACAATAACAATTAAATCCTATCCTTTTCCACTAATTGCTCAAAAATCCTAGTATAATTAGCAAGAAGTCCATCCCTTCCTACAATATCCCAATCAACTCCTTTCTCCGACACCCATTTTGCCAAGACATTACCCACTCCATTCCATTCCCTAGGAATATGACAAAAAGAGATCCAATCCACATAGCTACTCATATACAAAATCTCTCTAATAATAGAGGTTAACTGCCAGTTAACATCATCCACACTCTATTTGTTTATCATATCCACAACACTCTAAGAGTTTGACTAAAAAATAATCTTCCTCCATCCCAAAGAACATACCTGCTCAATAGCTAGCTTAATGACAAGGGCCTCCATCATATTATTAGAATGAATTCCTTTATAAATAGAGAAAAGAAAGATAACTTCCCCATCCTTACCTCTTCCAATACCTCGAATACTTGCCTGCCTTGGGTTCCCATGGGAAGAGCCATCAATATTAATTTTAAGGATGCTAATTGGAGGCGGTCTCCACCACCCAACTCTACAAACCTTTCTCATGAGTGACTGAGATCATTTACCACTTATTCATTGCATTCCTTTGTCCACCAGTCCCAAATTCCTTACTAAACTATAATCTCCAAGGTCCACATGTTCAATCATATCACACTTATCATAGATAGTTTCTCAAAGTATGCTCAAAATCATCTGCCATAATTTAGTGACTCCCAAACTGGAGTCACAAAAAATCTCACGATTGCGTTCTAGCCAAAGATTCCATACAATGAAGGTAGGTCCAACAACCCAAGTCACCTAGAGGAAATTAGTTTTCACCGGGGGTCTACCAAGGCTTTCCCAAAATTCAATAAGAGACTCAGCATGAATGCAACCATGACACCACGCCTCCCACCACTTATGCTAGATTTCTCTAGAGAGAGGACATAAGAAGAATAAGTGGGATACACTCTCCCCATTCATCATACAAAGGGAACAGAGAGATGGCCCATGGAACCCTCTCTTTTGAAGGTTAAATCCCAAGCAAGACATTTCTTTTGAGCCACCAACCATAAGAAAAAATTACACTTAGGCCAAGAAAACTTATTCCAAACCTCATTCCACTAGGGAACTTCAATTGGTCCATGTCGTTGTTTATCTAGCCAAGCATAACCTTGGGCCACACTAAACTTTCCTTTAGGACATAGACCCCAAGCAAGGATATCCTTGTCTTTAGAGGAGTTGCATAACCTATTGGAGAGGAGGCTAACAAGTTTAGCCCGAATCTCCATGGGACCACCCAAAGGCCACTCCCGTGGGTCCTTCCAACAAGCTACATCCATTGATCCACACCGTTTGACAGTCTTGAAGTGTGCCACCTTAGTCCACTCTACAACCGTAAAGATATGGCAGAGAGGCTATAAATGGGTGTAGCTGGAAAGAATGGGAGGATGACCATCCCATGAATCCTACTAGAACAAAGCACTTGATCCTGATAGGCCAACACTGGGACAAATAAAAATAAAGAATTGATGATTTATAATAAAGTTCGGTTGGTCTATACGTGTCAATCCGAGAGCGTAAGCTTGTGAAAGGTGTCCGAGCAATATGCTATCAAGGGATGATAGTTATGACCTGAGTGATTATGAATGCAACTAGAACACATGAATTGAATCTATGAAAAACTAAAGAAATCCCAGCGACAGGAACTGTTACTTCCTGGCGACAGGAACAAATGAAATAGAGATAAAGATTAATCTACAAAAAATAATTAAAGAAACAATTTATAAAACAAATAATAGTAACATTAATATTTATGCAAATATAAATACCAACTCTAAATAAACTTATCTGAAAATCTAAATTAACTAATCTAAAAATCAGACAAAAACATGAATGTTGAATACACCAAATAGACTAATTAAGAAGTAAAAATCTAAAAACACACACTAATGAAATACATCACCGTGTTTCACCATGGAGTGGGCCCTTACTCCCTAGCTTGCACGATGAGTAGAGAATGATCAGATTCTACACTGTTGTAATCATGCAAAATATTACTTTATTCAAAAACAACACATGCTAATACAATATGCCTTTCTTAAAGCTTCCTTATAGCAATCTGCAGAAATGTGTATGTCTCCACTACGTATGTCTACTGCTGCTTATATAGGTGCATATTTAAAAATGCAATAACTACAATGATATGTACTCCATGCAAGGGATAGCAAAAATTTGATGTGCAGGTATTTTGTTGTTACCATCCCAACAAATTATTATTGTCTTCATATACATTAGGTTGTAGGTTTGTTTTGGCCCGTAAAGAATAGGTAATAAGAAGTAATTCAGTTGTAACAAAATGCTTAGAACCATAGGTTTTTTCCAGCATGTATCCACGTAGTTTGCTGTAGGTACAAGTTGAGTCTATATATGACATAGAACATAAATATATTATGTGACAAGAATAGGCAATTAGAATGATATTGTCCTCATTAATTGTTGATTCATGGTAGAGCAAATTCTGGTCGAAATCCAAACCCATAATAGAAAAATCACATTTTGAAAATGGTCTCTAACTTTTCCATCTTGTTCTGAAGATTTTGCCTCGAGGGCTTGTAATTGGGCATATTCTAGACAATACCCATGTTTCAGATTTTTGAGATTCATCCACATCTATTCACAAAATAAAATGCAAAACTGACTGTCCTCATTTTTAGTTGGTAATTATTCCAGCTAAGGTCTTTCTCAACATACTCCTTGACCAATAATCTTGGAAGAAATAATGCTTTAAATAATGAATGCCAATAAGATATAGCAAGCAATATTTTCAAAGTGGATGGAACTTTGTATTTCTGAAATAGCTATAGGAAGATCTGTAGGTGACAGGAAGTTCTATGCTACAAATCAACATGCTGCGATAATAAATATTAGTAAAACATAATCAACAATGAATTTTCCATATTTTAATCCCAAAACAATATTAAATACTACTTAATTATATTAAACTATATGCAACGTTATAATGGTAAAATGGAATGAAATGGGATAAAAATGGAATAGAGAAGTATGTAGGAAAGTGTGCAAGATAGATTAAAATAGAGCATTAAATAGGTTATGATTAGCTCTCATCATTCTCCCCAACTTAGCTTATTGCAAGTCCTCGTGCAATCATTATGATCATCAGGTCTTTAGTTTGAATTAAAAGCACTTAGATTTATGGATTTAGACTTTGTCTCCACCCTAAACCATGAAAACTCATAGATGAACACAAATCCCTTTCTTTGCTTTACATGACAAGCTTTGTTATTTTTCTTCTTCAATAGGGATATCACTTTTGACTTTTCAGAAGGTGTTTCTTTTTTCTTTTTTCTTTTTCTTTTCCTCTTTTTTATAGCATCATGGTTCAAAGGGTTACATATAGGAGAAATTTATCTCAATTTGCATAAGAGGAGTTTAAATGGATAAAATAGGAGAGATGAGAGAGTAAACAAAGGCTTTTGTATGATAGATAAAGGGGATAATATGATGGGTTTAGTAAGGGTGATGGATGGAAGATAATAGGGTGACATTCCTCCCCCCAACTTAAAGGTTTACTGTCCACAGGAAACGAGGAGAGGCTAGGAAGGGGTGTTGCACAATGATCAATATAATAAGTAATACAAATAAAGTTAAGATATAAAATAAGGAAAAACAAAATTGATTGTTTTACCAATATGCATGTGCGAAGAGACCAAAGCTAGAACAAATAGTAACGCAACAACTTGCACCACCAAAAGTGATGAATCATCAATAAGGAATGAACAGGGGCATCCAAAACTGCAACACCACAGAAGACCACCATCTGACGGAAAACAACAAAGAGAAGACCACGGGAAGCAACCAAAAAACTAGGAGAATCATTGCAATTTGGACGGGCCACCATCAGCAACTAAACTAGTATAGATCATATAAAAAGTAGCATACTCCACTGAAAACACCTCAATTGAGCAAGCAACTTGTACTAGGGGTGATCAAAGATTTGAGGATCACACTGAAGAGGAGTAGAGTTGCAAGAGTGAGCAACAGAAGGTGCCAAAAAGGAAAGAAGCACTAAAACCAATGAGTGTTCCTGAAAAGAAGGATTAGCAGAAAAACTAGGAACACCAATTATTGCATTTTTTCAATTTTTGCTTCTTCTTCTTCTTTTTTTTTTTCTTTTTTTTTTGAATAAATTTTGATAACGACAAGTGACCGCTAGTAAGCTAGTTTTCAATCACTCACCGCTTAATGGCGCTGTAAGAACAGTTTTCACCACTAAGAATTTATTTTGTAGTTAACATCCGCCAGAAACTGGTTTTCAGATATTAACTGGCCAACAACACCCGAAGGTTTTCATTGTTGGATCTTTTATTTATTTATTTCTTCTTTTTCTTTTTCTTTTTTTTTCAATTTTTCAATAATTGCATAAAATGACCAAAGAAATGAAATCCTAACATGGATGATGAAAAATGATACCATCCAAAGCTCGATTTTTGTCCATAACCTCACAAAAGGCATTGTTGAAACTTGATTGCATAATGAACTTGAAATGATCACCAGGAATAACCTCATCAAAACTGGAACCACAAACCACTGCACTTGAAACATTTTTTAATCTATGTATCTCTTCACCACTGAATCTAAAAATCTGCTTGGAGAACTTGGGAACACACTAGCACACTTGGATGAAAGAACTACTCGCAAGGATGATGATTCTCATATTTCTCTATGCTGACTGAATAAGAAGACATCTCTTGAAGATACGAAACCCTTTTCTTGTGAATCTTGTGAAATATCCATTGTAGGAAAATGTAAAGTTGCAAGTAGCACACCTTCATTACCAAATACATGAGTATGGAGTGAAAATCAATAGTAGTCACCAATGTGTCCATAGAACTCCAGAGAGACACAACTCGAGGAAGGAGGGTAGTAGTTGGTACCGTATTCAAAGTATTTTCAAAAGTGTTCTTGAATATTCATGAATCTCATAGACCATGCTGCATATTTTCCTCCAAGTGATAAATCACCAAAGACAAGAAATCTCATCTCAAGGTGTTGAACACCCTCTACCAAAATATGCATGTGATCTTGAATAGTGAAGCACCAGTGAAATGGATATACACCATATAGCTAGCAAGCCCACACAATGTGAACAAAGCCAACATAGTGTGTTATTCAATGCTTGTGTAAAGAAGCATCATTAACTGGTATTGGTTCTAAGATCATCACACCACAACAAGGGACCTGTAACCATATTCTCAAAACCAAGCATATCAAGCATAGTAAATGAATGTCATCCATTCAATAACTCTATCATTAAGTAGGTTATTTTTTACAAATGATAGATAGAGTTATTACTATGAATAGATACTTGATAGAATGGATAAATACAAATAAACTCTTGTGTTCATATAATAGCAATGCTAATTAACACAAGAACACGCACCTTGAATTGTGGAGATGTCACATGTCGAGGTTTTCTAAAACAATCAATGAAGTTGTATTTGAAATCATCCAAGAACCACAAAATTGGAGGGATTCCCCCCAACTTAACTTCATGCTACAAGGTCATGAAATCATTAGGATAACCAAATAAATTAGGTAACCCGAAGAGAGTAACACATCTTTAACAAATTTGTGGGCCTTATTGAATGATAGATAAATCAAATATTTCAATAATTCAATGGATGCATTCTCAAATTAATTTTTATTTTTATAAAAGCCTAGGGAATTTGAATCATCCAGGGAATCAAGAAATGGATTTAGTACGTGTTATTAATGAATGATCATTGTAAGATACAAGAACCAAGAATGAAGGATATGTGGATATTAATACCTTGATCCTTGTTTAAACAAATCATCCATAGTTTATTTTCCCATCTTAAGACAATTGAATGAATCAACAATGAGAAATAACAATTATCCACTTCCATTTTGGTCATTAATGCATAGAATCCCATAGGATTGTGCTTAATCAATTATTGGTCCCAAATCAACAAGTATGTGAGGGATGCACATTTTAACCATAGACCTCCAAATATCAATATGTATAAGTAAAAGAGTGATAAAATATAAATATTGGAGGATTTGGTAGCATATTTGTGAAATATGGAACATATATGGCTTAATACTACTTAGTGAATGATTAACATAAACATGCATACTCATGAGTCCATTAATTAAAATTGATGCAATTTGATGCATGGGCTCATTTGTCGGTGTGTTGAATTCACTAAGTAGAAAAGAAGAACAAAGTTGATTATATTTCAATAAATAATATTGTTCTTCTAGTTTAAGTAAACCAAAATCACATGCCTTATATACATCAATATATTCCAATGTTGATTTATCGATTTCAAGCACATCATTAGATGGTGGAGGGATCCTTGAAAGCTCAATATTATATGTATCATTAGCCACCTTATTATGAAGTGGTATATGAGACAATATAGTTGTCTTTGGTGGATATGGTGGAGTGGGTAGAATATGATGTGAATGACATAACGAATGTGGTAAGAAATGTGAAGGAGATAAAGTAGATGGTAATAAGTATGACTGGTGGAATAAAGATGGTAAGGATGAATATGGCGGTTGTTGTGAGTATGCATGATTACATTCATTGTGCATGCAAGGTAGAGAAGTACGTTTTGAAGAAATATGTTGGCTTTGTAATGAATTAGACTGATAATATATGTCACCAACATAGTGCATACCTTGATCTTCTTGGGTTGGTGCTTGAGATTGTTCATCCATTATAAGGAATACTTGGTCACTTCCACCCTTATCATGGTAAGGATAAGAAATAGCTTGTACCTCATTCACCATGTTCTCATGATTGTTTGAGCGTATACATTGGGCATCTTTCCTGTAGCAGTTAGAACAACAAGTGGTTAGATTTTCATCATCAAAATCACGTTGTTCTAACAATTCATCAATGATATTTTCTTGGTCATATATAAAGATACCATTTGTACATACCTGTGATAATGGAAGATCGAGAACATTTAAGTTGCATTCATTAGGTAGAGAGGATTTTAAAATCTCACTGTTGGTCAATGTGATTTCCCCACCAATTTCTTCTTTTGTTTTTAAATTTGAAGGCGTGGGTATGGGGGCGGCAACCACCAATGGGGTCAAGGGGCAATGCCCTGGGGTAGTGCCCAAGCACATTTTTCCTCTTGTGGTCCCTTCGAATTTTGCATTTTTAAAACATTTTGCACCTAAAATTGATGTACTTGAACAACTTGAAAATTCATCATTTTTAACATATTTTTTTTCAAAATAGCTTCTTCTCTTTACCAACAATAACTCACAACAACTAGTGAATGTAAATTTTAATAACTTCTAAAGAGACTAATGAATCTAATTTCTAAGGCCTACTTGCAAACTCTAAAACAAAACTCCGAAGCAATGCATCTATATGATTTACGCAACGCAAATTAAGATTAATTACTAAAGCAAGGCTAGCAGTTGCAAAAGCTTTTATCCTAACGCATTGTTCCTAACTCAAATCAGCAAACTAACATGCCTTTGACACCTTTCCCCGGCAACGACGCCAAAATGATAGGCCAACACTAGGACAAATAAAAATAAAGAATTAATGATTTATAATAAAGTTCGGCTGGTCTATACGTGTCAATCCGAGAGCATAAGCTTGTGAAAGGTGTCCGAGCAGTATGCTATCAAGGGATGATAGTTATGACCTGAGTGATTATGAATGCAACTAGAACACATGAATTGAATCTATGGAAAACTAAAGAAATCCCAGCGACAGGAACTATCACTTCCTGGCGACAGGAACAAATGAAATAGAGATAAAGATTAATCTACAAAAAATAATAAAAGAAACAATTTATAAAATAAATAATAGTAACATTAATATTTATGCAAATATAAATACCAACTCTAAATAAACTTATCTGAAAATCTAAATTAACTAATCTAAAAATCAGACAAAAACATGAATGTTGAATACACCAAATAGACTAATTAAGAAGTAAAAATCTAAAAACACACACTAATGAAATATATCACCGTGTTTCACCATGGAGCGGGCCCTTACTCCCTAGCTTGCACGATGAGTAGAGAATGATCAGATTCTACACTGTTGTAATCATGCAAAATATTACTTTATTTCAAAACAACACATGCTAATACAATATGCCTTTCTTAAAGCTTCCTTACAGCAATCTGCAGAAATGTGTATGTCTCCACTACGTATGTCTGCTGCTGCTTATATAGGTGCATATTTAAAAATGCAATAACTATAATGATATGTACTCCATGCAAGAGATAGCAAAAATCTGATGTGCCGGTATTTTTTTGTTACCATCCCAACAAATTATTACTGTCTTCATATACATTAGGTTGTAGGTTTGTTTTGGCCCGTAAAGAATAGGTAATACGAAGTAATTCAGTTGTAACAAAATGCTTAGAACCATAGGTTTTTTTCAGCATGTATCCACGTAGTTTGCTATAGGTACAAGTTGAATCTATATATGACATAGAACATAAATATATTATGTGACAAGAATAGGCAATTAGAATGATATTGTCCTCATTCATTGTTGATTCATGCTAGAGCAAATTCTGGTCGAAATCCAAACCCGTAATAGAAAAATCACGTTTTGAAAATGGTCTCTAACTTTTCCATCTTGCACGTTCTGAAGATTTTGTCGTGTGAGATTGTAATTGGGCATATTCTAGACAATACCCATGTTTCAGATTTTTGAGATTCATCCGCATATGTTCACAAAATAAAATGCAAAACTGATTGTCCTCATTTTTAGTTGGTAATTATTCCAACTAAGTTCTTTCTCAACATACTCCTTGGTCAATAATCTTGGAAGGAATAATGCTTTAAATAATGAATGCCAATAAGATATAGCAAGCAATATTTTCAAAGTGGATGGAACTTTGTATTTTTGAAATAGCTACAGGAAGATCTGTAGGCGACAGGAAGTTCTATGCTACAAATCAACATGCTGCAATAATAAATATTAGTAAAACATAATTAACAATGAATTTTCTATATTTTAATCCCAAAACAATATTAAATACTACTTAATTATATTAAACTATATGCAACGTTATAATGGTAAAATGGAATGAAATGGGATAAAAATGGAATGGAGAAGTATGTAGGAAAGTGTGCAAGATAGATTAAAATAGACCATTAAATAGGTTATGATTAGCTCTCATCAGATCCCTCATCAAATATCCAGAAGGACCCTCCTTGATAAGATAGGATCCCTTTTTAAGAGTATTCCAAATAAAGGAACATTTCCCAACTAGAGCCAGTCTTGGGATATCCTGACAATCCACTCCCAGAAAATACTTTTGGGCCAGAATCTTAACCCAATCTCGATCTTGATTATTGCACCACCTCTAGTATAACTTAGTAACCAAAGCCTTGGCAACAAGAGCCATACATCTAAGACCCAGACCCCCAACAAACTTTGGCAAGAAAATAGTGTCCCAATTGACTAAGCTCCACTTTGAAGAGAGAAGATTACCTAACCAAAGAAATTGTCAAGACAAAGCATCAAATTCTTTCATAACACCAATAGAGGGAGTTTGCATAAGACACCTATAAATGGGAAGATCTTGAATCACTGTCCTGAGGAGGATAACTCTCCCAACATAAGAGAGCCACCTATGAGTCTAGTGGCTCACCCTACTATGAAATTTATCCAAAAGGTCCTGCCAATAATCTTTCAGCTGAGCTCCCAGAGCTAAGGGGACTCCCAGGTAAATCAAAGGAAGAGAGTTGATCTGAAACCTGAGAATCCTAGCAATCCTGTACTGGATTGACTGTGGAGTATTAAAGAAATAAATATATGACTTACCTTCATTGATTTGCTACCCAGAAGCTCTCAAATAGGTGCCTAAAATCATTCTGAAGTTTCTTGCCTTATTGATTGTAGCAAAGCCCATCAATCCAGTATCATCCACGAATTGGAGGTGTGAGTACACTAGGACATTATTATTCCATTTTCACCCATGAATAAGTCCTTGTTCAACTTGAGATTTAATAAATATGCCTATGGCCTGGGACATTATTATTCCATTTTCACCTATGAATAAGCCCTTGTTCAACTTGAGATTTAATAAATATGCCTAGGCATTTGGCCATAATGATAAAGAGATATGGAGATGGAGCATCCCCCTGCTAGAGTCCTTGAGAAGCAAAAAATAGCTTAGTAGGTTCTCCATCAATAAGAACACAAAAGGATGGGGAAGTCACACAACTAAGAACCCAATCAACCCATTCCACATCAAATCCAAAAGCTAGAAACATTCTACTCAAGAAGTCCTAGCTAGCCCGGTCATATGCTTTTGCCAAATCCAACTTAATGAACACAACCTTTTCCTTGGAAGTAGCTATAGAGTGGATAGCCTCTAATGCAATGACAACCCCGCCAAGGATATGTCTACCACCAACAAAGCCTCCCTGCTCCTCAGAGACCAAAGTAGCCAAATAAGGCTTGAGCCTTTCAACAATTAATTTGGTGATAATTTTGTAAGTAACATTATACAAAGCAATAGGCCTAAATTCATCCAAATTGTTAGCCCCACCAATCTTGGGAATGAGAGCCAAGAAGGTAGCATTCAAAGACTTGAATAGTTGTTTGATCTTACCTGATCCTGGACCACTTCAAGAAGATCAAAATTAATAATCTCCCAAAATTATTGGAAGAAATCAATGGGAAAACCATCTGGGCTTGAGGCTTTACCTTTCTTCATACCAAAAACCACCTTCTTCGACTCCTCTAACAAAATAGGACATAAGAGATTCCTGTTCATATCATTAGAAACTAGGTGGGGAATACAATCTAAAATGGTCCTTGCCTCCACCATTGGAATTGGTTCCTCCTTAGAGAAAAGTTGGAAAAATTGTCTAATGGCCTTTAGAGAAATATCCTCTTTGGAAGAGAGTTGAGCTCTAGTAATAGAGATGAGAGAGAAGATAGAATTACCAATCTTGTGGGAGTTGACTATGTTGTGGAAGAAAGCGGTGTTCCTGTGTCCCTCCTGTAGTGAATCCACATGAGACTTTTGCATTTCCTCTCCAAGCTCCCATTCCTCTAACACCTCCAGAGATGAGGAATTGACATTAATTAAATCCCCAGTCATTCCTTGGTCCCTAATTTGGCGAGTGACCTTGTCAAGTCTAGATTGAGCCGCCAACTTTTGGTCTTGCAGATTCCCAAAACACTGTTTGTTCCATCTTTTAACCCTAAATTTCACATGTTGAATCCTCTTCTTGAAAGAGAACATGGAAGTACCATGAGAAGGCCTACCCTCATGCCACCAAACTATCATAAGATCCTGCAAAGAGCGATCTCTTAACCACATCAGCTGAAATTTAAAAGAAGAATTTTTAGTGGCCTTGAAGGGAGTGACAGAAAGCTTAATAGGCCAATGATATGAGCTTCTCGAATGAAGGACCTCCGATCTAGTAGACCATCCGACATCCATCCAAAAGCAAAAAACCAAAAACCTATCTAACCTTTTAGAAATAATCTCAGTCCTGCCTCTTCTGTTATTCCAGGTGAAGGTACCATTGGCAGGTTTAATACCAATGAGATCCAATAAACCAATATTATCTCTAAGCATATTTGAAGAAGGGCCCAACCAAGCTGCCTCACCTCTCTTTTCATCTAAACTAGTAACAACATTAAAATCCCCAACCACATCCCAAGGAAGGAAAGGATCCAAGGATCGAACAAAGGTGATATATGACCATATAAGAGATTTACCCACCAAATCATTAGGAGGATAAATATTAGAAAACATGAACCTTTCACCAGTCTCGAAGTGGGATGCAATCAAAGAGATAGAGGACCTACTCAAAATCCACCACAAAGGTGTCACTTTCCTTAGATTCCAGAGATAGAAAATTCCACCAGAGCTACCTTGAGCACCCACTCCCTACCAGCTACCATGGGGTCACAACTTTGGCCTGCAACTATCCAAACCTTCAATTGTAAGCTTAGTTTCCCAAATGAAAACAATATCTTGAGAATGAGACTCTATCAATCTACAAAAAGCCTTTTGTCTAGAGATGTTGTTCAACCCCCTCACATTCCAAGAGAGAATAATCATTTAGAAGGTTGAGAGAAGTGGGAATCAATGGGCTTCACAAACCCTGACTCAACCAATGTCTCCCTCATCATCTTAATATTCTCCTGGTCAGTCTTCCTTCCACTCTTGGATGACTTCTCTAAGGATCCTTTTTTAAAAGGCTTCTGATGTAATCCTAGAGTGGGAGCAGCTTTGGTACCTTTTGTGATATCTGGCATCCCCTTCTGGGCGAGGAGTGTAGAAACAATGTTATTTAAATTGCCCCCAGGTTGTGCCCCCTTAGGACACAAAAATCCTTCCCCTGAGATGGCTCATCCACAAGAATTTGTTGACCTTGTTTCTCTTCTGATAACTGGGATAGGTTCCTTACCTCCTCCACCTAGGTCTCCTATTGAGATACACCCCTTGAGGGCATATCAACTTGTAAACCTTCCTCCTACACCAAATCATCTAGAACATTAAACTTGTTAAAAGTGCCATTATTTTGCCTGTCCATCCAAGTTCTCTTCTTTCCTTTCCCTTTATTGTGAGGTTTAACTGGGACAAATCGCTCCTTGTCTACATATCCCTCAAGCATAAGGGCCTTACCCTTATCATCCTTGGGGGCCAAAGAAGCAGAAACCAATGGATGAGAGAAATTATTCCGGGGGCATTTACGTTGTAAGTGCCCATACTCTGTAGGATTTGAGCAAATAAGCCAATCAAATCCACAAAGCCTTCGAATCCCTACATGCAAAAACCTGTCATAGAAGAAAAAGACGAGAAGAGGCAAGGGTTTTGCTAAAAAATGGAGATAGAGGAAAAGTTGCTCTCAAATAAAAAATGCATAAGAGATAATGAAAAAAGTACAAGGCTCAACCTTATAAAGGTGAGATAGAAACCCTAAACTAAAAAGCTAGGTTGCACATTATTAATTAATAATTAATTAATAATGCACCTAAATGAAGCTTAAGTAACTAGAGTAATAGAAACTTATATAATTAAATCAATATGATTTAATTAATAAGTATAAATGAAAAAAATACTCTAATACCCCCCCTTAAGCTGAAAGCAAGGAGTAATTAAGCTTACCTAGCAAAGAAAAGCTATGAAAGCAAAAACAAGTGGGTCCCGTCAACAATGCCTGATCAGGTACCCAATACAAGGAAATCTCTATAAACTGGAGTAAAGGAGAAAACCCAGTGGGAAAAACCCCTCTCCAAAAAGAGATGAAATGACTTCAAGAGACTCTCTCAAAGCCATAAGTACAATGCGTGACTTCAACACCCCCCCCCCCCGTGAGAGAGGGTCGAGGCTCCAAAGCCCCCCCAGAATGAAAGAACCCCTGGATCAATGAACAAACCAGTGTGACTCCAATGCAGAGGAGTGAAAGGTAATGGACACTATAGAGGAAACCTCGAAAGCTGAGGTGTCACTGGAAGGCCGAGCTGATGCTCAAAGGAGTAGACACGAGGATCATGAAAGGGAATCCCCAATGTATGTGGTAAGATAGGTGTGCTGACAGTGTGATCAAAGAGGTGATGAATGTCCTCTGTAGAATCCTCAAAAATTGCACCTGGTGGCTCGATGAATGGAGCTGGAGGATCAAGCAGTGCTAAAGAAGAACTCTACTGAATAGAAAAGAGCTCAAGAGGAGGTGGCAAGGCAATCACAACAGTAGTCTCAGGAACCACACAGAGGTTCAAGAAACTTGACTGTACCACATGATGCTCTCTCAAAGGAGGAGAGTCGTGCTCTCAAAGGTGGACCAAAGTGTGAAAAGGAGTAGAGACGGGTGGAAAGATCAACTGTCCCTGTAGCAACAATACCTCCTATCATATTATCCTGGATGAAAACTGAATCTGGAGTGAACTCAACTGTCTTCCCGGACCCACTGTGAGAAATTTGATAAACTGAGAGAAGGTTTGTAGACAGAGATGGAACATACAACACATCATTGAATGTGCCATCCTGAATGCATACAGTGCCTTTCTCGCAGACTATCATAACAATGTTATTCCCAATGATAATATGGGGAATAGGAGAAGCTTCAAAAGAAGAGAAGATCTCTTGAGAAGATGCCATATGGTGAGAAGCACCTGAATCTAGTATCCAAGGGACTTGTGAAGGAAATGTGAAAGAAGCCCATAATGCATGACCCTTTCCAAGATCCTATTCAGCTATAGGATTGATAGAAGAAGACTGATAAGCAGACCCCTGTGAGCCAAAAGAGGATGGAGAGGAAAGATTGCTCTTCTGAAGAAGAGCTTGCAAATCCGCTATCTGTTTCTCATAACCATCAAACTTCTTTTGATAACAAAGTGACTCATCATGTGTTCTCTTCTGACAATAGGAACATGTAGGTCTCTCAGTCTTTTGTTTCTCCTTCTTAGAAGAAGATGGTGGACCAATAATGTGCTGAGAAGAGGAATCTGATAATTGCTTTGGCTTATGTGTGCTCTGAGGTGGCTTGGCAATCAATGCTTGTGACTGTGAACTTGTAAGAGAATCCATTTGAGTGAGCTTTGATTGCTCACAAGTCAACCAGTCACAAAAAGTCTCGAAAGAGGGCATAACATGTCGTGCACCTAGAGCATCCATAGTGGAGTAGAAGGTAGAAGTGAAAATTTGATAAGGTCCTCGAAGCTTGGACAGTATCAGAAAGATACACTCATTATCAGATTTTGTCTTTCCTGCAACTTGTAACATAGATCGAAGAGACTTGAATTTCATCAAGAAATCCTCAATGCTGGTGAATGATTCAGGAATCAAGGAGGTAAACTCTGCATCTATTTGTAGAATCCTAAATTGATTCATTGTGCCAAATAAGGTTGAAAACTTGTCCCACATAGCCATGGGTGTATTCAAACCATCTAGGTGAAACAATAACCCCTTTGAAATATTCATTGCAATGAGGCCCATTGCCTCATCCATTTTATTGCGCTGCATAAGAAGCTCATAAGGCCTCTATAGAACTGGTTGAGCCGCATCGAGACATGACCATAATCCCTTTTCCATAAGCAATCTGGTCATCTGTCCTTTCCAAGTATGATAGTTGTGTGGTGTAAGGCAGGCGACATAGGAGTCCGCCATTGAGAGAAGAAGACGGAAGTAGAAGGGTCTTATTCTGAATTAAAGTATAGAAAAGAAAAATCCCCCCCACAAAAAAATAGTGATATCCCTCAAATACCAAAGAAAACAACTATAGAAAGTTAAAAAACTGAGAAAAGAACCTGGATTTCAGATGCAGAGAAGAGGGAAACATAAGCCTCTACTTCAATGCCAAAAAGAGAAGCTCAAATGAACTTACAATCAAACAAAACCAATGCCATTGTCTCCTTCTCTGAACTAGCTTTTCGACACTTCTTTCGGATCGGAAAAAGACCTCTGTATGCCCAAGTTATGGCCAAAAAATCAACTGCAGGTCCAAGAAGGGAACTCTCTGAAAAAATACAGGTACGCGAAAAAACTTAACGGCCATATGTCAACAACCAATCGTCAAAAAAAATCTAGCTGTCGAATTGATGACATCATCAACCGATTAGATGACATCACGCCAGGGCTATTGTAGGCGACGACGCCGCTGGAGGAGGTGGTGCCTAGGTGGTAAACGCCAGTGGCACTGCCTACAGTGGTGGCGGTGGGGCGGAGGTTGCGCCGCGAGTGGTCTGCCGGCTGCGATTGAGCTCTAGCCGAGCGCGGGCGGCGCTCCAGTGGCTGCGGGATGGTGTTGGGGCAGAGTGGCCCTAAACAAACTTTTTAAATTAAAAAAAAAAAAAAAAAAAGCCTCGATATGTGTGTAGGAGGCTATATGGCCTTGTTGGGCTAAATTTTTTGCCTCCCAGAGCAATGTTGTCCAAATTAGACAAATTTTATATGGAAATAAGGGTTTTGACGCCTTTTGGATCCATCTGTGATGTCCATTTGGCCTCAACCTACTCTAAAAAATAGTAACACCACCATTTTTTTTCAAAAAATAAGGGAAAAATTCCAGATCTGTTCTGCCAAACCCTTGTTCTCCTTTTTCTCCAAATCACGAACAAGCTACAGTAGATTTGGCTCTGATACCATGTAGGATTTGAGCAAATAAGCTAATCAAATCCACAAAGCCTTCGAATCCCTGCATGCAAAAACCTGTCATAGAAGAAAAAGACGAGAAGAGGCAAGGGTTTTGCTAAAAAATGGAGATAGAGGAAAAGTTGCTCTCAAATAAAAAATGCATAAGAGATAATGAAAAAAGTACAAGGCTCAACCTTATAAAGGTGAGATAGAAACCCTAAACTAAAAAGCTAGGTTGCACATTATTAATTAATAATTAATTAATAATGCACCTAAATGAAGCTTAAGTAACTAGAGTAATAGGAACTTATATGATTAAATCAATATGATTTAATTAATAAGTATAAATGAAAAAATACTCTAATATACTCATGACATATCTCGCATCTAAAAGGTAGGGTTTCATAGTCCAATTGTTGAACCAATGAGGTAGGGCCCAAACAGATTTCCATAGAGTTTAGCAACAAATTATTAAGATCAACCTCAACACAAACCCATGCATAAGAGATTACCTTACGATCTTGAGTCTGTGTAGCCGAACCTACAGGTTTCTCAAGCAATAGATAAATCGAGTGGATAATATCCCCTCTCCAAAATTTTGGAGGTAGCCTTGGTAGACGAACCCACACTAGTACCCGAGAGGGGATCTCCTCAAGAGAATTAAATCCTATGTGCCAATGTTTGATAAAGAGACCCAGCTAGTTAAAGAAATATGGACCACCTTCAAACACCTTATTCCTATCCGTCATATTCAAAAAGTTACCAAAAAATAATTATTTACAACCAAGAGAATCTCCATGTCCCCCTCAGGATTCCAAATTCGAATGAGCTCGTGATTCCAACATAGGAAGAGAGAGAGAGAGGAAGGCCCAAAAACTTATAAATGAGCGCATTCTTGCTCCAGTATTCTACATCCTCAGAAATCTGCACAAGTTGAATAATTAATACTGGTCGATCATTTGATCTCTCCAGACACCCATTCACCCTTTTTATTTGCAAAATACCCTTTGAAGATGAAGCATCAAACCCCATTGGAGGATTTTCAGCTTGGCCCTTGGTCCCCATTTGCATCAGCATAGAGGATTCAACCATCTCCATATCTACGGATACAGCCTGAGACAAGGGGATCTCTGACTGCCCCATGACCAAAACCCAAAGATACCCTATCACAAAAATTTGAAAGCCCCTTACCTTCGGTCAATGACACACAATCATGCACCATGCACAGCTAAAGTGCAACAACTCCACACCCAAGTTTAGCCCCAACCATTCCTAAACTCCAAGCTTCCACCAAAACTGCCACCCAACCCCCGCAGTCTCACCTCCCCACACTCCATGCACCAACAACCAACAATAGCCAGCATTAGGGATGCCACATAACCCATGAGCAACAACAAAAGATGCCAAGGAAGAGCGGGCTAGGGCATGCATACCCTAGCCGCCCTAGTTGCAACACACAGTTTCGTCACCGTGTCTCCCAAGATTCTCCAAAAAACAAAGCTTTGGGTGTAGTGTAAGAGATGAGATTATATGGAAGCCTGGCAGATGCAAATAGTTGGACCACCAAAGGTGGTCTAGTTAAGATTGACTCGACAAAATTCTAATTCATTTCAACAATTTGAATATGGATGCATGCGTCCTCACTTCTCCTTCTTCTAATTTATGTTCTACCATTCACGATAGAATTTAAGCATTTATAAATCAATTTAATTAAATTTAATAATATATTTTGTGCATTGTACATTGTACAAATTAATTTGACTGCTAAAAAATCAAATGACATTAACAAATTAGTTTTACTCCTGAAAAAGTAAATCCATTACATGCAGAAAAATATGCAACTAGTAATTTTACCATAGGTTCATTTCCAATTTACCCATCACACACCAATTATTAGTTATTAGTACTTGTCGATAGGCTATGTACTCATGTATTACTTTATGGATTAGTAGTCTTATCTAGTGATTAAATGAATTATTTTTAACCAATCTTCATCACTTACCACCAATTTCTTCATATTTACAAAATCCTTCTTCTCCTAATTATACCTGTACATTTTTTAAGTTATAAAATTTTCAAAATTATTTATCTACACAATGATTGGACAAAATATTTGAGGTCTTACACACGATAATTTTTTTGGGATTTTCCTTCCCATTCTTCTCCTTATAATTAAAAACTAATCAAAATTTACACTCATAAATCGTTTATTTTGCATAGTAAAACTAAACAATTCAAGATTAAAAATAATTCTTATTTACAGATCCAAATTTTATATTTTAAACAAATATGCAATTCAAAAAAATGCTTTATTGTATAACTAGTAAAAAAAAACTTACAATTATAATGACTCTTATTAGACTACAAGCAAAATTACAACTGTTATCATCAATACACTCATCACTTTTTATTTCAATTATAAAAATCAAAATCTACCTTAATCATAATTTACCAATTGAAATTAATTATTGTTTATATATTTTTAATCTAAATTTATGACTATATTTTATAACTATTTATTTTTAAAAATAGACTTAATAACTATTAAAAAAGAAGAAGACTTAATAACTATTTTTTAAGCAAATTTATATAAATAATTAAAACTACAATTAATTACATAATTAAATATAATTGTTTCTATTATAATATTTAAGACAAATACTTTAGCCATTATGGAGCAGTTGTTAAAATGGAAAGATATATTTCATTCGAGATAGCAAAAATGTACCTTCCTCCCAAATAGCTTCCTTATATCGCACGACCGTAGCAAAGCTTGTCGGACATTGCGAACAGTATAAATCCTAAATCTTCAATAGTGTAAATAGCGAACCTAAAACTTTAGGTTGTACTCAATCACCACCGCAGCCATTCACGCGCAGGGTATAGGGTACAGAGTGAGGAAAACATTTATTTTCAGCAAACGGGACGAAGCCGAGGGGTTGCATCTTAGACTTTCTTAGCTACATCCTATTCTCGTCACAGCGCTAGCAGCCAATCGTCAAAATGGTATCAACTTTACTTCCTATCAAATGAAATTTTTGTTGGTTTAAAAGCTTATGTGAGGGTTTGGGATTTGTACTGTTCAATGCCCGCTGTAGATCCTCGAATGTAGACGATGTTTTGAAATCGTTTCTTATTTCTTTATAATATTTATTATTTGTATTTAGTTGTATGTTATTGAAGTGCAGGGGACTGCAATGGCGAAGATTACTTGTAAACCCTGAAACGTGTTCTTTTCTATGTTTTACGTGACTGTTATTTTTCGTGTTTGTACAGCCTCAGGGAGATTATATAGAACTTCACCGGAAGCGGCATGGATACCGTCTGGATCATTTCGAGAAAAAGCGCAAGAAGGAGGCCCGTGAAGTGCACAAGCGATCTGCTTTTGCTCAAAAGGTACCCTTTTGTTGACGCAGCTGGTTTTTTTTTTGGTTGTTGCACATCTATTTAGCTCCGGCGCAAAAAAAATGTTTTCTTGTTAAAATTATGAACTCCCCACTTCGCCATTTTCTTTCAAGCATGATTTTTTAATTGAAATTAGTTGATAACAAATCTTATAAGCGGCCATGGCACATGGAATTTCAATGAGTATTGTTACCTGCTGAATTTTTTCTACAGAAGTTGTCTAATTCGGTCATTAATGAACATTAACATAATTTATAATTGATAGTGGTAGATTTTCACTCATATTCATGAAAATATAGAACTTTGGAGAGAGCTGTGTATCAAATTTTTACTTTAATGTTTTAGATCATACCCCGTGACTATAACCTGCTTTCCTTTGAGTACATTAGGGCAATTACATCTTCTCCAGCTATTTCTCCATTTGGATAAATGTACAAATTGTTATGAAAATTTATTATTTGTAAGATAATTACAAAATGGAGACAAAGTCTCTTTATAAAGATAGCCAATGAAGAAAGCTTCTACAAAAGAAATAGAAATATACTAAATGAACTAAAACAACAAACTGAGAAAACAAAACTTTCAAATCATTCAAGCATGAATGCATAGAAGGTTGACTCCTCAGACTGCTCTGCTACAAGATCCAGCTGCTGAGACTCTCCTTGGTTGGTCTTCTGATCAGCCAACCGTTGTCTACATAACCTCTATATATGACCAAGCTTCCCACAACAGTGATAGATGATCTTCTTCATGGAACCCTCCTCAAATGCGCACTGTCCTTTTTTTCTCAGTAAACAAATCTTTGCCTTTGCTTGTGACAGTAAATACTTGTTTCACACCGAACATGTCACTGGTGCTACCAAACTATTGCTAGCTTGTTGCAATAGCTTATTGCACAACTCAACAATCTTTAAGTCAACATTCATGTAGGTTTATATTGAGCGTCTCAATAACATGTTCACAAGACATTGGTAGATTCTTCAGCATAATCGCTATCATGTCCTCTTCCATCTTGTGACCAATGGCCTTTAGTTGATCGCGTATTTCCTTGATCTTCGGAAGGTGCTTTTGTAGAGACATCTTTTCATCCATCATTAGGGAAAACAACACATTAAAAAATGAAAAACCTCTGTTCTTTTTCCGACATTGTCTCAGAGACCTCTTTAGGGGCACCCAAATCTGCAGACTAGCCCAGCTGACACTTCTGGAAGCATTTTATCGGTGACGTTCAACTTCAGTAACAAAACTGCTTCTTGTTACATTCATCAAATTTGTCCTGTTCTTTTCCATTGCTGTAGGGCGAGTAGAGTTACCTAGAACAAGCTGGTCCAAGTACCGATGTCTTGTAATTCCTGCCATTGAACTGCTGATTGCCCTTCAACATGATGTTGGTGAACGATGCCGTACCTCTTGTTTTCCTCTACACAAAAAATGAGGCAAACTGAGCTTCACATGTTTTTTGATTTTTCTCTCATAAACTAGTTGAAAGCTAGCAGCTGGTGCAAATGCCAAAAACTCTGATTATGAAGTAAAAATCAGTCAAATTTTGCTTAGAAACCCTATATAGGGTGCAATGCTCATCAAACCCATGATTTCGTCAAAGAATTGTGAAAAGTTCTGGACAAATTCCTAGGTTTGAAACTCTAAGTGGTTAAAGTTGCAGGAAACCCACGGTACTGATAAACTGTGCAAAAACCAAAAAAATCTCCAGTAAGGCTTAGAAACCCTAGCTGCAGGTATCCATGATTTTTTTTTTTTCAAAAAATCACAAAAAATTCAAGCCCTAGCTGCAGGTTGCACAAACACTCACAAAATAACAGGACAGGCTCACAAAATAACAGGACCAAACCCCTTCATGCAGCAGTCAACTCCAGAGGGTGGGTTGAAATGAGCAGAAAAAGCTCAGAAAATACCCTCAAATACCCACACAAAACTCATGCGCACAGGCAAAAACTAACACAGGGAGCCCATTGTGCGGGCAGAAATACATATAAAATCGTGGCAAAAACCGTCAAAAAACTGAAACCACTCCAAAAATGGCCTGCCAAAAGAGAGTGCATCTGCTAAAAAATAAAAATTAATGCTTAAAACATTCAAATACTGAAAGTGTAAATGATAATGCTTAAAACATTCAAATATATTTTTTAACCAAACAGCACAAGAAGGAAAAAAACAGCTCCCAACCGATGTGGAAAAGGAACAATCATAAATTAGGTGATAAGTAGTTTCCAATTTACCACATACAAGACAGTTTTTGGAATCAACATAATGACAATTAGCACCTACAGCCAGATTTTGATGCAACATTAGCACCTAAAGAAGGACTTTGCAAGCTCCAGCACACCATACTGAACTCTTTTAAGCCTCTTAATTCACACTTTAGCTTTGTTAGGTAGCTTCCACATACTTACAGGTAATTGACCCTGGGAAACCATCAATTAGGAAAGGAAAAGAGCATACAAACATTTATTAGAGACTTTCAACATCGTACTTCCTCGAATGCATCTCACAGTTGGCCAAAGCTCATTATCAAACCATAGAATCCTCGTCTTACATCCTTTCAATTCTAGCTCTTCTAAACAAGGTGCAAGTTTTCTTGTACTGCTTAGGATATGAAACTTTTCTTGTAGAGTCTCCAAGGAATCAACCCCTCCTTCCCTAGAATCTGATCAATAACTTTTGATACTTTTGTGTTCCACAACTTAGCAGAACAACCACTAGTGCAGGCCAAGTAAGCATTCCAATGATCAAGAGACTACCAAATAGATTTGAAAACCAAAATTGTTCTTTGTTACCTGAAACCTCCTCATGACTTGTAATAAAGTCAAGAGACGACCAAATAGATTTGAAAACCAAAATTATTCTTTGTTACCTGAAACCACCTCATGACTTGTAATAAAGTCCCTAGCATAAGCTCATGTCTTCCAGATAGATAACAGGTTTTTCAAACCTTAGCAGCTTTATGTTTTTTCTTAATGCCTTTTCCATCAGACCACAATTTTTTTCTTGATGAGTATTTTCATTTGGTTGAAATGAGAGGAATACATTAGCTAACAAGTTGAAAACTGTAGTGTTAGAAGACAAGACCTTTTGATGGACTTTGAATGTGTTAGCAAGAGACAGCAAATGACCTTGTTACTTGGATACCTTACTGTTAAAAACATCCACTTCCATGTCTTTGTGAAGGAAGAATTGAGAGCAAAAGGAATACCTATATACTTGATCAATTTATTGGGACCTCTCCTTTTTCATTCTTTGCTAGTACCATCAAGGGAGATTCTGTCCTAATGCTAAATAAAATTGCATACATCATACAGTAATGTAAAATTCAAATAGGGAAGCATACACAGATTATTAAACCTCATAGCCTATTTTTCATTCATTTGAAAACGCGCAATGACTATGAGACCTTTACAACTATATAACTCACAGTTGCATGGAAACCTTTTTGTATCTTACATTCAATTTTCAATCCTTTGGTAAACCTAGTAGTTCAGATATTTGAAAGAAAATCTGAATGAAATGTTTACAATCTTCTACTATGCTTCTATTTTTATACCAATTCAACTAAAAATTTAATCCTTCAAACTAGAAATCTTATCTCACATAGGAGATGTCTTGGAAGATAAGTTTGGATCCTTATTGATCTTCTACACATTATTAGACTTATTTAGCTAAATAAATGACTTTCACTATAATCGCCAGGTGAAATACAAAGTAGACTAACTTGGACCATTTGAACATGTGCAGGAGTTCCTATTGGAGCTAAAAGACACAACACTTCCTCTTAGTTGGAGGAAGGAATTATGCACCAATTCAAGCTTATTTTTGAAAGCCTCAAACTTCTCTTTTACTAAGGGCAGACTATCAACTACACACTGATATGTGGAAATGTATTGGTAATTAACTACTCCGTTTTGATCCTTGTCTTTGATGAAGTGATAGCTGATCACTATGTGCTTGGATCTGCCATGATACATTGGATTCTTCAAGAGTTTAACACAAATTCAGTTATCACAATTTATCATCGTGAGGTCCAACTCCTGATCAACCAACTATGCAAACTTGCAAAGCCAAATCATCTCAAAACTAGTGGTACTAGCTGCCTCTGTTGTGCTAGGTGAGATTGAAGTCTACTTCCTATCAAATCAGAATACCATCCTTGAACCCAAGCTAAAGCAACAATTTGGGGTGCTCTTCCTATTTGTTACACTAGCTTACTTGACCAAAGTTTGTGTAATGTCGCTCTTCAATTCACTATACCCAAATACCTCAGACCATTCTCCACTGCGCAGTTTAAATATTTGAGCACATCTTTTTGTTCTCCCAAGTACTCTTGCATGGGGTCCATCATAAATAAACTCATGACGTTCACTTCGTAATTTAAATGTAGTCTTGCGTTAACCAAATGCATCAAGGAACCAATCAGCTGCCTTTACAATGTGGGATTTTTTTGTTTTGAAGATTGTCTGTGATAGGATATTGTACATAATTTATTTGATAGTCAGAGAGGAAGAATTATTCTTCCTTTATATTTATCAGTGGTGCTCCTTCACCAAGGGTCACCCTTCCCTTGATATAACAATATAATATAATAATTTTATTATTATCTTGTATAATTTATATAATAATAATAATATATTATAACATTAACACTTTCTCTTAGCTAGGGAGGAATCCTTCTCGATAACTTCAGGTTCGTCCTCCCAATGCTAACATCAACACTTCCTCTTAGCTAGAGAGGATCTTCTCAGATATTTGAGTTATAATGTCCACCATGGCTACTCCCAGAGCATGGCTCTATCATGGCTACTCCCATGAATGGAGATGTAAATGAGCACTGCACAAGTGCTCATTACGGAATCACTCAATGTGATGTTGTCATCTCATCACGATGTTCACCATAGCAACTCCTAGATGGTGAATAAACACAAGAAGTTATGGATTATGACATCCGCCATGGATACTCCCAAAGGGTGGATCCACCATAGTCACTCCTATGAATGGAGATGCAATGTACTATGAGGGCTGACACATCAGATTTCTCCATCTTAGAGAAAATGCACTATGAGGGTTGACACCTCAAATTTTCTTGGTCTCAGAGAAAATGCACTATGAGGGCTGACATCTCGAATTCTCTCAGTCTGAGAGAAAATGCACTACAAGGGTTGACACCTCAATTTTCTTAGTCTCAAAGAAAATTTACTATGAGGGTTGGCACCTCACATTTCTTTGTCTCAAAAGAAAATGCACTACGAGGGCTGACACCTCAATTTTTTCCAGTTGAGAGAAAAATGTTTCAAGGGTTGATACCTCAAATTTCTTTGTCTTAGAGAAAAATGTAACAAGGGCTGATATCTCAAATTTCTCCTTCTTAGAGAAAAAATGCTACAAGGGCTTGCACTTCAAACTTCTCTCACAGAGAAGAATGCATTAACAAATTCTCATGATGATGTGGCTCCCTCTAAAACAGATATCAACCTTTAGACCTCCTCGTCAAAGATTGCTTATGATGAAATGTCAGACACCTTCTGACCTCCTCGTCCAAGGTTGCCTTTGATGGATTGTGAAAACTCCTATGAATGTGGATTCATCCTTCTTGAATAAATGTCTTCAGCCCCCAACTCAGTCTCATGGGAGTAATTATCAAGTTCTTCCTTGAATGCAATCTCTTATTGCTGGGACCTATTGAGTTAGTCCTGTAGCTGAGTCTTATCTTCTCATCCACACAGACGGCCCTGACTGCTAGTTGGCCCTTTGTCACAAGATCTGGATGAGACTCCTCCAGCACTGTTCTTTATATCAGGAATCTTTTGATATGCATTAAGGTCCTACGAAATGCTTGACCCCCACTGACCAAGTCTGATATTAATCAGACTCTACAATTTGTTCTACATATAGGAAGCCTTCTTATTTATCCTCTTCCACTTCAGTTTGAAGCCACAATTCACAACTGGTCCGGAATGCTGGTGAGGTATGCCACAGCGAAGATGACCCATCCTTGGCTTGTTCCCTCATGCAGATACAAGTAGCAGCCAGTGCTCCACCAAATTTAGCACTAAATGTTTGTTGGTAAGCCAGCAACAGTATCCTTTTCCCAAACTCTGGTCTCTACTCTCACAGTTGTGGAAACTCACACAACCAGACATGGTGATATTGGAATTTGAATTGCAATGTGCCTCCAATATTCATCTCAGACGCTGTAGACTGACTTAGCTTCAACAGAGAGTATCATTGTTGTTCATTTCTTACTAGGAAGCTCTCTTATGGTTTTACCTGTAATTGCACAAAGATTGCGAGAATTGAATCGCTGAGAGAAGTCTTGACACCAACTCATATAGAACCCAACGACCAAGGTCCCATACCATGTTCAAAACAGTAACAGCACAAACTACTTTGACTCTTGAGCAGACCAGAACTGATGCAACCCTTACTGGATACCATCAGGGGCAGTTACACCAGCAAATATGTCTTCTACGCCAAAGGAATTAAATGTACTCCTTTTGACATTAATTATCTGGCTACGAGTTTCTTCAAAAACGACTCCACATTAATATTAAGAGGATTAACATTTGCTAGATAAATATTTCCAGTGGATCTTTTTTGTTCTTCTCAAATGACTTTGGCAGCTAAGAATCTACCTTGTTATAATATCCACCAATAGACATGATATTTTGTTTCCAACTAGTCACTGCAAGAATATTTATTTCCGTCCAACAAACACTAGCTTCATTAGGTAATTCAATAGTCTCTATTTTCCTTCTAAACAGATGACAAGAAGTCCCATAGTTATTGACTGTAAAACATGCCCAATATCACTCCAGTGATAACTCAAAATCGCACAATTAAATGCTTGGCTTTAGCCTCAGAGATTATTAATGGCAATGAAATATTAATGACTCTTTTACCATTATATTTGCGCAAATGCCTAAATGATGAGGAGGCTAGGGGATTGATGGTCTTTCACCTTACATTAGTCTCTTAAACCTATGTCCTTAGTAAGTGTCTTTACACACACCCGAGGGGATCCACACTACCTAGCACTTGGAGAATCTCTCCTTCAAGAATCCTTGTTCAACTTGACACCAAGGACATTATCAAACACTCTTAACCATGGAACCAACAAATTCCAAGTCTCATATCATCAATCCCTTGCTTTCCATAGGGTAAACCCTTTAGCATATTAGGGGTTTGACCACCAAAACTTCAGACCAACACACCAAGCCTTCAACTCAGTCCTCTTTCACCAAATTGACAGAAATTATGGTGCTTTGAAAGATCAGGTGTGCCCTAAACACCCAATTTCCTCCAAATTGCCTATTAGGCCTAAGAGCCCTAATTTGGTCGCCCTAATTGGTATTCTGACTGCCACTTTTGACCAGATGATGGTTTCCCAAAACTAACTTCAGATTCAGACACCCTTTTGGCTCTTCTATCAAACCCCAAAAGTTCAAGCCTGTGTCAGACCATTTGACCAGGGTTGTTTTGTTAGGCTATCTATTAGGCTTAAGACCTAATTGTTTGTCATGCTGATTGCAGAGGGTTTCAATGTTTTTCCTCTTACAGTCCAAGTCAACCATCACCATCCATAGTTGGTACACATTCAACCCAACACATCCAAGGTGTTCAAACCCCTCCTTTACTTTGTTTTGTCTTTCATAATCACACTGTTCAGTCTAAACTAGCTTTTCACATAAGATATGCCAGGCCTAGGGCTCACTGCCAAAAATGGCCATTTGGTTGGGCAGCAAAAAGGGCTCTAGAATATTATAGTACATCCTTGGACCTTGAAATCCCACGGGTTTCAGAATTTTGGACCTGTGGCTGCAGGCCCAAAACTCATAATTTGTCCGCAAACCCTAGGTTTGAGAGGGATTCAAGCAATTGGGTAAGAAATGGCTGCCAAATCCTTCAATGATTACTTCAAAACTTCAAACCTAGTTCATTAGAAAGCTAATTCAACATACTAACTGTATCTATGAATTGATCAGAATTACCAATCCAGTTTCACACAATTGTAGGACCAAATACACAAAAAATTGCAGTAAAATGCTTTGTTATTGCCTCCAAAATCTTGCCAATACCCCAACAAGTATTGCTCAATGCATTACAATGCTATTTGAATGCATACCCAACGGTACCCAACCAGAATTCAAAAGTACGAAGCCGTTGGCAACTAATTGCAAAATGTTGTCAATGTTGTAATTGACAACATTTTGACAACTTGACAACTTTTGCACATTTTGTTGTAAAACTTTAACTAGGACCATTAACACATCAGATTCGCCCCATACAAAATGAATTGACTCTATCTACATGGCCAAGGGGTTATTTCATTGGTTTAACCTCATTTGGCCTTACATTTGCAATTGTCCCTAATTGGTCCTAAGTTACATCTTTGTGCCAATTTTGGCTTGCATTATTTCACATCCCTTTCAAGATTGGTCCACATGATCTATGTGGCCTTATTGCATACATCCTACTCTACTTGGAACCCAATTGCCTCGGTATTGAAAGCCTTGCGTGCTCTTACCACTAAATCACCAATACAATATTATTGAGCCAAAGCTATATCTGTCCCTGCCCCTGATGCAACCCAGAACTCTTGCTGTACTCAATGACAATCCACAAGTGAAGGAGAACTCTCCCAATGGATTGATGACAGAGGATTCAACCAATGGTATAGTGATTGAGGATTCTCAAGTGAAGGAGCATATGTTTAGATCAAAGCTGCTGGATATAAACATTCCATACCATCTTCCCTTGCACACATACTGCTTCGAGAACATGGAACAGGTGAGAGAGGCTGTGCTTGATAGACAGGGCGTCACAAGGAAAATCTAGACCTTTGGGGATGGATTTGATATGTAGAAAGACGATGTCGGGGCTGGCAAAACTGGGCATCGAAAAAAGTGACGTGGTGATGTTGTTGCTCTACAATTGCCTGGAATTTGCATTCGTGTTCCTGATATTATTTCTTTTGTGATTTGAACATGATATTTTAACATCTTATTGAAACCCGAACTGTCCTCTATAAATCAAACATTATGTTTTGGACGAGAAGTACACCACACTAGTTTTACCAGAGGAATAAGAATCATTCGATTTGCAGACAATAAGAGTCTAACCACATCAAGAATCTGATCACATTGAGAATCCAATCACGGATTATTCTGCTAACAATAAGTCTTCAATCATTGTGTCTTGGCACATTGACCGGATCTTTCATTCAATCCCCATTTGATTCGGGCTCTATTTATTGCTGACCTTCTTGACTTCGTCGGGTACGTTCCCAACCAATAAATATTTCGACCGAATTATATAAATTCCTAAAGTATTAATTTGAATATCCACTGTTGGGGTCCGCCTTAGACGCTTCACACCAATAAATATTTGTATGGTATGAGTGCAACCTTAGAGAATTGTCCTTACCTCAGTCTGGTCCCACAAGTTATTTCCTAATAACTAATAAAGTTTCCACACTTTATGGCACTCTCAAATATATGAATCGGTACAAAAATTAATATTAAGAGAGAATTGTCCTTACCTCAATCCGGTCCCATAAGTTATTTCCGAATAACTAATAAAGTTCCCAAACTTTATAGCACTCTCAAATATTTGAATTGGTACAAAAATTAATATTAAGGTTATTATTGCAAGTTTACCATCCGGATATATTCACAACAAATATTAAGTGGGCCTCTCCAAAGAATATTCACCTATCTTAAGCTTGGCTGAAATATTAATGATTGGCCAAAATAAACTTGGGCTCACAGAAAACACAATACTGATTCAAACTTTATTACATCTGAATTATAAATTTGATACCAACTGATTCATTCAAGCATTGATCATTGTTTTGCATTCTCTTTTGCTTCAGTACAGACCTCTCATCTTTTGAACTTCTATCTCATTCATGAGAGCGCTAACTCACTTTGGTACCATGTGTTTTCTAAGATTGTCTGTGATAGGATATTGTATATATTTTATCTGATATTCAGAGAGAAAGAATTTTTCTTCCTACATATTTATCGGCGGTGCCCTTTCACCAAGGGTCACTACTCTTCTCTTTATATGTTAATATAATATAATAATAAGTTTAGGTCTTGTTAGAGATTTCTGCCAGAGTGCTGTTGTGTTACAGATCTGCCTAGCTAGGGTTTGGCTCTTGCGAGAACTTGCAGAGTGGTTGCTGTATTTGCTTATGTATTGGGCCGTAACCCTTAAGGCCTTACAGTAGGGCATGTTGGATGTAAATGTTATGATTCTATTATGAGAATTGGCATTATTTTTAATCTAAATCATTGTGTTATTGTTATTCTTCCACTGTGTGGTTATTTGCTGGGGGCTAGGACATCTCCTTTGGGGATTCTCCTACCTTGTATTGCATCAAGTGGAATTAGAGCAGAGTTCGATCTTGTGGTGGATTGATCCTTCTGTAGTCCTAGATATCTTTGTTCTGAGGTAGCAGATTGTGGTTCTAACTTACAATTGTAGTGGACTTGCAGATGGATCATTGGTTGCAAAGATAGATATTTGATCTTGCTGACTGAAGGTTTGATCTAGTTGGTGATTGTTAAGAGTGTGGATTTATTGTAGAGGGTTTGCGAAGATCTTGGAAGATGCCTTCGAGAAGGTTGGACCCTGGGATGATTGCAAATCTCTATGATGTAGTGGAGAAGAAGATTTTAGAGACATTTGCTTGTTTGGAAGCTAGTTTGATCGATTGAGTTAAAGAAGGGATAATTGAGTTTCGTAGAGATTTATGGAGTTGGAGTCTACCGATCCGAAAGAGAGTGGTCTGGCTAGTTAAGAAGATTGTGCAGAGGAGAAGACACTTTGTTGTTAAGGAAGTGGTAAATGATGACTTCACTAAAGCTGAGGAGGATATTTGTTTTCATGATTAGTTAGATTGATCTGACATGAAATTGCAGAGCATCTTATTGTGGATGATGAGATTGCTGGTTGTGAGAATTCACATATGGATGTTTCTACTGATGTGGAGTTGGATGTTGCTGGTGTAGATTCACTATTTGTCGATGTGGTTGAGGATTTACATAATGCTCTTATTGTGGATTTGAGCTTACATGTTGCTGATTTGGTTCAGGAGTTATGTTGCTGACATGGATTTCATGTTTGAGGATATTGTTGGTGGTTGTGATCAGTTGCAGAGATTGTTGGTGAAGCATCATGTTCAGTTTGTTCCTAGGAGTGAGATTGCTGATTGGGTTGTTGAGATTTATTCGATTCTGGTGTTTGAGTGGATGAAGCATAGATGGTTGATTTTCAGATTTGTTCTTCTATCTAGGATGGATTGGAAACCTTTGGTGAAGATGAAGTTGTGTGCAGATATTTCTTTTGCCATTAATGTATGGGACATACGTTTCTATCTACCTGGGAGTCTGATGTAGGAGCATCTTGCATCACAAAATAAAATGGGGCATAATTAAATTTAAAAATAAATAAATTTGTGGAGGAGAGAGAAAGTGACGAAAAATTAGAGAAAAAATAAAAATAAAAATGGAAAAATGGAGAAAAAGGCTTTTTCATTAGCCGAGGTGCATGGGTGCCATAAAAAGAAAAATAGTTGGTATTTCATTTATTGAGGTGTATAAGTGGAATTTTAGAAGTTAGTGGAAAGTTTCTTATTTCATGTATTTAATGTTTGCTGCCAAGCCGACTTGTGACTTGAAGGTGTATTTAATGAGAGTGTTTATTTAATTTCTTTTATGCTAGGTTGACTTGTGGCTTGGTTTAGTATAAGTAGAGGGTCTTGTGGATTCTAGAGTTTCATTATTTAGTTCAGCATGGAGTAGCTGAGAGGAGTGAAGTTTATGAGTCGAGCTAGTAGCTACGGCTTGGGAAATAAGGAGATTGCTTGGTGGCTTGTGAACACAAGTTTAGGTCTTGTTGGAGGTTTCTACCAAAGTGCTATTGTGTTAGAGATTTGGCTAACTAGGGTTTGGATCTAGCGAGATCTTGCAAAGCGGTTGCTGTATTTGCTTATGTATTTGGCCGTAACCAGAAGGCCTTACATTAGGGCATGTTCGATGTAAATTATGGTTTTATTATGAGAATTGACATTATTTTGGATCTAAATCTCTACGTTATTGTTATTCTTCTGCTGTGTGGTTATTTGCTGGGGGCTAGGACATCTCCTTTGGGGATTCTCCTACCTTGTACTGCATCATATTATTATATAATATAAGAAGTATTATATTATTATAATAACTATATTATAATAATTGTATCACCATAAATTATGTTATCAATTATAATTATATTGTCACAACCTTTTTATTATGTTGGCCTGAAGGATTCCAATCATAGCTACCATAACATTAACAAGATTAATCACATTTGAATCTGAAGCTGTTACACACTTCAGATTAACGATCATTTGTGCAGCCATATCTTTGTAATCCTCAGTGTAAGATTAGTGCTGGGGTACGTTAGGACGGTGGGGTAGGGAGGGGTGTTGTATACAATACCTATAGAGCTTGAAATGCTAGTTATAAAATGATTTTTCAGTATAATATACCAAATTGAACTACTTGAATGTGACAAATTGCAACACAAACTAGAACCATTGAATATTCAACATAGTAATATAGTGCATACCAAATAGTAACATTCGAAAAGTCAAATTCAAATAGGAAATTCAAGTACCCATCCCAATGGTGGCATGGTTGCAGAATGGGAGAGGCGGGGTAACTGGGGTACTCCAATTACCTGGTACCCAATAGCAACATTCAAAAATAAAAATAAAAATAGAAATTCAAGTACCCATCCCAGCAGTGGCGTGTTTGAGGAATGGCAGAGGTGGGGGTACTTGGGTACTCCAAGTTCCCGGTGCAGGGACGGGTACTTAAAGGTTTTGAGGGGGCCTGCAAGTCCCTGGGTTTCATTGGTAATCCTCCATTTGAAATTGCTTCAGGATTTTCGAACCCTATCAAATCTTTTGTTGGTTCGCTATGTGCTGTAGTCACTATTTCAAGTTGCCATTTTTTATTTCTAAAAGTAGGGCCTGAAAACTATTAGGGTAATTAGAGAGCACCAAGGGCGTTTTTTCCCCTATATGCTAGAACTCGTGTCTCTTTTGATCAGGTGGACAAGGTCCCTATGTAGAGAAGTGGATTGGTCATAGACTAGGACTGATCAAATACCTTTTGACAAGTTTACATACTCATCCTATCAATCATTCCTGGAGCAACTACTGTGGGGGTGTATTGATATTGAGTAAAATTTGTTGGAATCATTTACCGTTATGCTTATAACTGGAACTGTCAACATCCAATACAAACACCAGATTTAACTTGACCTGCAAAGGTGGTTAAGCCATATAAGGAGTCCCCAAGGAGTTGCTGACCACGAAGTCAACAATCTCCCCCTCAACACTGACTGAGCCATTAACACCCATTGAAGGGAGACTTTAACCCATGACTGAGGCTTTGATAGCGATTTTTGGAATCGTTTGCGGTTGTGCCAAAAGCTTGAACTGTCAATGCTTGATACAAATGTCAGATTTAACCTGACCCATAGGAGGCAGTTGAGCCATGTCATGCATCCCTTGGAGGTGTTGACCACCAAGTCGAGAAAAATGTGAGTGAAAGAGTTAAGGACAACTTCCCCAATCACAGAGAACAAGTAATGTTTGCTAGTGACTATAGAAAGGTCATTATGTTGCTGGTTTGATTTTAAGCAAGTGGTCTGCCCATTTTTTGTTAAGCATTTGACAAATTTATGCCATCCATGTCAAATGATATTTTTCTTCTAGGAGCATCAGCAATCCGATCTTTAGATTTCCCTTTGCCTTTTGCCGTTCTTCCTTCTGTGTGTTTACTGTTAATAGGGAGATCCACAAATACTTTTATTCATATTTCCCATTTCTCTGAAATATTCCGATTAGAGCACAATGTGCTGCTTCAGTGACTTCATATGAGGTATAAGTTATAACCACTATGTAGACAAACATATCCTGTGCAGGACATATAAAATTTAATACGGATTTGAGAACTTAACTGATAATTAATAATTCAATGTGAACTTTTAAATAATAAATTTTAAATATCAAAATGATTTAAGCTTTATATGATAGTAGCATTACTTGGAACTAGGATCGACTCATTGAGCCTATATATAAGTGGAATTCAATAGTTGTATTTGAATTGGAAAAACTTGTGAAAAAATGCTGCTTTTCCATCTGGTGCAGCTGAAAACTTTTACTTTTTACTATTAAAAACTAAAGTGGTTTTCTAGGCACAGCAATCCCTAGCATTGTTGATGTGAAGTTGCCCTTTTTGGGGTCAAAATCCTAAAAAATGCATTAATAGTTTGAATGAAACAGTGATGGCAAGAAATTAGGTAAAATTAAACACTTGTTTGCATATAAATATAAATTTTAGTATGGTTTTTGTTTTCATGTTAATTGTTTCATTTTAGTCTCCCTCATCATGTTTCCATTCATATATATTCATTGTTTTCTTCATGTAATGCTTATTGCTTAGCAATTTAAAAAAAATAATTCAACAAGGTTGGCATGGATATTTTATTATTTTTAAATGTTTGTGGTAAGTTTAATTTTCAATGATTTTTAGATTCACCAGGAATAAAAGAAATTGCAAGATCTTATTTGAGAACTTCTATTTAAGCTTTTCTGTGAATACTTTTTGGTAGAATACAAATTTAATTCATGTGCTTCACTGTTTCTGATCATATTGGGCTTCTAATGTACTTATTTATTTGGAAATGATTGTACTTATTGACAAGGAGTTTAGTAATTACACCAGTGTCATGTAGGAAGTTCAGAAGGGCTTGATACATCAATGTAAAGAAATTTGATGGACAAATTTTCTTTCATTTTCTTTTTCTTCGGATAGTAGTTCATTTGTCAGTGAATAGCTGGTAGGAACAAAATTTTGATTACAAAAAAAGTTCCATATCATGATTGTTTAATTTTTAATGCTCATCTCCTATTATGAGTTTAGTTCAGACAGGAAATCACCGAGTAGATCATAATGAAAAGAATCTGATGATGCCACCAGGAATGCTTTTCTAACTTGTAATTACGTTTTACTTATTCAGGCTCTTGGTATCAAAGGCAAGATGTTTGCAAAGAAGCGTTATGCAGAGAAAGCTTTGATGAAGAAAACGTAAGTGCTTCAAAATTGCGGATTCTCAGTCTGTTTTACAAACAGTTCTAGAAATCAAATGCTTTTTTCAGCCAAGTACCCTTAAGTTAGGCAAGTAACTTTATTAAACCATTGTCTGTGGAGACCAGCAGTTTTAGCGAGACTGATGCTACAGTATTGTTTGATATACTCAATATTCCTTTCAAAATCATGATAAGCATTTGTCAAAGTAAATAAGCATTACAATTTATTGTTGTTTGAAGTCGTATTCTTCAATTGGCAAGCTAATGAATTTTATTGTAGTGGGCACCCTAGAAATGCCCAAAAACTTAACAACTGCTGATAGGAATTTTGTCAAACAGTTTGCATCCAACTCCTTATTCCTTCGTTCACTAATTTAACTTCTTATGACTTTGGAAATGAGACATTTATATTGTTTGCTTGCATGGAATTGAAAATCATCCAACTTGAACAAAAGAAAGTACAATGATATGCAAATTGGAAATTGTATTATAGCTGATAAGATGTCATTATTAGAATTAAATAAAATCAAATACATGGCAGATTATCAACTCACTAATTGCTCTGCTATTATTGACATAATGCTCCAGCAAATGTTATTTAAACCCGCTGCTACAGTGACATGAATAGTGCCGCATGAACAGTACCTGTGTGAACAGTGTTGCTACAGTATTTTGTCTTCCAAACAATCCAAAATCTTCATAAAATCATTCCCTTAAAGCAGCATAAGCATCGGATGAGTAAAGAAGAAGATATGAGCAAAACATCAAGTATGCCTATAGCTAGAAACACACCCAATCTGTCTGATAATGAAGCTGATAACAATGGATTCCAAAGGGCAAACCCCAAGGGAATGACGTCTAGAATGTCACAAGAGAGGATAAACGTCCTCTAATGCTAAGAATGGATCTGCAATTCACATATCAATTTTCTTCTCATATTCGACCTGCCGAATGAAGCCACTAACGCTCTCTTTTATTCTTTCTCCAAGGGTCGATTCAACTCACATGAGCAATGTGGGATAAAAGATGTGTAATATAAAACATATTAAAATAATCACTTATGTCTCTCTTAGGTGCCCCCTTTGATTTGCACACATTCCCATAAAATTTAATATTAAAGTAACACTTTGATATTTTACAACTAAATTAAATGTTACTTTAATAATACTTCAAGTATAAAAATATATTAGCTATCGAACTCCGAACAACACGAGTGGCAGCTCTTGCCGAGGAGTATCAAATTCAATCACCAAAATTAGCCTCCCTTGTGTCTTGCTCACTTACTAAAAATAGTAAGTATGCCTGAGACTGAGTAAATCAACTCCGTTTTGGCCCAAATTGGTGATGATTAGGCCAAAACACTCTAAGATCCGTTTAAACCCTTCGTTAGCCCTCAGGACCATGTTGAATTACGCTAACGCACACACACTTGGTCGATTGCTAAAGTGGGGACATTACATCTATGAATAGTATGTCATAGCCAAAGAGGTAGAGGTGTAGCACCATTCTTCTAACATGCTCTATTCCCCTGTCAGGAGGAACTCCGTGTGGAATATCTTCAAATACTTTGGCATGCATGTCAAGTATCTCCTGGATATCTGGTGGATGACTCTTTACTTGTGGTTCTTGTGGGGTTGGCATAATGAAACACTCTGCTGCCCACTCTATGTCATTATGCTGAAAAAGTTTTTGCATTCTCCTTAGAGAGACTACTCTGCAACTCCCATCCGAAAGTCCTCTGAGTACAATAGTTCTTCTCTCATGCTGGAATCTCATCTCCAATTTTGCTAGGTTGAGTGTGAACTCAACTAGTGAGGCCATCCATGTCATGCCGAGGATGACGTCATAGTCTCCCATGTCTACTACATAGAACCCATCCTCCAACTCATAGCCATCTCCAAACCTAATGTGAAGATTAGATATCTTCTGAGTGCATAATAATTTGTCACCATTAGCTACCATGAGTCTAAACCCAGCATGCTCCTCAGTCTGCAAACCTCTTGTGGCTACTAACCATGCATCTATGAAGTTATGTGTAGCCCCAGTGTCAATGAGAGAGATCACTTTCTGCCCCTAGATAGTACCCTTGACCCTGAGCCCCTGTGAATCGTGCCAACGATCTATCATCCTGAGGAATGATGCTCTCCTTTGGAGTGCTACTCTCATCCGAATCAGAGTGCTGGTCCTCCCCCTCTGACTGTGACTCCTCTACTGAAAAATAGTCCATTTGATTTGCCTTAGCCTTGAGAGGGCACTTATGAGATAAGTCCCAAGACTCTCTACAATGAAAACACAACTTCTTCCTCCTCAACTCATTTAGGGTGTCATTATCCAACTTCCTATTATCCCCTTTTGGCCATATGTAAATCCCTAGGCTGAAATCTACTCTTAAAAGAAGGTGCTAAGTCCCGAGCCTTCTTAGTGGCCTCCTGTAATGTAGTCGGGTCATGCCCCTTGACCCAACCCCTCAAGGGATCTTAGAGTCCATCCATAAATAGCACTACTAATCTCCTCTGAAATATCTGTAACCAACACAACTAACCTCTGAAATTCACTGATATATGTGTCAATTGATCCTCACTGCTTGAGTTGTGCCAACTCTTTAAACTGTAACTCGAGATCTTTGGTATCAAATCTCTCTATAAGTCTCTCCCCTGTTCTAGGCATGTGTCTCATCCTCAAGTCCATATAATCTCTGAGGGAAATATTTGCCTGAAACTTCGGTCCACTAGCTTCCCAATCCCTCTGAACTGATCCTGTAACTCGGTAATTTGTGGTTCGTTTATTAGTTGAACCGGATCTTTGGGTATGTAGGTGGGTAGAAGAGGTCTCGAGCTCGCTATCCGAGCTGGGTGTGCAATGTGTCTAAAGTTATCAATCTCATTACCATTGTTGCCATGTCCATTATTATTACCATTAATGTTATTCTCAGGACCATTGTTGTTGCCTCAGCCTCCATTAATATCATTGCCTCCATTTCCATTCTTTGAATCACCTGGATTAATATTGATGCCCATCTGTCTAGCCATAAGCTGCAACATCATATCCATTTGCCTATTTTGCTCCTGTTGCATACGCTGCCCCTGCTCTAACATACCCAGTTCCCATCTGAACATTACCTCCTCCTGATTTGGACCGGCATTCCTGCCTCCACCTAGTCCTGTATTCTTGTCATCTCGGTCACCCATACTGTTGTCTTGTTCAAAGAATCTCCTTTGTGTCTGTATGACTGGATTCTATGTCCACTTGCATGGATGAACTAGACTGCTCACTTTGTGAGTCCGAATCTGTTGTCTTTCTTTGGTATGGCGGAAGTTTATGGTCTCTGTTGCATGCTCAAACACACATTTTTAACCTGTTTTATTTTTGACTTTAGTGTTTTGACTTTTTGTCAAACACGTTTCCCTCTATCCGGCTATTCCAAATTCCCTGTAAGGCCTTCACAGGATGGCAGGACTTAAAGCTCTGATACCACCATAATGGGCACCCTAGAAATGCCCAAAAACTAAACAACTACTAATAGGAATTTTGTCAAATATTTTGCATCCAACTTCTTATTCCTTCGTTTACTAATTTAATCCCTTATGACTTCGGAAAAGAGACATTTATATTGTTTGCTTGCATGGAATTGAAAATCACCCAACATGAACAAAAGAAAGTACAATGATATGCAAATTGGAAATTGCGTTACTGCTGATAAGATGTCATTTTCAGAATTAAATAAAATCAAATACATGGTAGATTTTATCAACTCACTAATTGTTCCGCTATTATTGACATAATACTCTAGCAAATGTTATTTAAACCCATTGCTACAGTGACATGAATAGTGTTGCGTGAATAGTGCCGCATGAACAGTTTTCGAGTGAACAATGTTGTATAGTATTTTGTCTTCCAAATAGTCCAATATCTTCATAAAATCATTCCCTCAAAGTAGCATAAGCGTTGGATGAGTAAAGAAGAAGATAAACACACCCAATTTGTGTGTAGCTAGAAACACATCCAATCTGCCTGATAATGAAGCTAATAACAATGGATTCCAAAGGCCAAACCCCAAGGGAATGACGTCTAGAATGTCACAAGAGAGGATAGATGTCCTCTAATATTACGAGATAATTGGTAAATACTTGCTTATATTTAACAGAGACCGAAAGGTCAATTTATAAAAAAGAATGAGACGATGTTTCCTTAGGAAATGATCGTAAAGAATAGAAACATTCTATTCCAGAGAAAGCAAAAAACGAAAGCAAACTAAAGCTTAAGATATTTACAAGATAACCATTAACTAATAATAGACGTCTTATCTATTATTGTAATACCCTCCCTTAATGGTTAATCTATCTAACACACCAAGCTGTCCTTTGAATTTGACAAACTTATCAGGACCAAGAGGCTTGGTGAGAATGTCTACAGTCTGATCTGTGGTAGGAACATACTGCAGATCTATAGTCCCGTCTTCAACCAGCTGTCGTATGTAATGACAATGAACATCCACATGCTTGGTTCGTTCATGGAAGACTGGATTCCGTGCTAACTTGATAATGCCTTCGTTATCAACAAACAAAGTAGTCGGCCCTACTGGTGACATCTGCATATCCCCAAGCATTCGACGAAGCCAGACAGCTTCACATCCTGCCTTAACAGTCCCTCTGTATTTAGCCTCTGTAGAAGAGAGAGAAACTGCCTACTGCTTCTTGCTGGTCCATGTGACTGCACCGGATCCCAAATTGAACACATATCCAGATGTTGACTTTTTATCATCAACAGAGCCTGCCCAATCTGAATCTATGAACCCACTGAGTTTAGGATTAGAACTCCGAGAATACAGAAGTCCATAATCAGAAGTGCCCTTCACATAACGAAGCACACGCTTTGCTGCCATCCAATGATCAGCCTTAGGAGCTGTCATAAAGCGTGAAATATAGTTGACTGCGAAGCTGATATCAGGCCTAGTAGCAGATAGGTAGATGAGGCTGCCTACTAGTTGCCTATCCGTAGTATCATCAACGGAAGGAGAATCAGACTTGGCTGATAACTTGAGACCTTTCTCCATAGGTGTAGATGCAGGTTTGCAATCCTGCATTTGGAATTTGTCTAACAAGGCCCTGGCATATTTGGACTGAGAGACGAATATACCAGAAGACTGTTGCCAAACTTCAACACCTAAGCAATAATGCATGAGGCCAAGGTCAGTCATATCAAAAGACTGACATAAGTGTTGTTTGATTCCCTGAATCAAAGATGCCGAACTGCAAGTGATGATCAGATCATCCACATAGATAACCAGAAGGATGATGTCACTGTCAGTAGTCTTGATGTACAGATTTGAGTCTGAAGAACTCCTCTTGAAGCCTTGATCACTGAGATACGTATCAATCTTGATGTACCATGCCCGAGGGGCCTGCTTCAAACCATAGAGAGCTTTTACCAATCTAAGAACCTGATGGTCTTTATCAGCAACCTTGAAACCAGGAGGCTGCGTCATGTAGACCTCTTCATGGAGATCACCATTCAGGAAAGCACTCTTTACGTCCATTTGATGGACCTTCCAGCCAAACTGTGCTGCCATGGCTAGGACTAATCTGATGGTGCTCATCTTTGCAGTAGGAGCAAAGGTCTCCTCATAATCAATGCCCTGACGCTGAGAAAAGCCCTTTGCCACTAAACGAGCTTTGTACTTATCCAAAGTACCATCTGATTTGTATTTGATTTTGTAGACCCATTTGCAGCCAATGGGTTTCTTCCCTGGTGGAAGATCAAAAAGGACCCAAGTGTTGTTTTTCAGCAGGCTTTGGTGTTCAGATGTCATGGCCTGTTCCCACTCTGGAATTCCTTTAGCCTCGAAATATGTTTGAGGTTCAAACACATTGTGAATGTTGGCCATAAGAGCAAAGTTAACAGAATCTGTAGTTTTTCTCTTTTTCCGAGCAGTTCTCCCATCAATGAGCTCATCATCATGAAGATCAGCAAGTGTCTTAGCCCACCACTTAGGTCGGAGAGGAGAATGACCAACAGTAGTACTAGGAGATGCTTGATCAGCAGGATCCTCATCAGAAGAATCTAGATCAAACTCAGGTGAAGCATCTTCAAAACGAGGTGATCTTGCAGGAGAAGTCGGAGGTGTCTGTACAGGTATCATTGGCATGACTAGAGCTACAGGAGCTACTGGAGCCCTCTCATTAGGTGGACCTAATGGAAGCCGAACTCCCAAATCATGAGCCTGCATAGGCTGGTCTACTGGATCAGGAACAGGAGAAACAGGCATGAATGGTCCTCGCTGCTCATCAAAGACTACATCGCGGCTGTATATGAGACGAGATGTCTCAACATTAATAAGGCGGTAGGCTTTGTGAAGACTGCTATATCCAACAAGCATCAGTGTCTGACTTTTGGCATCCAACTTGGTGCGTGAAGCATCAGGGATCCAAACAAAAGCAAGAGAGCCAAAAACCTTCAGGTGACTGATTCTGGGCTTGCGACCTGACTAGGCCTCTTTCGGAGTTTTACCTTTGACCGCCACTGTGGGTGACTGGTTCAACAGATAAACTGCAGTTTTAACTGTTTCTGCCCAAAAACGCTTCGAAACATGTCTATGTTCGAGCATGGAACGAGCCATCTCGGTGATTGTCCTGTTCCGACATTCAACTACACTGTTCTGTTGTGGCGTGTGGGGTGTGGTGAACTGGCGTTGGATGCCATGTGTATCCAAGAAGCTGGAGAAAACATTAGAACAAAATTCTCCCCCATTGTCTGATTTAAGAGTAATAATAGATTTCCTAGACTCTTTTTCAACCAAGGGTTTAAACTTCTGAAATACAGTAAATGCATCGGATTTCTTTTTAAGAAAATACACCCACATTTTTCTACTGAAATCATCTACAAACAATAGAAAATACTTGTACCTAAGAATAGAAGGAGTGGCCATAGGGCCACAGATATCAGCATGAACAAGCTGAAGTACTTGAGAAGCTCGCCAAGAATCGCCACTGGGGAAAGGTGTGCGATGTTGCTTCCCAGCCTGACATGCGTCGCAAACTCCAAGGTGTTGGGTTTGAATCTCTGGCAAACCAAGAACAAGCTCATCCCGAGGCAAGTTATGAGAGATAATGCACATTTAAGTGCCCATATCGCTGATGCCAAAGTGTGCTGATGGAAGATTGCCGAGCAGCCATAGCTAAGTCCTGAGAATCACCAAAATCAGTAAGTCTGAAAAGACCATGATCCTCAAGACCAACTGCAACAGTAGACTTAGTTGCCCGATCAGTGATGGTGCACTGATGTGAACTGAAGGTGACTGCCAAGTGTGGAGAATGTCGCAGCAACTGACTGATCGAGAGTAGATTTAGTTCCATCCTTGGAACGTAGTACACATCAAGGAATATGAGCTTCCTCCCAACGGACTGAATTTGAATGTTGCCTTTACCAACAACCGTGTACTCTTCTCCACAACCAAAGATAACAAAATCTGAATAAGGTTGGTAGTCAGTAAACCAGTCTCTGTGGTGAGTGAAATGTCGAGAGGCACCTGAATCAATGTACCAGGCAGATGACTACACATGATCTGCGGGTCTTTTAGCCATGAAGGCGTAAAAGGTAGATTCCGCCTGCTCAGTGTGCTCTGCACTGTTCGCTTTGGGTTGCGAACCTGATTGCTTAGACTGGGCAGCTAAGCGTTTCCGACATTCAACCTTCATGTGACCATACTTGTGGCAGTAGTTGCATTGAATGTTCTTCTTTTTGGTACCATCGGATGTTGGAGCAGAAGACTTTTGCTAAGATGGTTGCTGAAATTTGCCCTTATCCTTCTGAAAGGATTTCGCAGCAAAGGCTTGCTCAGTGGAGGTGGAACTGGAGCTGCTACCCAACTGTTGTTTCCACCGATGTTGCTGAAGCAACAGGGTGCAGAGATCAGTGAACTTTAGATCAACACCAGTAGATGTGATGTTGAGAGTCTCGATAAAATGCTCATAGGATTTTGGTAAACTCCGAAGAGTGATTACCACAATATCCTCTTCCTCCATCTTGCGACTGATGGCAAGTAACTGATCACGGATTTCCTGAATCCTATTCAGGTGTGCCTGGAGCGAGGTGCGCTCATCCATGACAATAGAAAACAGAGTGTTTTTCAGAAAGAAGGCTTTGTTCTTGTCGGAAGTCTCATGAAGACCTTTTAGATGTGTCCAGATTTCGGCAGCTATCTTGCCAGATGGAATCTGAGAAAGCTGGTCATCAGCTACGGATAGTTTGAGAAGCATTACTGCCTCTCGATTATGCAGATCCCATGTATCTTGATCAGGACCCGAAGAAGTCGGACGCTGCCCAACACCCATAACAAGTTGATCGATGTTTCGATATTTGAAGATTGCGATGATGCGCTGCTTCCAGGTTCCATAATTGCGACCATTGAATTTGGAATTATGCTCGAGCAAAATATTTGTCCGAGATGCCATGGCACGTTTTTCAATGAAAATTGTGAAAATCTGTGAAGGCACATTCTTCGAGGCAAAAATACGGAAGACCCAGAAGAATCAGAGAATGACCCAGAAGAGAGCTCGAAAAACCCAAATGGAATCTGCTATTGTTTTTTGGATCTGCTGGCTCGAAAATCGAGGCACAAAAATTGAGGCACCTAGAAAAAATGGACGACAACCCAGTTGAGCTCTCGAAAAACCCACCAAGAATTTGCAAACAAAATATTTTTTCGACTCCAAAAATTAGGGTTTCGAAAAAAAACGGTCGGCGGCCAAGGAGATCTAATTTGCAGAAAAAAATGTTGATTTTTGTGAAAAAAAAGACAGATTTGTTTCCCAGAGCGCGACTTCAGGCTGAGACGACGCTTGACACAGTGTGACCTCCAAACGGTGGCGGATGTGGTAGGAGCAGGCATTTTAAAAAACGCAAAGTCGTGAGTTCGAGTTTGCAGTCAAAAAAAATTTCATGGGTTGCAGAGTTAAATGTCAACCAGTCGCAAGTACAGGCCACGGATTTTCAGATGTTTTGTAGCAGACGGGTCTCTTTGAAAAAAAAGGGGAGTTGCAGATGAAATTCTTCTTGCGATTTGCAGACTTTGCAAGGAAAAAACTCCAAAAAAGAAACCTAGCTGCACGGATGAATTTCTCAAAAATCAGAAACCCTAGACGGGCTTGTTTGAGAAAAACCTTAGGAATTATTTCAAAAAAATTTAGCAAATAATTTCGAATGAAATTATAAATTTTTCAAAAAAAATTCAAGTATTGGCTCTGATACTATATTACGAGGTAATTGGTAAATACTTGCTTATATTTAACAAAGACCGAAAGGTCAATTTATACAAAAGAATGAGACGATGTTTCCCTAGGAAACGATTGTAAAGAATAGAAACATTCTATTCCAGAGAAAGCAAAAAACGAAAGCAAACTAAAGCTTAAGATATTTACAAGATAACCATTAACTAATAATAGACGTCTTATCTATTATTGTAATATCTAATGCCAAGAACGGATCTGCAACTCACATATCAATTTTCTTCTCATATTCAACTTGCCGAATAAAGCCACTAAAGCTCCCTTCTATTCTTTCTCCAAGGGTCGATTCATTTCACATGAGCAATGTGGGATAAAAGATGTGCAATATAAAACATGTTAAAATAATCACTTATGTTTCCCTTAGGCAACCCCTTTGATTTGCACACATTCCCATAAAATTTAATATTAAAGTAACACTTTAATATTTCATAACTAAATTAAATGTTACTTTAATAATACTTCAGGCATAAAAATATATTAGCTTTTAGACTCTGAACAAAACGAGTGATAGCTCTTGCTGAGGAGTATCAATTTCAATCATCAAAATTAGCCTCTCCTGGGTCCTGCTGACTTACTAAAAATAGTAAGTATGCCTTAGACTGAGTAAATCAACTCCATTTTGGCTCAAACTAAAGATGACTAGGCACAGGGACCATGTAGAACTAGGCTAACGCACACACACTTGGTCGACTGCTAAAGTGGGGACATTACATCTATGGATAGTATGTCATAACCAAAGAGGCAAAAGTGTAGCACCACTCTTCCTGTACAAATGTGTTCATAATCCATCGAGTTTTCACCTTGTCTCCCAACTCTAAACAATAGGTTAAAAACAAGGAGACAACATTTACATTGGTTTTGTACATATACTTAGTCATTAGATACCTGTTCTTGCATCCACTCAAACACTCGCAAATAAAATTGAGTCAACATCCGTTAAAGATAACTAATTGACATCTTAAGCATCATAAAATAATGAAAAATGTAATAATTTATGCATCAATACCCACAATGCATTATAATCATTAAACATGTCTTATAACATCATCATCTAGAAGTCCATTTCATCATTTATAAAATAATGTTATAAGCCTAATCATGTTTAACATTGATAACATTACGATAACATTTCAATGGATTAAGTATTCATTTAAATCATCTTAATTAACACATCAGATTGCAGAAGTTAACTTATCCGTTAATTTATCCAAATTTAAATCAAAGTTTGACTAGGTGAAATCAATAAGTTTTCCACATGATCGCCATATAGATAAGACAATGAAATTCGCAAGATGGGTTGTGAGATCCCTCCCCTCTAGGAAGAGGCATCGTCCCGATGTCAATCACAACAAATTTAAATACACAAACCCAAAACTGAGATATAACTGAAATAAAATAAACTATATGAAAAGATGGGGAAAGGATTTCTGTAAATCCTCCACATCCTCCCAAGTAGCACTATCCACACCAAATTGGTCCCATTGGACCTTATATTGGAGGACGTCTTTGTCTCGTACCTTGATGGTACGCTGCTCAATGAGTTGGGTGGGCTGAATTGCCATCATCCCTATATCCTGTACTTGCAACGCATGCCAATCAAGCACATGAGATATCTCAGGATGATATAACTTAAGCAAAGAAACATGGAAGACTTTATGAATGTGGGCTAAAGCAGGCGACAGAGCAAGCCGATAAGCAATTGGGTTGATAACTTCTAGAACCTCGAACGGGCCAACAAATCTCGGAGCAAGCTTAGAGCTCTTGTCAAACGAGATTGAACTTTTATGCAGTCTAACCCTCAAAAACACCTTATCCCCAATCTGAAACTGTTGGAAAGTATGTTTCTTGTTAGCGTAACTGTTTTGTCAATCTGTTGCCTCTTCCAGGCGACTACAGATTAAGATCACTTGTTCTTCCATCTCTTTTAGCATCTCAGGACCCACAATAACCCTGACCTCTACCCTATCCCAACTAATAGGAGTTCGACACTTCGGTCCGTAAAGAGCCTTAAATGGAGCCATACCCAAAGAAGAATGATAGGAATTGTTATAGGCAAACTCGACCAATGGAAGATACTCCTCCCATTTGTACTGCTGATCCATGCAATACATGTGCAACAAATATTCAAGCCCCTGATTCACCCTCTCAGTTTGCCCATCAGTTTTAGTGTGGTAAGTTGTGCTAAAGTTCAGGCATGTACCTAAAGCAGAGTTCAAGGTTGTCCAAAACCTTGAAGTCATTCGGGTATCCCTGTCAGAGATGATGGTTTCTGGAATACCATGTAGTTGAAATATATCTTGGACAAACTTTCTTGCCAAAATTGGAGATCCGTCCTTCAAACTCCAAGGAATGAAGTGGGCAACTTTAGTTAATTTATCGATTACGACCAAGATGACATCATGCTTGCGTTGAGTCATGGGTAAACCTTGTACAAAGTCCATGCTAATAACCTACCATTTATACTGTGGAATTGCATGTGGGTACAAAAGACCTGCCGGATGGACATGCTCAGCCTTGACATGCGAACATTCCAAAAACTGGGCAACATACTGTCACATCTTGTTTGAGTTCTGGCCAAAAGTATAAAGGTCTCAAATCAGCCATCATCTTGTTTACCCCTGGGTGACTTGAAAATGGAGTGCAATGCATCTCCTCAAGAACAACTTTCTGCAACCCTTCACGGTTGGGAACATAAATCCTATTCTGGTACTTAAGCGCACCATCATCATCATAAGAATAATCATCAAACCGTGGATTAGAGGCATCGGTGTCCAAAACTGACTTCACCCATTCATAATGGGCATCTCCAAGAAGGTACTGAAGAATATACTTTCATATGAGTTCGAGATGAAGTGATAACGGTGATATGCCTCCTACGACTAAGTGCATCCGCTATCCTGTTCTCTTTTCCTTTAATATACTCTATGCCAAAATCGTACTCACTGAGAAATTCAAGCCATCTTCTCTGTCTAGCATTCATATTAGGTTGAGTGAAAATATATCTCAACCTCATATGATCGGTCTTAATTTCAAATGGCTTTCCCAATAAGTAATGCCGCCACATCTGCAAAGTATGTACTATCGCAGCCAATTCTCAATCATGAGGAGCATAATTCACTTCATGCAATTTGAGCTTCTTGGACTCGTAAGCAACAACCTTACCGTCCTGCATCAATACAACCCTAAGGCCATCTCCTAAAGCATCTGTTGTGACAACAAAGTGTCCATTAGGATCCGGTATAATCAAGATAGGAGCGGTAGTAAGCCTTTGCTTAAGCAACTGAAAGGCTTCCTCGCATGTTTTTGTCCACTCAAATCTTTTACCCTTGTGCTGACGAGTTGTAATCGATGCTGCTATGCTAGAAAATCCCTCAACAAATTGCTGCAGTAGCAGAGCGGGAAATAAAATAAGAAATGTTTTATGTTTTCAATATTTAAATTTAATGTTTTCAATAAACGTCCTACATGTGGTGGCATACCTAGAGTAGCAAGTCGATGTGCTCTCCAGATATAGCCACCTAGGACCAGGTATAGGTTTTTAAAATTAGAATAGTTTTAATTTGTAGATAATGATTGTCAGATTCCAATAATAGGTAGTAGGCAGTTTCGGATTCTTATCCTTTTCTTGGATAGAAGACGAAAAAAACGTGGATATTTAAAATGTGGCCTACTGCATGATTGTCAGATTCCAATAATAGGTAGTAGGCAGTTTCGGATTCTTATCCTTTTCTTGGATAGAAGACAAAAAAAACGTTTCTCATCCTTTTATTAGAAAAGGAGAGTCAGTTTTAAATAAGCCGGTTGGCTATGTAAGAGAGGCATTCGAATTTGGGTAATAGAGAAAGTTTCAGTTTTTGCCTTAGAAAGGATATAGATAATCGACTATGGAGTTTGGCAGCAATTTGATCTTGGTCTCTCTTGTCGAAGTGCAAATATGTTTTCTTTGAGGACATTCTGGGTTAAAGATCTTGGTGTGCGGGTGAAGATAAACTATGGAGATTTATATATTCTGATTTAATCCAATCTTGAGTTTGGTTCGAGTTCGATCCCGGTTGATTGATGTCGTGCCCCTTGAAGTAACTCAGTTGAGTGAGTATTCCTCCTGAGCTTTCCAAGGTGTGGCTCTGCATCACAAATTTCCTGTAATACCTAGCAAGACCCATAAAGCTCCTAACTTCACTTACGTTTTGCGGAGTTGGCCATTCAAGGATGGCTTTAATCTTTGCAGGGTCCACTGCTATGCTAGCAGCTGATAAAATATGCCCCAAGTAGTGGATCTCCTTCTGATAAAATGAACACTTTGAGAGCTTCCCATACAACTTCCTCTCTCTCAAACACTGCAGAACTATGTGCAAATGCTCTTCATTCTCTTCTAAATTCTTGGAGTATATTAAAATATCATCAATAAATATCTCCACAAATTTATCAAGGCAGTCTTTGAATACGTTGTTCATCAGATTCATGAAAGCGGCAGGTGTGTTTGTCAATCCAAAAGGTAAGACTACAAATTCATAGTGCCCATACCTTGATCTAAAAGCTGTCTTAGGTATGTCTTCCTCTCAAATCCGAAGTTGGTGATATCCGGATCTTAAAATCAATTTTAGAGAATACGGTTGCTCCCTTCATCTAATCAAACAGTTCATTAATTCTTGGAAGAAGGTACCGATTCTTTATGGTCACCTTGTTTAGCATGCGATAATCAATGCACAACCTTAAGGTACCATCTTTTTTCTTGATGAAGATTACCGGAGCTCCTCACGGTGGTACACTAGGTCGAATGCTGAGTGTTCAACTCATACATCTCTGTGGAAGTCATGCGGTACGTAACTTTTGATTGTGGTTCTACTCCTAGCGCAAGATCTATGGAAAAATCAAACTCCCTCTTATGGCGTAGTTCGGGCAAATCATCCGGAAACACATCTCTAAATTCCTACAAGATAGGATGATCCTCTAAACAAGGTGGAACCTCCTCCAGATTCTTGACATGGGCAACATATAACTGGCAACCCTTCCTCTTTGCTCTCTTCAGTTGCATTGCTGAAATTTGTCTCAATGCAAATGGCCATTTGACACCATTTATAATCGCGGAGTGACCTGTGTCATCGAAGCATTCAATCACCTTATCCTGACAGCTTACTAAATGTTTATGCTCACTTAACCATTTGATACCTAGGATGATATTGTATGAGCCCAAAGGCGCTACAAATAGGTTGACCTCTGTTCTAAAACTAGGGAGTTCCAACTCACTGCAAAAAAAGCATTGCTCTACTCTGTGTTCAGCCCTGTTACCATATGGCCCTAATAGGTATCTTAACAAGTATCTTAGGATCTACGAAGCATTCAGTAGCACCACTATCTATAAGAATAGAAACAGGGTATCCAAAAAGTGTACCAGTCATCTGTATAGGAGTGGCTTGATAATCTGCCTATCTATGATCAACTGCAGCATGAATGTCGTGCTGAGGTGGGAAGTCCTTCCTATCAGATCGCTGTGGACACTTGGCGGCAAAATGGTTACCGCCACATACAAAGCATCTTGTCCTAGGGCCTCTCTTGTCATCATTCCTGTTCTGATCACCCCTGTTGTTTCCAACATCATCTTTACCAATTCAAAATCTTACCCCAGAAGGCAAGTTGTTGCTTCTTTGTTCTCAAGTTGAAGTTGGCCTGTATCGAACCTCTACTCTTTGTTGTGCCACCATAACCACAACCAAAGTAAGCAAAACGTTCTTTTGTTTTAAAACACAACCGCAAACAGGGCCAAATGAAATAGTAATAACTTCCAATGTCACTTTCCTAAATATAATTCCTGGCACACTTCAACATCCCATAGCATTCAATATTGAAGGTTTGCACTGTCTTTTCCCCACCGGCCATACCCACTCACCCTCCGAATTGATGCCTCAAAACTTCAAAAGTCGTCCACAACACAATAATCATTTGACTTGTTTAATGTCACTTCCTGTTTGGAGAGTGTATCCGCGATCATGTTACCAACTCTATGAGTGATTTTGAATTCTTTGAGGGAGGATAATTTAACTCTTATCAATTTGATATATTCATTAAGTTTCCAGACTTGTGGCTCTCCATTTATAATTGCATTGACATTAATTTGAGAATTCCCTTCGCAAAACGTTTGATGAGCATGACAACTTCTCGATTTGATTCATCAAACTTTCTCTGTACTTGCTTCCTCAAGACGTTTGGTTGTGCCCAACACAATGTTGTCAAGACATGTACTCAAAAAAAAATGTCATCTTGTGCTGCTTCCAGTATTGTAGTTCTTGCCATTGAATTTTTGACTGCCTTCCAACAGAATGTTAGTCAATTGCTTGCTTTGCACATTTTTTTGAGACACAAAAAGCGAGAAGACGAGATGGCTGAATGCACAAATTTGAATGTGCTGAGTACAGAGGCAGACACATGCACATCTTTCAATGTGAATCAGGTGGCACAAAATTCAAGGTACAAAAATCGAGAAACCCAGAAAATTCTAAAGACAACCCAGTTAAGGTCTTGGAAAACCAACAAAGAATGATAAAAAAAATTTGAACACTAGTTGACACATAATTCGAGGCACAAAAAATGAAGTGCCCAGAAAAATCTGAAGGCAACCTAGTTGAGATCTCAGAAAACCTAGGAGGAATCTATAATCAAAATCAATTTCTGACTTGAAAAATTGAAGGTATTGAAGAAACCCTAGCTGGCTGACTGGAAGAAGTCCAATACAGAGAAAAACTGTGGAAAACGGATGCCCTAGATGAAGAACTGTTGTGGCTGAGCAGAGAGATGACCATAGAGAAGGTGGAATGCATGAAGGACGGGAAACTGTCATGTTTTTATTTGCAGAAAAACGTGAAAAAGAAAGCAGAACAGTGTCCGTGAAATATAGAGAAAGGGTGTCAAACAACAGTAGATGATCTGAAGAGGGTCAAATAACTTCTGAGATGAGTTTGGAGAAGCCATCACAGGGGATAAAAAGCTGAAAAAATACATAGGTTTGATATTGAACAAAATGGCAGAAAGATGGTTGAATCAGGTGCAAGCAATGTTCAAATCAACCAGAATTGGTCGTTTCAACAAAAAATGACATTAGATGAGTTGTAAAAAAACTAATTTATGCAAAAAATCAAGGTGGAAATGATTTTGATAATTTGTAGAACAGATAATTTTAACAAGAAAATTATAAATTTATGAAAAAGAATTAACTTGGCTCTGATACCGTATTAGACAAATAATTTGGTAAAATATTGGATGAATTAATGAATGAGCAAGACACTCATAAATAGTTTACAAAGATGTCGTTATTAGAAATTTTCTAATAAAGAAAGAATAAAAAAATATTAGAAACATTCTAATATTTACAAGATTTACAATATTGACCATTAAAATAATAATAACCAGGATATTATAGAGATATCAGTAATTACTCTAATAGGGTAGAACCCCTCATGAGTGTAGGGGTAGCCCCACAAACGTTTATGTGGAAAATGACATTTTCGCAATTTTATCACCTTTCTTATGCAACGCCAAGTCATTACTAAGTTTGAAACTTGGGAGTGATAGGTGCACAAGTTGGTGCCTATTTTAAAGATATTTGTGAGTGCATAGGGATAGGATGGAAGCCCATAGACCGTTGTGGTTAGGGTTGTGCGCAAATTGGGAATACTTTGATTTTTTAAAAATATTACTTTTTAATTTTCTTTCCATGGGAGACACTTAGACATCCTCGAGATGGTTGGAGACTCCTTAGAGTAGCCTGGACGTCTCAGATTTCCCAAGCCATTCCCAACCAAGGGGTGTCCCAGAAATTTCTGCACCTTGGGGAACATGAAATGCCCCAAAAACATCCCAGAGTTTCCATTGGCAATGAAAGGATGGTTTGGGGATGTCTTATCAAAGTCCTTGTGAGCCTGTGAGGGTTGTCCCTGTCTTGAAAATGTAGGGAGTTTGGAGGGTTGTGTCCCCATGGAACATTGTCGAGATCTATGTTACCATGTTCTTTGAAATAGGACACCATATTGGAAAATTATGCTGCTGGTTTAGTTCTGCTTCATGATGGCTCTCAGTTTGCCAAGGGTTTGGCTAGGGGCACCCTGTGGGTCGCTCTTGGGCAAACCTGGGTCCTACCAATGGTAAAACTGAAAATATTTTCTGTTTGTTGAGACAGAGATTTGATCAGTCTGAATGCAAAGTCTTTGTATTCATAAAGTTTTGTAGATACACGTTTTGACCCTCGTTCTCAATGGGAGGTAGAGAAAGACCATCTGATGTTTTGCAGCAGCAATGCTAACATTTCTTACAAATATCACCGTTTTCAATGAAAATATTTCTTAAAAATATTGCTGTTTTGCAATATTGATTTGTACAAAAGCTCTGGTGGTTGTTAACATTAATTGTTTATTTTTTGTTTTTAAAATTTTATTATAGAATCAAGAATATTTTTTTCAAGATAAAAATTATAAAACAAAATATGATAGATTGGAAGTAATAATAATATATAAATATAAACATGATATTATAAAGTAGCTATATTATATTTTATGTATAGAGAGACACACACATACCCCTGAACAAAGATGTACAACTTAGACATAGATGAAATGTCCTAACTTCTGAAAAACTCCCTTTATTTAGTCATCTGTCTTAATAAATATCATTTTGAATACGTTCTCTTCTGAGAGCTAAACATTAGGAAGTCTTTTGCTCTGGTTAATATACATTGTCAAATCCTTTTGCTGAAAAATGGTTTGAACTTTTAGAGAAATAAAATACCAAGATTGTATTTTGATGTTATGTGATAGATATTCTAGCATTTAATTACACACCGGTGTTTAGTTTGGTTGTTTGTGGCAATCCCTAATTGGCCTAATTGGTCGCCTTCCTCTTTGAATTTTGGATTTAGAATTGCCATGCATGAACAAAAGACCACCAGACGCAAAACAGATGATAATGTTCAGGAAGGAGCAGTGCCTGCCTACTTGCTTGACCGTGATGCAACGACTCGTGCTAAGGTAACTAATTTATTGTACATCAGATTACATGATTATTTGTTATGCTTATGCAGCCTCTTCTGAGTTATAGTTTTATAATTCAAGAGATGTTCTTTATGCGTCTGCTTTTTTTGAATTCTTTCTTTTTTATTGTGTAGGTGCTGAGTAATACAATAAAGCAAAAAAGAAAAGAAAAGGCTGGTAAATGGGAGGTTCCCCTTCCTAAGGTAAGCTTAGAAAAGCCATGAAAACCATGTTTGTTTGGTTAATTTTATTCTTCACGCAATGTGTGGTGATCATCAACAACAACAAGAACTATTAACTTTTATAATGTATTGGTTTGGCAGTTCTGAAGATTAAAGAGATCCATCATATTAGATATAGATCTTCTTGTAGAGAGGAGTTGTATGTGCGAATTTGTGTGTGTGTGTGTATGTATGTGTATGTTTGAGTGTATGTGTCTGTATCTATGTATGCATATATCTGCATGTGCAAGCATGTTGTGTGTATGTGTGTGTTATGTGCATACACATGCACACACATGTGCATAGAGAGAGAGAGAGAGAGAGTATAGTATAGCGAGACAATATAATTCAAGCTTTGAATGTATACAGGAGCTGAAGTCAAAATATATTTAATCTTATTCAGAAATCCATGTTTGATGCACTTAATAATTGGCTGGATTTATAGCTGGCAGTAAAACAGCCAATGGTAGTCGTCTTCCATGTAAGGAGGCATGCAGCCAGATACTGATGCAGGAGCATCTGGGGGTGCAGGGCAAACTTGCACCTTCAAAAGTATTGGCATTTTATTCTGAAGGATACGTGAATAAAATTAAATGTAAGCCTTGATATTTTTGATTTTTTCATCTACGTAGGAAAGTGTCCAAGTGGACATATGGGTAGAAAAAATGGCGTAAAGGGAAATGGGATTGTCAAGAGGGGGCATGGGATTAACAAGAGGCACAAAAAATTCTATAAATTGAGACCTGAGCTAGTTGTTTCATCATTCATAGTTGAGTTCTTCTCTTCAGAGGTAAAAGTAGTAATATTTAAGGGGTATAGTCAGTCAGTCATTAGAGCAAGTAGAAGTAGAGTAGGTGGATGACACAAGAAATTGTTGCCAAGACTATGTTTTAGCTAATATATAATTTTCGTTGAAGATAGGCGGATTCCTGCATTTGTTGCATATTGGCATGGTCACTACATCTCAAAGTTTAGTTATAGTGATTGATTGAAATGGAGGATTGTGAATATGAAAAATGAATTCCATGTTTATACCTTTTGTTACTTGTTGATTATAAGTCATAGGGTAAGGTTAGTCTGAACTTAATTTTAATCAATTATTTAATTATTATCTATCTAACTAATTTTCATCACTTATTCTTCTATAAATTAAATAATTAAGTACTAAGTTTGATTGTGAATGTTCATTTGGATTGCACCAGTATTGGGTATTTGGATGAATGTTGGCAATAACTCTCGCATCATCTTTGTGTAATTGTTTTAATTAGTGAAGCAAAGCTTAGTTAAGGAATTCACTCATCTAAGCATCTGTAATGGGCACCTTGGAAATGCCCAAGAACTGAACCAACTGCTGATAGAGGCTTTAATGTCTTCGCATAGATTTGAAACCACATAACATGAACAAGAAGGAATTTATGCAAAACTGAAGATTGAACTACTATTGAAATAATATTGGTTTTCAAACTAATAAAATCAAATACATAGCAAACTTTCCAACTCACTAATTACCCCAGCATTATAACATGTTATTCCAGTTATGATTTCCCAATTTGCTGCTACAGTAATATGAATAGTGCCACGCTACAGTGCTGGTACAGTAAAAACTGCTTTCAATCAGTCCAAGATCCTCATAAAAACATTCCTCCACAATGGCATAAGTATCGGACAAGGAATGAGAATGGTATGAGCAAACACCCAATCCGCTTGTAGCTGGAAATGCGCCCAAGCTGCCTGTTAATGAAGCTAATAGCGATGAATTTCAAAGGCTAAACTCCAAGGGAATGACTTCTAGAATGTCACAAGAGAGGATAGACGTCCTCTAATGCCAAGAATAGATCCGTAACTCTCGCATCCAATTTCTTCTCATATTCAACCTTGCCTAACAATAGCCACAAGCTCTCATTTTATTCTTACTTCATAGGGTTGACCACTTTTTACAAGCAATGTGGGATAAATAAAATAAAGAAAAGGCTAACGGACACACAACTGGACAGCTGTAAAAGTGGGAACATTACAGTCCGCCCCCCTTGAAATTGCTTGTCCTCAAGCAATCTAGCAATACAATGAACTCCAACCTCCACCTGGATCCCAAGTGAAGTAGTGTGTGACATCCCTGTGGACATTAAACCAACTGCAAACCAGCATCATCGGGTTCAACCACATGTTCTGCAGCCTAGCACCCAAAACTTGTGTTGATGATGTAGAAGTCAAAATGTCATCAGAAGACAACTCCATAGAAGATCTATGAAACCTCTTCTTCCTTGTATCCAACCACATAATATATATTGGACTAGAATCCTGATCATCACCAACATGCATTGAAAAAGATGTAGCTACAGGCGAACCATATGCACTCATGCCAACTGTATCAACAATAGGTGTAGCCACATCAAAATATATGGACATAGGAACAACACTAACTGCCGCAATAGAAAACTCATAATCGTCAACATGTGCTCCATCATTAGAACACACATCAACAATTGCATGCATATTGCTAAACTCCTCGTTGGATGGTTCAACTAACACAGAAGTGGCTGCTGATATGACAGTATCTTTGCATGCTCCTAATCCCACTATTGCTGCATCCCCGCCCCCTGACAAAGCCTCAACTGCGGACTCCTGACTCTGCGCACATGACTCAGCATTAGGCTGTGAATCAATAATACTAGAGCATAAACTCAGATCTATACATGCTTTTGTCCCACCCGAGGAAGCAATTTCCTCTTGCACTGTAGCAACACCATGAGATCTCACATAGAAATCTCCACTAATAATCTTGTCCTCGAGAGAGCCAAAAGTATTAGTGGTAACAACTGCATCAACTGTCTCTGCACTAATTGTACTAACAACTCTAGGAGCCTCAACCTGTTGAAGCTCGGTGCCGCTATCCTCTGCTACCACTGACACAACTACGTGTCCCTATGAAATAAGTCCATTGTCAACACTGCAGATAAGACTAGTAGGTGTCATACTAAATAAAGGTACATCTGCACCATGGGCTCCTTTAGGGGAAAACTCAAGCTTCCTTCCCTGCAACCTCAGTGTCGGCCTTCTAAAGGCAGAAACCATATACCTTGCTGCCCTTTCAATTGTCTCTGGATTCAACAAGCTCTCTGTCAATCTCTGTTGATGAAGCTTAAGTTTCTCCATGCTCTCCCGCAAAGCATTCATCTTCATGCTAACTTCGTTATTATTCCACTGACTTCTAAAACTGCCAGTCCTCCAATGTCTGTCCATGGCTAGAAAATGCTAGAGTGCTGGTCACTCCAAATGCAACAGCAAATCTGACAATAATATAAATTTTCTACCCCACAGGATGGCAGGAAACCACTCTGATACCACTGTAATGGGCACCCTGGAAATGCCCAAGAACTGAACCAACTGCTGATAGAGATTCTAATGTCTTTGTATAGATTTGAAACCACATAACATGAACAAGGAGGAATTTATGCAAAACTGAAGATTGAACTACTATTGAAATAATATTAGTTTTCAAGCTAATAAAATCAAATACATAGCAAACTTTCCAACTCACTAATTACTCCAGCATTATAACATGTTATTCTAGTAATGGTTTCCCAACTTGCTGCTACAGTAATATGAATAGTGCCGTGCTACAATGCTGGTACAGTAAAAACTGCCTTCAATCAGTCCAAGACCCTCATAAAAAAATTCCTCCACAATGGCATAAGTATCGGACAAGGAATGAGAATGGTATGAGCAAACACCCAATCCGCTTGTAGCTGGAAATGCGCCCAAGCTGCTTGTTAATGAAGCTAATAGAAATGAATTCCAAAGGCCAAACTCCAAGGGAATGACGTCTAGAATGCCACAAGAGAGGATAGAGGTCCTCTAATGCCAAGAACAGAGCATCCAATTTCTTCTCGTATTCAACCTTGCCTAACAATAGCCACAAGCTCTCCTTTTATTCCTACTTCATAGGGTTGACCACTTTTCACAAGCAATGTGGGATAAATAAAATAAAGGCAAGGCTAACAGATACACAATTGGACAACTGTTAAAGTGGGGACATTACAACATCACCCATTGATATCATTATGCTTAGGAATAGAGTAAATTTCTTAACACTTCAATCCTTTTTGTCTTTTATTCAAAGTCAAGTTAATATTCCAAGTTCCAACTACTTTGAGGAGAAGAATTGATAAAGTGTAGGAAGCATAACATAAGTCCCCTTGTGATTACCAACATATTACATCATTAAACTGGGTTGTGTCCAACATAAAGTTGCATGTTGGCATTGTAAACCTTGGGGCGGCTTCATTTGATTGCCATATTCTTTAGCATTTGGAGTTTCCTTGTTCAAGCGAGGATAGGATACTTGGTATTTTATTTTGCATGTTGGAGTGGCCACAAAACTCACATCAACACAAAGTATGTATCATACTAATAGTACACTTGAAATGAAAGTTTCTTTTTTCATTATAACCTCTATGTAGAATATAGAATACACTCTTATGATCAAAGTTTTGCTCACATCATAGGCTATGCTCTTATTTGCAATATTAATTTTTTTTTGGCAAGGGTGTGAATGTTGGCAAGGGTGTGAATGTTTCTCTTGATTTGTGGAGTGTTAGAATAAGGCAATAGAGAATCTGCAAATAGCTTGAAAGGGATGCTTATGATCACAGTTACATTGCCTTGGGGGACGGGGGGATGTTGGGACATGGGGATAGATTTCCTGATACGGGGGACAAAGGGGCCTTAGTTTGGGGATGACATGGGATGTGAGGTGGGGGGTGGGGAGTATGGATATACTATATAGTATATACTATAAATATGGTACTTAAAATGCTAGTTATGAAAAGATACATAACAATATAAGACATAAAGGTGTACAATACTAATTTACCAAAATTTATGTACTTGAACATTGCATGCAATGAACATGAAAGTGGAAAACTGAATATTGAACAATAAATATTAATAGTTTAAATACTTGAGTCAACAAATGGAAGAGTTCTAACTTATATTATATATATATTAAATAATAAATTATAATAGATATAGATATCAAAGGTATAAGTATCTTATCACAAAGATGATAGCATTGAGCAACTTGATATGATATTCAATGTTCATGTATCAAAATGACCAATAGGATATTTTTTTATTTTAAGAAAACTCTATTTTTTTTGTTTGGATAGGGACACCTAGCCGTCCCTTGGAGGGGTTGAGGAAGGCGTTCTCACCCCCTGCCCCCTTAGGATGCCAAGACGTCCCCCTATCTTTTGCTAGAATGGTGGTAGACTGGTGGCACCGTTGGAGATGCCGAAACGACGTCCCACCATCCCTGTCTCAAACACTTTTTTTTTGGGTGGGATGCGTCCTTGTGTTGCACTGCTTATGACCTATCAATTTTTGTTACAAGACTTACACTCGGCAAGCTGTTTTTAATTTGGGCTTAGGCTCAGTGCACAAATTTTCCCATTTGTGGAAGAGTTGAAAAATTGAGAAAAACATGAAATATGGAGATTTTTAAGGATTTTAAAGCATGCGCTCTAATTGAAATATAAAGATACAATAAACTAATCAAGAGCAGTTGCTTTGATCACATACACATGTATACATCGATTAGATATGTATAAAATAAGATTTTAACTAAGGAAAACAGTTTTGAACATATAAAAGTTGTCGAGTATTTTAGGTGTACAAAACTCAGTGGCATCAAATACAAATTTACAATATGAAGTCGTGAATTGTGCTAAGAAGCTTGTAATATATATATTCTTCAACAGAGTAATACTAGCTCTTTGTGGAATCTACTAGATTAATATTGTCATACCTTTTGATGATCACCTTGAAAATTAATAACTATCCATCACATTACATTAGAAACACAAACACTTTTGTATCACAAGGAGCACAAGTGCCAATAGGAAGGACCATACTAAAATTACATATAATAATTGGATTGAGCTTTTTGTAATTGTTTTTCTTAGTATGTTTTTTTTCAATATTTTCAGATTCAGCTTTTTGTTCCGGGAAATGCTTTGTAAAAATAAATTAAAATTTTGCCGATTCTCAGCTCTAAGTCTTCTCAACACTGTTAATGGGTAAATGAAAATATTATTTAGTCTATTATATTCATTTTAATCACAACAACCAGAAGTTTATAGAAAATCAGATGAATGACATCTTTATATTTAGCATAAGAGATGGAATTACTGTTACATTTAGATTTGGTGCCAAATGTTCAAGTTACTTTGTTTTTATTTTGCAAGTTTGTTGAGGGTAAAATTTGAAAACAAGGAAATTGTGCTTCTTTGAAGAAGATTTTGTGTTTCCTTCTCAAATTCTTTTAAAGTAATTATCATTGTCCATTGATTTTATGTGGGTTTTTCTCATAAGAACTTCTAAAGGAGTTGCATGGCTCCAAGTTACTGGATTGATGGCTCCAAGTTACTGGATTGATGGCCTGCCCTGGTTAATTTTTGTTACAGGTGAGGCCAATTGCAGAGGATGAAATGTTCCGAGTTGTCCGGTCTGGAAAAAGAAAAAGTAATGTTTTCTTTGTGCTCATTTATGGTTTCACTTGATCCTTTGTTTTGCGATTGCTTCTATTTGGTTCTTGCCATGGTCTTAACCTTCTTTCATGTTTGGTATATCATATGCATGTGCACTCTCAGATAGTATTGTATCATTAACACACAAAATACCTAATACCAGAATATTGTATTACTAACAATTCCACTGTAGCAAATCGGCTCCATTAATTCCATGATTTTGAATATAGTTCACTAAGATTTTGAATTTCATTAGTCTTTCAAAAATGGGATTTGAATGCATTTCAGGAAAGGAAGCCAAATTATTGGTGGCCCAGTCCTGCAGCCAACAGGATCTCATGCAAATATTCATAGACTAAGGATAGCACATAGATGAACATGAACTTTATCGAACAGAGATTACAATCTTTATGGGCTGAATATGTCACAGTAGATTACTGTAAGATCCAATGATCTTCAGGCAGCCTTCCAAATTACTGGTCTACGGATACCTTCAATTTTAAATGTTACTTCCATAGTCTTTCTTCTGTAACATCTGAACAAAGTCTGTAACTTCTCTGCACAGTGTGTCTTCTGGAAGGTTTAGCTTTCAGTCTGCCAATTAACTATTATTCATTATGATGCCATTTATTACCCAATTGAATGACAGATATTCAATCCTTTCCTCTTCTAATTGTTTCCTTGCTGGCCACTCCATCCTGTCTTGCATCTGTTTCTTGAATCACTTCTGTGCAAGGCCCCTGAGATTGCAACCTGCAAAAAAAATCTAGACTTTATTAAAATTCAAACTGCTTCTGGGCTTAAACTTTAGTAGAAATCAAACTGCTTTTGGGTGATGTTGATTGCAATTAGTTCTTTGGTGCTCCCGCCTTTTACATTTCTAGAATTAAAAAGGTAAGCCCCCACTCGTTGAGGGCTAAAATCATGCAAGGTATAGCCAGTCCATGATGATCACCCTCTGCAGAATACCTTGTTTGTTTTCCCACTTGATCACACACTATTAAAATAATGTGTTGTTTCTTTAACGGTCATCTTAGTTAGTTTCTATCTCTGATTTCTGTTTACATTTGTTTCTTTTAGAAACATCGTAAAGTATTTGCCTATATAATCTAGCCACATTTTCATTGTTAAATATACAATTACCATTACATGGTATCAGAGCGGATCGATGGGGTTTTATGGAATTTGGCAATTTTAATAAAAATCGTGGCCTTTCTTCTCAAATTTATTGTCAATTCTTTTTATGAAAGAAATTGCCTGCAATTTTTGAGGGTTTTCTTCAAACCTGTTTTATTCTGCAAATTTGAGGGTTTTCATTGAGTTCTTTTTTCTGTTGTCGTGTTGGTTTCTTCATGCCTTTTGACCATTCTGTAAACTTAACTAAATTGTAAGTATATTTTAATTTTTATTTATTTCTCAATAATTCTTATTTCAACAAGGGGACATTTCAGTAATTCCCATAGTTGGAAAACATGGACTGACTTGGCACCCCAAAAAATTGGACTTGGACTACGACTTAGAAAAAATTCATGAAAGGACTCTGCAAAAGAAAAGAAAAATCGTAATTTTACGAAAAGAAAAAACAATAGAGTTAGAGAATATAAGAGCCATAATTGAAACATTACATCCTACAGACCTGTTCTGAGCAATAATAAATAACAAATGAGAAGAGAAGCTTCTAAAACAACGAATTTAAGTTAAAAAAATAAAATTTAAATTTGACTGGGTGTTTTTAGTGTGCAGCGAGAATCCGTCTGCAGGACTAGGGAGTCCTGACTTTGGCCTTGGGCAAGTCCTGAGAAAAACTCGGGAGTCCAAGTTGAGGACTTGCCTGTACTCAGCTCTCGAGTCCATGGTAAGTTGACTCATCGACTCGTGAGTCCCGAGTCCTCTGATTTTTCCATCTACGGTAATTCCTATTTAATTTAAATTTATGGCTCACAATAATTTTCAAAACATCCTAATGTGATGCTTTTGTTGTCCTAATTAAATGAGTTCTTCCCAAAAGGAGGTTTTGGTGAATCAATGTTTGAAGTCATTTTTAACCCATTTGGCATTTCGGTAAGTTCATGAAACATTGAACTGGCAATTAGAGTCATCTTGTAAGATTTCACCATTTTGGCGATTTTGTGGACCAACCTTACAAATTTTTTTTCTGCTTTGTCTTGTTGGGGTTTCGAGCTTCATCAAGAACAATAAAATACCTTCCTTTGTTGATGATTTCATCTTGAATTGGAATTGTTGGGAGTTTAGATAGTTCTTGGAACTCTTTTGTGATTTGACTCGAAAGTCTTGCAAATGTTACACATAGTTAGGTATTTCTATCCCATTAGGAACTATCTGCTCTTCCATTTCTCTAAGTTCCATTGCAAGTGTGGTTGGAGCTTTATTAAGAACTTGAAACTTATTAGAGAGTTTCAATGTTCCAGGAACTAACCATTCTCCTGACCCCAAATAATTGTTGGAACTTCTGATGAAAACTGGAACCCATGGGAAAAATTAAATTGAAAAAAACTTGTTAAAGTTTCCAATAGGATCAGGAATCTACCTCTTGTCAAAATGAAGAAACACACACACACACACACCCACACACACTGAGAAGGGGTGAATCAGTATAAGACCAACTTTTTACTTTCTAAAATTTTAGCAACTAAAATGAAATAATTGAAAGCATTTATACTCATACAAGACACAAGATTTTACATCTAAAGCTTGGATCTATTGTCCAAATCCAGCATCAGCAAAACAAAGTCTTCTTTACAAGAGTTTGCAGGCACCAGCCCACCCTACAACTGGACAACAATCCAACAAGAGACACCAATATCTTTCAATGAGGGGCACCAACCTCGGATCTCTTAGAATAGAAGGCATCAACCTTGAAAACACAATATAACAAACTGTTTGTGTTTTTCTCTTGTATCTACCTTTGAAAATCTGCTTGCTATTTCACCAAGATCTGTGTTAAATCTCCGCTCTCAATCTGCAAAATATCTCCATACAGGTCTGCAATATGATCTTCAACAATTGGTCATAAGTCTTTATTATATCTTTACACAAATTTTCACTGTGATTTTCAATGATTGTGCACAAATCTGCAATATACATGCTACAAAGATGTCTCATTTTACACATAAATCTGTTCTCAATATTTGGAAAGATCTTCACCTCAAATGAACGTGTGTTTATACCTTACAGTACGCACCTTTTAGTTTTACCCAATGGTTACCACACTTCAAGCTGGCTGGCCAAGGCAGAAAACTATTTATTTAATTCAACTTTTGCCTAAAAAAATGGGCACCTAACTCTATGAGGCCAATTTTGAATTTTAATTTAGTTGCAACCCTTAAATTAGGGTGCACCTCGCAAGGAGGTCGTTGCATATCAAATAATATTTAATTACATTTTTAATTTCTCAAAACTGGGTAAGCCCACGAGGGAGCTGTCTCATGTTTTGTATGTTTATTTGATACAAAATAATCCTCCTAATGTGGACGCCAATCTTCCTTGCTCTGTTTTGACTTAATTGACAGTATTTCAAGGCAACACAACTGAGTGTTCTTCATAGGTGACTTTAGTAGAACTCAAAACCTGTCGGGGCTCGAGGAAGGAACCAAAACCTGTCTTCCAACTTGTTCTTGACAGAGACCGAACCTCAGTTGAGCCATAGCTTAGCTGATTTTGTTCCAATGTCCAACAAATTAAAACTAGAGACATCCATTTTGGCCTTCTACATGACACACTCCTCACTTGGCTGAATTGATCCTGGAATTTCTGAGAAGCAGACCGGCAAAAACCAATTGAACAAAAGCCAACCCAAAATTTGAATTAAGATTGAAAGTGATCTTGAAATGTTTAAGTTGATGCAAGATTGGTTGTGGACCTGAATGCTCCTGCATCACATTCTTACACAGTTCGGTTAGTATGCAAAGAACATGATGGGCACCTGATTATAGTGAGAGGGATGTGTGGTTGAATCAATATAATACAATCTTTTACTTTTTAACTTAACAATCACATTAGCATCAATTGCACAATATAAATAATAACAAGAACAAACAATGTACATGGAAACCCTTATGGGAGAACCTCAGCAAAACATTGCTTATATTAACCTCTTTTACAAACTTCGTTGCACTTAACCTATTGGAGACACCAAGCCCACAATTACCCCTATGAGAAACTCAGCAAAATATTGTTATATTAACCTCTTTTACAAACTTTGTTGGCACCAACCTATTGGAGACACCAATCCCACAATCTGTAGGCACCTACCCCACTGCTAAGCACCAACTTACAGAGGGACACCAATCTCTTATTTAGGAAGCACCAACTTCAAAACTAACTTCCTCCTTGGATGTTGCTTCTAGAATGGATGATGGGTAATTTAATCTCCTTTATAAGATTCTTGACCTCACATGCATGTCTTGAATGGATTGTCATTTGATTTCTTTTCATGCAATTTCCTTATTATATTCTTTCTTTTACAGTACAACTTACAGCATATTCATGAGAGCATTGCTTCAAAATAATTACGCTTTTAAGTCTGCATCCTTTCTTTCTCAAGTCTCTGTGTGTGTATTTTAAACTTCTGCTGGTGTACATCTATCTCCACAAATCCCACTAAAATTTTATATCCGTATGCCTCCATAGCAAGCATTCTTTTGAATAGAGACAACCTTCCAAAGAAGACAGGTCATTATTAACAATCCGGCCTTTGATTAATCTTGATTGCAACCTTTGATTAATCTTGATTGCTTTCTCAATTAACCCTATTCTGTTAACCATGCCCTGCTGCCTTATTACAATTAATTGCTGTCTTGAGATCATAATCACTGCATACTAAGTAGCAATACTGCCTTTGTAAACAACTACTCCACAAATTCTTTAGCACTGTCTTCACAGTATAGATTGCTGCCTCCTTGTTTTAATCATTGTATGTAGAATAGGATTTCTTATCTTCAGCGATGTAATCTTCATTTATATATCTTTGTCAGAGGGAAGTTGCCCAAACAGGACTTAAAATTTTTTACTGTATTTAATACTTCATAAAGCAGAGAGCTGGCCAGAATGATAAGTGTTATGGTAAATTGATTTAAAAAACAATTCTTTATAAACTTCAAACCATAGTATCTTGAAGTTTGTTTTGGGGCATCCTGCTCATTCGCAAGTTTTGAGGGTTTGCCGATTTTCCTGAAAATCATGGCAGTTGTTCTTGGTATGTCTATGGCTATTGGAAGGGTAGCTCTGTTATTCAACATCAGATTGGAATTTTGTGATGATTTCTGGTCAAATGTATTGTTGATTCTGGAAGGGGTTAGTGGCAGACTCATCTCAGTGGCAGAGTCAGTGGCAAGCTCTTGTATCTTTTTGCAAAGCTTATTGAATAAGGGGGCACCCTTCTTTGTTCTTTTCTGGACTGATTTTGGCTTCTTGATCATTAACATTTGACAGATCCAGGGAGGGCCTCAGCAGCAGCAAAATGTTTTGCATAATTTGTGATCGAAAGACAGCAGTTAAACATAACCATTAAGGGAGGGTATTAGAATATTGTAATGTTTCTGAAATGGTCATCTTAGTTAATCCTTGGTTTATTACGTAGTTTCTATTTTTTTGTCTTTCGTTCATGATTATTTTTTTTAGAAACATTGTCTTTGTAAATCTATATAAGCAGCTTTCATCTCCTTTGTTTACCATAACACTTATCATTCTAGCCAGCTCTCTGCTTATACTTCTGCTCAAATCAAGAAATCACCCTCAAAACCCTTGACCAGGCTCATGATTTTTAGCATAAATCTTCAAAGATGAACCGCAAAATTTTAATAAAATATTTTCGACAATTTTTATTTTAAAAAAATTGAACAACAAATTTCTGGAAAATATTCTTAAAAAATTAATGAAATCCCATTAACCCGCTTTGATGCCATGTTATGGTAAATCAATGTTATTAAACAGAGGAGATGCCAGCTCCTTCTATAGATTTACAAACACGATGTTTTTAAATGAAACAATCGTGAACTAAAGACAAAAATAGAAACTGCTTAATAATCTAAAGACAGCTAAGATGACCATTAAAGAAACATTACAATATTCTAATAATAAGTTAGGATATGAGTCGAGCAGTATAATATGGTCGGCCTCTATTTGTATAGGTAAATATTAGATTCACTTTTACTTTCTATCTTTGCATCCTCAGTTCTTCTAGGCATTTGTGGATGACTTGTATCTTTGTCAGTAATGATACTTTCAACCAGCTCTGTGTCTTCCAACCTGGCACTAACTTTTCTTTCAACTATAATTAATTCATGGTGACAACAATGTCATCAATACTTTGACATCAATATATTCCAGCAGAACATATATATTGAAAAGTAACATAATGATAATAGGATTGCATGAGTTTTGGACCAAATCATCTATTAAAAATTCATATATTGACTCTTGGTATTCCTTTGCAGCCAAGCAATGGAAACGCATGGTTACAAAGGTTACATTCGTGGGACCTGGATTTACAAGGAAACCTCCCAAGTATGAGCGATTTATTCGTCCAATGGGTTTAAGATTCACCAAAGCACATGTTACTCATCCTGAGTTGAAATGTACTTTCAACCTTGATATCATTGGTGTGAAAAAAAACCCAAATGGTCCTATGTATACTTCTCTTGGTGTGATCACAAAGGGGTCCATAATTGAGGTAAGATGAGCTGGAGTTTCAGGTTGACAGTGAAGAGCAGATTTGGTTCTTTTCTTTAATGCCTCTTTATTTTCTTCTGGTGTTTGAATCTTGCACATTTGTGACAAAATATTACATGATTGACAGGTCAATGTTAGTGAGCTTGGTCTTGTGACTCCAGCAGGCAAAGTTGTATGGGGTAAATGAAAGTCAAATGTTGTTTCTCATTGGTGTAAGTTTGAGGTATATTTTTGCCTTCTAAACTCTTTCGTGCACATGCTTGCAGGAAAATATGCACAGGTGACAAATAACCCAGAGAATGACGGATGCATTAATGCTGTTCTGCTAGTGTAATTTTGATCAACTCATTGTCAAAATATAGAGGCTGTTTCCCGGGGACTTTTAAAATTGTAATGTTCTTAGTATATTTTTTGGTTAGGCAGTAAAGATATATATTGATGTCCAGAGGCGCGGTCCCTTAAATAGAAGGGGCAAGTTATCCTTGTACATTTTTGACTGTTAAATTTTATCTATGTATTAACAATCTATTACTAATATGCTAAAGAAATCTTGTTCTTAACATGATATCTTAAGTTGTGCCAGAAGAAATGGTCAATCTTTATGTGGTTGTCGGCTTCTCTGCAATGATGGTTGCCTCATTGTTATGTGTTTTGGGTTGTAGTCATGCACATCACATATTGGAGTACTCCAGCCACCTTAATGGAACAGTCTTATAGTCTCTTATTGAAATTTGGATCAATCTGTAAATGATGCTGTGCTCTTGCACTACAAAAGCTTGAAATACAAGATTTTGAGTCATTTTTTTGCCTGTGTTTCCTTCATCTTGCAGCTCTTTTATGTTCTTCTCTTCGGGTTAGTTTCTGAAGGTCTTTTATTGGGGACCCCGGCCCTTTAAGTCAGCAAGCAATACTGAAGTAAAGAGATCTGAGAGGACTACCCATGCAGGGGCAGAGCAGGTCTATAATGGGTGCACTAAAGTTAAACAGACAAAAATCAACCATCAGTGGTTTTTCTAAAGAGCCAATTTGAGAGTATAATTTTATAATCAGCGATTTACAAGGAATTGTAACCAGAGATGTCACGTGATCACAGCATTTATACTAGCAGAGGCTTAAATACAAAAGGATCTCTGTAAAGGTACACATAACCCCCACAGTTGGTAAACTAATAATAACTTTGCAAAATAGGATTTAACAAATAATAATAAATGAAATAAAAATATAATTAGGAATAAGATTAATTGAACAGTAATGGGTTGTCAGCGATCATAAAAATGAAGCAATGTTACCCCAAGTTCCTGGGAAAGTGGGAGGGAAAACAGGTTTCAGGGACCTTTTTTATGAACTCCGAGTAGGGGGCAGCTGTGTGTGTCTAGGGGAAATTTAAAATATATAGGGGAATCTGAGATTTCAAATATATTCATATGATACAACATAAAGCAGTCATCATAAAAACATTATAACATTGATAAATCTAAAATCAATGTCTCTTCACAATGGTAACATCTCTTACACTTGATCTTGCGTGGGTTTCAACTCACAAAATAACCCAGTACAAGTGAGGCAAATGACCCACTTGTCCACTTTCTACAATGAAAAATGCAATATTAGGTCTCTTGGGCAGACAGCCATCGTGAAACAATGCCCGCTCCCTAAATGCTAAGATCACGTTCATTAGCTCTCTAATGAACTTCTAGTTCTCAATTCTGGTTTACTAATAGTAATTATAGCTAGCTTGTTCACTTCAAAGGTATAAAGTCTCTTGGAATTCGCTTGATTTTTGTTCTCCCCACCTTGTAGCTAGTTACAGTAGACTAAACAGACTAGTAAAGTTCACCAAAAGTCAGAAAAGGAAATTTAAGTGTTTCTGCGCATTGTTACTTGTTTTGATGTGGAGAAATCTATGGTTCATGCATTGATGTTCTACAGAAGAATGAAGTGGGTGTTAGATTAGAGATGGTTGATATCTCTTGCCTCCATTATTTTTCTGATTTTTTGTCTCAAGGCCAATGAATTTTTCAATCCTTGAAATGTGTGAATATAAAAATGACTTTATGGCTGCCATTGCCGAAAATGGCTGTCCCCAGCCGTCCAATGGTTTCTGAGACAAGAGTTGTCCCTTTTTGAGTTTCCAGGACTGTTTTTGAATCTTTTGCATAATTGGGGACAGCTTGGAAACATTTCTGGTTGTTTTGAAGTCTTCAAGAAGTCAAAACTGTACTTGGACATTTAGGTTGGAAACATGTTTCCGGGTAACAGTGGATTGAAGTGATTAGAACTAAACAGTGACCCGAAGCAAACAAACAATCTTAAGAAAAATGTTGAAGTGCTTAGTCAAGGCATGCAAGAGGTGTGATTGCAGGAATTTAGTTAGGATGATATTACATAATATTATATATGTCATTCAAAGTTTTTGATAAGGTAAACAGGTTTTAAGGGGTCCTGAAACCCATAAGTTTAACAACAAGAAAGGCTGAAAATAAGCGAAAAAACGCCCAGCCAAAACATAATCCTTACAGCTGAAAATAAGCCCAAAGGCCCAGCCTGAAACAACTGCCCACTAAAAAGGCCAGAGAGCCAACCAGAAAAACAGAGACCAGACAAAAAGCCAAAGCCAGGAGAAACAAAAACCAAAGGACAGAGACCCAACCTAGCAGACTACTTCTCCATCTCGAGCATGGTCTGGGCAGCTTCGGCGCACTCTTGTTGCTTTTCTACCTTATGATCCTGGGCGTTCGTCAAATCCTGCTCGATAGTGCTGTCCTTGGCTTTATCCACATCCAGCCTATCTTTGTCTCTGTTCTGTTTATCATCTTCCTCCATCTGGTTCCTGTCTTTGAGATTGTCCAAGAGAGAGAGGATGTTGTCGTTGATCGAAGCGAGGAGGGAGATCATTTGACTTGCCAGGTTGTGATTGTAGTTCTCAATATTTTTTACTCTCCTCTCCATCAGAGTCTCCCAGCTGTTCCGGTCGCCTTGGCTTTCAGCACCTGTCTTGCTCTTGATTTTTTCCATTTGGGAAACCCTATCTCTGACATCCTCAAGCTCATGGAAAAGCCATTTAATTAATCTGAAGTTGTCGATCATGCTATTGCGGGCATTATTCAACAGATTCATGCCCGTTTCTCTTGCATTATCAGAAATAGCCACCATAGCCGGGTCAATTAGCTCATTGAGTCTAGGCTTCTCGAGGTCATCCACCAGGAGTTGGGGTTTCATCGCCTCTCTGTAGATTCCCATAGTGGCCGTTCTCACATTGAAGTTCTTCCAAGCCTTCCTTCTGTTATTAACTTGCACTTCCCCCTCAATCTGTCCAGAGTTGTCATTTTCCTTCAAAGGAGGCTGAGGATGTATAGGGGAGAGGGGAATGGGCAGAGAATCCTTTCCCTGACTGCTGAAACGCTCCATGCTCTCTCCCTCCCTCTTCTGTCTTTTTCTCAGTTTCTCCTCATCTAGCTCCTCCTTCGAAACCTTGTCAGAATCATCAGTATCCATTTCCTCCTCCACCTCAGCAGAGCCAATTTTAGCTGGGGTATGACCTCTAGGGCTCTTTCTGCTGGGTAATTTGATAGAGGGGTAATCCTTCTTATGGCTTTTAGTCTTCTTACCTGAATGCTCAAAAACCTCATCAGAGCTGATGCTCTCGACATCGTCGGAATCGGAGGAAAAACTGGAGCTGCTCTTGTCAACATCCGCCCCTTGGATAGGGTTTTTGCTAATGGTTTGAGCATGGAAATGCTCATGAATCAGAAGCAGAAGACCCTCATGCAGTGCTGGGTAGAAGCAGAAGACCCTCATGTCATTCAAAGTTATTTATTGAACTAAAAAATTATTAAAAAATAAAAATTAATTTAATTTTTGCAATGACTGTCCCAAAATGAAAGATAAATGACTTCTTTAAATTAATAAATGTCCAATTTTTTAAGTTCTATATATTAGTTGGTTGAACTATTGAAAAAACTGATTTCAAAGGATGCATGCCACAAATGGAACTAATTATTTATAAAATATGTTACTCCTTTAGCTTGCAATCACCAGGGGTACCATTTATTGCTATTAATTTATTACAGTCGTGATAAATTTCGGAGGATTCCAACTAACCGGTGGAAAGCCTCCACTATGCTATCTTCTTCCCCGCTCACAATAATTACTTTCTCCAATTCTGTCTCCATTCCCTTCATCATCTCCAACAGCTACCTCATGTTGAGTGAACACACCTAACAGTATAGCTTTGCTCTCATCCAACCATACTAAAGACTTTTCCCAATAATTAGTAGTCCCAATAACTAGCAGTTACAGCAACATATGTGGAGAGCAACAATTTATGAGCAAACATAGCATGAAGGGTTTGTCAATGGAGGAAAGTGATGAAAATTGTCATTGATGTCAGGAAATATTGATATTATCATTGATATCAACATTAATGCAGATTTGGGTATATACAAATTAAGCAATCAAAAATAAGGAAAAAACACACGGCTTTAGTATGCAATATCAAGACAGAACAAGGATCATAATTTAGAAAGAAACCAAGGCACATACAGTGATACCTATTATCTGAATGAGTTCAACTTTATTAGCAATGGCAGTAAATATTAGCATATTCAATTATGTAGCAATTAAATACGGAGAAGAGGAACCATGCCATACGCATCAGATTGAATACTATTTTAGATATGGTACCATACAGCGACATCATGAACTTAAATATAATGTTTGCATAACAGAACATTGCCATCACATAAGGGAATGAAAGACACGCAAGATTGGAGTCTAGATATAGGAGTTTAACGCTGATATGTCTAGCCATAAAGATCAATTCAGATAATAATAAGAGACACAAAAATCAAATACTCTCATTATGGCATCAACATGAGAAGGGAAGCTGTAGAGTTTCTCAGCAGGACAAACAATAAGTGATGGAAATAAAGGAGGAATTGGTAATTATCGATGCCGTATATCAATCTGAAGGTGGTCTCAATATAGACAACTATTAGATGGACATCGGCTAGAGGACTAGGAGTCTGAATGATTCGTTTCCGGCAAATTAGAACGAAGAATAGATAACATGATTGGAAAATATGATGGGCAAATAACAGAAAGAAAATATATTTCATATCCACCGTATGAATACAGCACATTGATGTCAGGCATGTGTGGTTTCACGTCACAGAATACGGGGTGCAAAATGTGAACAGGTTAAAATGGGCGACTTCAAGCAACGTTACAATAAATCCATTCAAGCAGCGACAAAAGTTGAATCTGTCTTCAACATATTGGTGCCCAAATAAATACCATCGCAAAGGGAATGTGCAGTGACATAGAACGTGCATCAGTCAGACAGATCGAAGAGGACATCGGATTCTTCAGCAATTAAACAAAATATATATATAATCGCAAAAATATAAAGTATGTGAGGTCAAACAATCAACAGTTGAAGTATAGTTTATGCCCAGCACTTAATGTGTAAAGAGCATGGTTGATATGGCAGCGCAAGCAGACATCATCATCGACGGTATGGCATGGAGAAATAAAATTAAATGATTTTGGCACGAGGCACTCGCAGTTGTAAATCGACGGGTGAAGAAATAAAGGGCGGCATTGATGTTGAAATTGAGAGAACATATGATCGTGAGTCTAAAATCAGCCGTGTGCATACAAAAGTAAAGAAGTAAGGAAAAGATGTTGTGTGGAAGTTGTGAATTGAACAATAAGAATACTTTGTTTGCATAGCAACGCCTCTGCATAATCCATGACAAAATGCCCCACCAGTATGTCGTCCCTAAATAATTAAGTAATTATTTCATAATCAAAATAATTTCTTAACCTATTATTCACCTTTTACTGCTGTGCTCTGTTATGCTCTGTTCACTGCCTTTACTGATAAAAGTAATATATCTGATGTCGTGCTGTCCGTATCGTACTGCACACTTAGCCACGTCATCAAGAAACTCTATACTACCCGTCCTTAACTGCACACGTGCCATATATCTCTATAGACTGCACGTTACGAAAACTGTCTCAGTACTGCCAGTGAAACTGTTGAACACGTAGACAATTTTCTCTCATAGACTGATCTTTAACTGTACTTTTTTTCATCTCATCTTGAGATATATGTTGCCATAAATGACAACCTCAACTCCTCCTACTTAGCCATATTTCCAACAGATTCATCTTCCATCATTTTATCCTCTTGAATTAAACATATCCAATTTTGTAATCTAATTCTCTTACCATGCTTATTACCTTCAAAAGTAGATTCCAAAACTATTCAAATTTTATGAGACATTTCTAAGTATTTTACGTGACTATTTATTTTCAGGAAGAGCTGACAAAAGTGTTTCTCTAGAAAGCATGTTACACATGATTAGATCTCTTTTAGCTTCACTACATTTTTTAAGTTTTCTTTCTTCCACAATAGACTTCTCATTCTCTGTCAACAACCAATATCCTAGACCCAAGCATAGCAGATGTGTCTTCATCTTATCTTTCTAACTATCATGGTTAACTCCACTGAACTTGGGGCTTTGTTTTTTGAAATGATTTTCCATAGATCTCCTTAAGTTGTTAAACTTTTCCTTCAAGGACATGATGCTCTGATATCAATTATTAGAAATTAAAGTCCACCAAGACAACTGAAGGGGGCATGGGGTGAATCAGTTATAAGATCAATACAACTTTTATCAACCTTATAAAACCTTAAGCATGTGATCAACATAAATGACAACCATAATTAGATACACATACATAATAACATTAGACATGTTAACTAGGGAAACCCATGATCAGAGAGAAAATCTTAGTGGGGATGGTACCTGTTGTCACTTAGGTTTGCACCCTTGTCCAAGGCCTAAGCGCGAGAACAACCTAGTGAAACATGGAAACAACCTCCAAGCTGTGGGACTTGAACTACGAGGTTGAGTCTCCGGAGAAGGCCGGCTTTCTCTTACTGTCAGGGCGCACCTATCTATTCTCAGAAGGGAAAGGGAGAAAGAGAGCGTTAAAGCAAATCTACCTAGTCTAATCTAAGGCAGTGATGCACCAAAACAGAGTGTTCAAACTCATTCCTGCCCATATATGCACTACAGAACTAGGGTAATATACAAAAGTCATACACGTCCAGACTTATATCGATCAATAGTCACATACAGATCAGAAAACCAACTGAATAACACCAGGAAAAGGAGATTTCACCTGTATATTATCCAATAGGCCAAAGATAGATACAGTATGCAGATCACTGATCTCAACAATACACCAATGGGAGGCAAAGTGATGCACATGCACACTGATGGCTGAAAGAGATGATACAGGATATTACATGGCTCAGAGACAAAGGGATTTTACACTGCAAGTCTGCAAGCAGTAGCAGAGAAAATCAGGAAGAGTCGACCCCAAGAATAGATCACAAAATTGCCTTTATAGCTCAGGCATAACTGAAGATTTCTGCATTACATTCACTTCTCACCTACTGGCATTAACTCCATACTGAAAATCCAATCGGAGATCTGATTGAATCCTGACTTGCATACCAAGAAATCTCATATCCTTCTGAGAAGGAGCCCAGAGGAGATAGAACGGCGCCACAACATTCCTGACAGGGTAGATGAGCCGACTGAATGGGTGGAGTGTCCTTATATCTTGCATTTATTCCTGGTAGGTCAGAAATGATCGCGAAGATCAGATCGCAAGATAACGTCGATCATCTCTGCTTCTTGGTTCATGAATCGACCTAGCCTATCAGTTGACTAGGCTTCTTATATGTTGACTAGGCCACGCGGGCCAATCGTATCTCTTTGTTTTGCCACCTGGAGAGTCCTTCCGCGGTTGTCCGCCTTCATCGAACTAACCGCGCCACCTTTACCATCTAACCGCTGGCCGTTAGCTAATCGCCACGTCGAAAATCGGACCCGCGAGGACACGTGTCCTCCGAGCGCTAACTCGCCATTGTAAAATCCGCGCAATTCCTCCATGGCGAGATAGCGCCGACCCTAGATCTCAGCAGATCTGATGGTGGAGAACCCACCCCTTAATGCGCTGGTCGTATCAAAAAATTTGGCCCCTCGACATATTTGTGTTCTGACTCGGCACACGTGGTTGTTTCTGATTCGCCGTGGACCCTCTTTCCTGCGACTGGGCCCATCCGAATCGGCGCCACCTCAGTGATGCATCCGGCGAGACCTGACCCCACCGACACGCGTCAATTGGGCGTGATGTCGCCATGGTAAAAATCTTGCAGCTTCACTAAGGTGACATGGCGCCTACCGTTGATCTTTTCTCATCTGACGGTCACAGATCTGACTTCTCGCGACCTTCCTTTTCTCGTGATTCGTCGGGCCCGTGGATACGTGGCATCTGTCCGTTGGCTTGTCGGTCATCCAACCCTAACTGCTTCTGGCGGCATGAAATGCAGCCTTGCCAGGACACGTGGCACATGGGCGCTATGTCGCTGATGCTAAAGTCCGAGCAGTTCCTGATGGCGAGATAGCGCCAACCGTAGATCTTTGCAGATCTGACGATCGGAGCGACGTCGTACTTCACTCGCCATCCCTTCTGAAAACCACTGGGCCCGTGGTACGCCGTGTTCTGACACATACACATGGCATCATTTGATTGGTTCGATGAACACCAACTGGCGAACCCGAGACTCGATCCACAGAACGGCCACGTGGCGGATGGGCGCTATGTCGCCATGATAAAATCCGCGCATCTCCGCCATAGCGAGATGGCGCCATCCGTTGATGCAATCCAATCCGATGGTGGAGATCATAAACCTTGACTGTGCTAACCGTATTGATAGAGATTCCAGCCTGGTTACACGCGGCTATTTCTGATTTGTCACCGCGACGCTGAGCTGACAAACTATACATGCGGAGTACCGTCGGGACCCACCTGTCTGGTCATTCTTCGCTGTGATGAACTTTTCCGTTTGGGCGCTATGTCGCCATTGGAAAACGCATCGATTTTCCGTTGGCGCCATGGTGCCTTGCCGGTCTTTGGAACTTCCGGCCCGTGAAAACCCGTTGCCCACTGCCGTGAAACTTCTGATTTGCCGAATGCCGGACCCACCCTTGCAACGTGTCGCCAGGGCATCATCGCGCCATCGTAAAATACGCGCACTTTCTTTATAACGCGATGGCGCTTACCGTCGATCTGCTTAGATCTGACGGTAAGAAAACTCGTGGGTCGGGATATTAAAATAATAATTTTTTAAGCTAACCATTGAACAAGCCGCGGATTTGAATTTAAATCTTTGGCGGTAAAACCAGAGGTAACAGTACCCACAAATGATGTACTAATATACAAGTTCCTTATAAGAGGATGAACTCTGTTAGGAACCAATGAAATACATTAAGTACATATCAATCCTTATTAGGAGACTTTGAATCCCTATGATAAGATTCCAACCCTGTTAGGAGTTGTAGAAGGCAGATGGATCTACTCTCTAAACAACTCATACATACATGTATCATCACAAGGAAAATAAATTTCCTTTATACCATGTCCTCAAAATAACTCATTGAGTCAGCCTTGAGGATTTCCCAATTAATTACAATAGGACCTCATTAAGATAATACAATTTATTACATTTTTTCTCAATTAAAAAACATTGTCAGGTCATAATCTTCACAACTTTTCACACGTGCAACATCAAACCTCGCGCACTCGTTGACATCATCATTTGGGTGTCTACTGTCATTGTCTAACTTTTCTCTTCATGATTCTACCCTTGTTAGGAGATACAACCCGAACACCAAAAATCACTTCTCAGGTACTTTGTTTGCAATCTGTCTTCTGTAAATCACAAGTAATTCTAACATAGCTTTGACTTCCTACGCACACTTTTCCACATCATCGGGACACATAATAGAACATATCCTCAACTGCGCTTGATGTTATCGTCAATACTAAATCTGTACAACCTCATTCTCTGTCTGCTACTCTTGCAGTTTGTATAAAAATAGTACCATGTTGACATCAATGAAAAAAAAAATCGTGAATACAATATGTTAATCTCTCAAATATTCCAACAATACTTAGGATACTCCCCCAAAGGAATACCATCAGCATTCATGCTAACATCCTCCACACATTTCAAGATGCGCACTCTTATCTTTTACTACCATTTCCACTTTCAACATAATTTCATATCTTAATTGGGTTGTTTACATACATTTAGCATCTAGATTTAAATTTTACTACTTAATCAATTATTCAACTGGCATTTACATTTCCACATCACTCATAGGATAAAGAAGCATTCCTTTTTATCCTATTCTTTCTAGTAACTCAAATTAAGCATTGGTACCCCTTATTCTATTTGGGTCTTGCTAGACTAATTCAAATTCAAAAGGGATTGTGCTTAGGAATCTCCCTTCTCCCCACACACATATTTAATGTTTTAGTGTGAATAGTGGAGACCTACATCCTATTAAAGAACTTCCATTTTTCTATTAAGAAGTTACCCAATATTGTGCAAATAAATTATGAGTTATAGTGATGAAGGCCTGTCTCCTTAATACCACAAAAGCACAATAAAAAATAGAGAAACAACAATAATTTTGGAAGAACTCGAAATGGGATTCTTATTATCTCCAAAATTATGGAATTATATTATTTAGAAATACAATATGCAAATCCAGATAGGCACCTTACAATATTCAACAAGAAAAAGCTGCGAACCACCATCCGAAACTACCTTAGATAATCTATGAGCCTTCCTTATATAGGCATTTTCCACCACTCAGAAAGGTTCTAGACACTTCGCCATAACTCTTGAGGCCAAAAAACCTAAATTTATATTATTTTATTAAGCTTTATTACATAGAGTCGACTCAAGTCAATCTACAAATTACTTTGTTGGGTAGCCCAACTTCTAGAGACAATAACTTACAAATCATTGACTTGATTGGCTATTATAAAACCCTTTTTGGAAATGAAAACTCATGTTCTATTGTGGTTGATGGCGCAAGTGTCTATCAATTGAGGTTTTACCTCATTTTGGAGCCATTTAGGCCTTCAAAAATGAGCCTAAAGTTTTTATATGAAAAATTCATCCTAAAAATTTAGAATAACTTCACCAATACATATAATATGGCAATGAAACACGTTTGGAAAGTTAATATATCTAAGATGACCCTCTACATAAAAAATTAGAATATTCTTAGCTCACATGACCAACCTACTAAAACTAGTAAGCTTTCACAAATAGAAACTTTGTACTGAACTCTGCACTTAAACAACCCTTATTGAAAAGACAAAAATATAAATAGTTTTTTGGGTGATGCAAGATTTTCCTTACACTTAGGATGCTCCTACATCAGACACTTGGGGTAATTTGATAAGTGAACCTATCACATCTCAGATGCTTAGAGGAAAACCAAAGCAATTAACCTCCTCCCTTGTCAACCATGATGAATCTTCTCCATGTCTCCCTTTTCATTTGACCATATATTATTTATATGTTATATTTCTTTTTACTTCTACCAACACAATTGTATAGTATCTCGTCAATCTCCTTTGAGGCTAAAGTAGTTGCCAGAATACTCCACTACACTTCTGTCACCTCATCTTCAATGCCCTTTCATGATATTCTATTAGATCTGAAATGTTAAATACTGGTGACATATTCAGTTCAGTGGACAACTCTACTTCATAGGCATTTCCTGAATCACACTCCTTCATTATCTTGCATGGGCTAAACCTTCATTTTTAACTTCCTATATGTACCCACTAGAAATTGCTCCTTCCTCAAATGAACCATGACTTCATCTTCAACCTCAAATTGCTTATGCCTCCTTTTCTTATTTACCTTAGCCTTGTACTATTTATTCATCTCCATGATGTTCTTCCTCACCTCCTCTTGGATTTTCTTCAAGTTTTCTAGAATATCCCCAGCATCAACACTACTTATCTCTCTTTTATCTATCTTTCTCAATTTAGAAGCATTTTTGAGACTACTACCATAAACGATCTGGAATGAAGATTTACAAGTGCTCTTATTGACGTAATTATTATATGCAAATTTTGCATGTGGTACAATCAAATCCCTTCCTTTTGGTTTATCTCTAACCAAACATTTTTTTTTTCTTTTCAAACTTCTATTCACCACCTTTGTCTATCCATCAATCTGTGGATGATGTGATGAGATGAACGTCAAATCCGTCTTCAACTTCTTTTAGAATGTGTGCTAGAAATACCCAACAAAATTAGTGTCTTGATTTGAAACTATGCTCTTTGGTAAACAATATAGTCTCATCGCTTCTCTAAAAAATGATTCTTCCACATGAGCATCATCGCTAGTCTTCTTGCAGGGAATAAAATGTGCCATCTTTGAAAATTTGTCAACTACTGCAAAAATTGAGTCATGCCCTCATCGAGTCCTTGGTAATCCAAGAACATAGTCCATGCTTACATCCTCCCATGACTTCTCTGGTGCAGGTAATAGTTCATACAAACCTGTATTTCGTTAGAAATATGAAATACTGAGAGGGGGGCGGGGGGATTGAATCAATATTCCATAAACTTTTGCCCAACTATGGATATCATTTGTAATCTTACAACTTGCATAAATAAATAAATAGATTAAGATCAACAATAAACACAACCATAAAATAATGCAACACATAACACCATGTATTGTTAACTAGGGAGAGCCTGGCCAAGGGAAAACCCCGGTGGGGATGGTGCCCAAAAAATGATCTACTAATCAAAAGTATCTTGTGAAAGATATTGACCCTGTTAGGAGTCTATTACATTCGTGTAGTGTCTCGGTCCTTGTTAGAGGACTAGGCATTGTTAGAAGCCTCAACCCTATTAGGAGTTGTTATTACAATTACAAAATGAATGCAAGATGCTCCCACTTCCCAAACATGCAATATAGAATGATATTCTGTATACACAAGGAATAGATACAAAACATCCTTACACGTGCTGATATCTTCAATATATGATATAATATCTTTGTAGCTCATTGTGCCAACTTCGCATAATCTTCCTTTACAATGATATAATCATCAAGTTCACATCACAAAACATAGCATACTTATCACAATAACCACACTTAACTTTGCATTTCAAATGTTTCCTTTATACCATAATATTCAATAATATTCTATTATGTTGGCCTTCATGCTTCCACACATGTCCCAAAATACAAAACTATACTTTTGCCACTTAGGGTTAACACATAGGATGTTGTCCCTAATTAGTCAAGTAATTATTTTTGTAAAAATAATAAATCTTTAACATAAAATATTCGATTCCTTGACTTTGTCCTGTTATGTCTGTGCATACCAGTTATCACTAAATCCTTAATATCTCTGTCAGTACTGCTCATAGTAACTCATGCACTTAGGTATAGTATTATGACATACTTTACTATCACTAGGTAACTGTACATGTGCCAATAATGTCTCTGTGAATCTTCCCAATAAAAACTGTGCCTGTGTTGACATATAACCTTCACGATACTTAGACAGTTTTCTAAATCTTTATACCAAAACTTCCTCTTCACGATCTGCTCACTTAATATTGAATATATGTTTTCATAAATGAAAACATCATACCCTATCCAAGTTGACAACAATCACCCCCTTTAGCATTGATGGCAACATATGGGAAAATGAGCTAAATCCCAAAAAACAAAAAAACTCAAAAAACTTGTGAAATCTTCACATGGCCTTTACAAAAATTTCAAAATGTGGATCATTTTCTATTTATATTATCTTACATCCTTATATCTCCTAATTACAATATTACTCCCCTTTTTAGTATACTATATCTTGTATCTCCCTTTACAAATTCCATATACAAATTTCCTTACACTATCTTTCCCCCCTTTGACATCAATGAAAAAGGTGAGTAAAAAATTATGTACTATGCAACAGAGTTAGTAAAGTTATTCTTCAAACTGGTTAGTCCATCATTCCATGCTTGTATTACTAAATGAGAAACTTTCAAAGGTGCACATAACCCATAAGATGCTAACTCAGTGGCTTGAAAATCTGAATAACCAAATTGTTCATAAGATGTCTTTGCTTTCAAACAATCTTCAAGCTATCTCTGCACTATATCAATCTTCAAAGATAAATGTTACCTCAACAATGAGAATCTCTACAATGTTTTCTCTCTGCTGCTCTCCAGTTATCTCCACTCATCATAAAGTTTGCATACCTTTTGTTCCAAGTGAATTATTTGAACATCTGTCCTCTTTAGCTCACTTGTCACTTTCTTCATTTCATCTTCTTTTGTCTTAATCCGTATAGTGAATGTATTCATATATATTCATGTGCTAGCACACATTTCCCATAAATTTATTTTCCTTCATGTACACAACCTCACAACTCTTTGATGCATATGTCTAGATTAGCCAAATCATCTTCAATATTCTCACATACATTTGCAAAGATATTGACATCATGCTTTGCTTGTAATTTTGCTATTGCGACCTCAGCCACGGTCTTAAAATGTCAAAATCCTCTAAAAGCTTTACTACTTTCTTCTATGGATTGGCCTCATGAATTTGAATACTCATCAAATACTTCATCTTTCCTGACATCTTTACAAGGATTTCCAAGGTACTCTTAATCCATTTTCTTTTCTTTAACAACTTCCTAGTGGCCAATGCTGAAATCTTACTAAGCATTTCCATTTCTAGATCTTCTACTAGCATCTAGGGTGTAGAGCTCATCATGTTCACAATCAAAGTCTCAAGGGGTGACTTTGAGGAATCAACCACTTCTTTGCTGATCTCCTTAACAGGTTTTACTAGCTGTAACTACAAATTTTGACTATCTTCTTCTTTACTGCTTTATTTCATAGTCTGCTCTTCCTCCTCTTTCTTCTCTTCTGCAACTTCATTTTTATTTTCTTCTTCTACTTCATTATCTTTATTTTCCTCTTGCTTATCCTTCATTTCCTCTTCTACCTCTCCTTTTTCTCCTTTTTCTTCTTTATTTTTAGAGCTAGTATACCCTACCAGATTGTCAACAATGGGGCAATAATCCTAAAAAGGATCTTCAGTTGTATCTATGGTTATACTAGTGATATCAATGCTCATAGTGTCTTTTCCAATTGTGATCTAAGGGGCTATTAATGTTGGTGCTTCTACTTCTCTACTGTCTTTTGCCTGCTTCATCTTTGTATCTTCTATAGTTTTTGTTGTTGTTGGTGTAGGGACTGTAGATTCTATTGGTATTGTTGTTGTGCCATGAGTAGGGACTTCTACCCCTAACATCATGCTTGCTTCTTCTTTACTAGGTTCAGATGAAGACATTATTTTGTCTTTTGAAGTCTTGTCCACTTTAGTGTCCTTATCTCTGTCATGACCTTAACGATAACTTGCTTTTTTTTCTTTGTTCACCTTTTCATAGTTCCCTCCCATTATCAATATTGCCCTTAAATTCACCTTTTGGTTGCTCCTTAACTTCGTGCTTGATCAAATGGTGCTAAAACAATTAATTTTAACCTTTAAATAACTTCCAATTAACTTCTACATTAATTGTGCAACTACGTAGGCATTAAAAAGCTATTTCCATTATCCAGAGAACTTCTTTCTATTCACCCACTAACATATGAACTCAAAATCTTATGTACACTTAGCCATATCTTCCTTACATCCATGTCTACCTCATATTACTACACAGGTCTTGACTCTTTGCCTAAGCATTCAAATAATTCTCTAATGCTAGCTTCCTTTTGTTTATTATGAAATTAGTGTCTCAAATAGATCAGGGTTGGTTAACAACTATCACTAACTTCAACTTGTTTTTAGTTGTTTCACTCAACTTCATTTCTACACAATCTAGTGAACTTGTTGGAGTCTTAGCCTTAACAAATGTCTCATTGAGAATTTCTACATGCTCTTTCACATTTTCTTTCTGACTATTGTTGCTATTCTCATTCCTTTTGACATTGTTTACATTTCTTGTAAATTTTGGGTTTCTCATGTTGTTCCTCATGTTATTTTTCATTCTTACATTGTTCATTCTACAAAATCTTGCTGTATGTCCGAAATTGTTGCAAATTTGACATGCTATCACATTGTTTCCATATCTAGGTCTTGACTGATTGATCTATAATTTGCAACCTCTAGCAATATATCCCAGTTCTTGCATTTATAACCCATGATACCATTTCTACAATATTAGTTCCTCCAATAGGTCTACTAGCTGCAGGTTAGTGTCTTGATGCATATTATTATTAAATATAAGTTTTCTACACTGACTAGCTTTATGTCTAAAACTATAAAAATTATAACAATAGCTGGAAATACAGTTAGTATACTTGTATAGTTCTTCTTTCAATGACCATTTTCATTACATGCATATTATTTTCCAGTAAATTGCTCCTTACTTCTTGCTATGGTTTAGGCTATTGGATTACAAGATCTGGTTCCTTAGTAACTTTAGATCTCTTTGACTATTCTCCTCCAAAGTATCCAAGAATAGTCTTATCATAAGAAGGTCTCTGTGCCAAAATATTCTCATCAAGATTTTCACTACTTGAATACAACCTTTCAAGATTTTTCTTAGACTGTGTAAGTTCTCCTTTCATAATTGCATTGTATTTCTCGAGTTTTGCATATTGTAACTTCGATAATTCAAGTTTAGATGTCATTTTCACAAGTTTTGATCTCAAATCTTCTTTCTCAGATCTTAGATCTAATTCAGTTTCTTTGCCATCATCCTTCATACTCAACTTCATATTTGTAATCTCTATATCATACTTTAGGATCTCATTCTCTTTCTTGAGCCTTGAAACTTCATTGCAATCCTTAATCTGATATTTAGAATCTTTCTTGGATATGATAGATTCTATCTCATTTTTTAGATTATCAATGTAGTTTCACATTTTCATACTTGTCCTTTAGAGTATCTCTTTCTTCTATAAGTACATCAAGTTGCTCAAGAGATTCATCTAGGTTCTTCTATAATTGATCCATATCCATAGAAATTTTACTCAAGCTGTTAGGCCTTCTATGAGTAACTATGATCTGATACCAATTGTTAGAAATAAGAAATATTGAGAGGGGGCGGGGGGATGGAATTAGTATTCCAAAACTTTTTTTCCAACTATGGATATCATTGACAATCTTACAATTTGCATAGATAAATAAATTGATTAAGATGAACACTAAACGCAACCATAAAGAAATGCAACACATAACACCATTTTTTTAAAACTAGGGAAACCCTGCCCAAGGAAAACCTTGATGGGGGTGGTACCCACAAAATGATCCACTAATCAATAGTATCTTTTGATAGAGATTGACCCTTTTAGTAGTCCATTACATCCTTATAGTGTCTCAATCCTTATTAGAGGACTAGGCCTTGTTATAAGTCTCAATCCTATTAGGTGTTATTATTACAATTACAAAATATATGCAAAATGAGCCCATTGCCCAAACATACAATATACAATGATATTTTGTATACAAAAGGAATAGATACAAAACCTCTTTACAACTGTTGAATCTTCAATATTTGCTATGATCTTTGTAGCTCACTATGCCAACTTTGCATATTCTCCCTTTACACTAATATAATCATTAAGTTTGCATCACAAAACAATAGCATAGTTATCACAATAACCACACTTAAGTTCACATTTAAAATATTTCCTTTATACCATAATATTCAATAATATTTTGTATTAGTGACCTTCATGCTTTCACAGGTGTCCCAAAATACAAAACTGTGCTTTTCCCACCTAGGGTTAACATCTAGGATGTCGTCCCTAATTATTCAATTAATTATTTTGGTAAAAAAAATAATTCCTTAACATAAAATATTTGATTCTTTGACTTTGCCCTATTTTATCTATGCATACCAATTATCACTAAATCCTTAATCTTTCTGTCCATACTTTTCATACTAACCTGTGCACTTAGGTACGATATTCTGACATACTGTACTATTACCAGGTAAGTGCACACATTCCAATAATTTCTTTTCAAAGCTTTCCAATCAAAACTATGCCTACACTTACAGATAACTTCATGATACTTAGACAAAATTCTAAGTCTTATACCAAAAATTCCACTTCACGATATGTTCACTTAATACTGAGTATATGTTTCCATAAATGACAACCTCATATCATCTACCCTAGCCAAATTTTCAACATACTTTTCTTTACTCCTTCCATTTGATATACTCTACAACTCTGTACAAACTTCTTGATATCTTGCTACAATTGTGGCCAGCAAAAATTCTCAGTAACCAAACAATGATTTTATCTTTACAAAAAATTTCAGCCAATCCTCCACTATGCTTTTCCTTGAAGAGATTCTCCCTTATAGAACTCCTTGGGACACACAATTGATTGCCTCTAAATAGCATTCCATCTTGAATGATGAAAATTAATCACTTTATCTTGTCAAGTGTAATAGGTTATTTACAAGCTTTTTATGCTCTACCAAAATCAGGATCCTATGGATACAAACTCTTGAGTTCCTTAAACCCAACCACCTCAATCTGCATCTCCGCTAGCAAAAGATGTATCCTACTAAGAGCATCTACAACCATGTTAACATCTTGCTTGTGTGTTTCAAAATAAATGTGTAACTCTGCAAAAATTTGACCCACTTCAAATGCATTTAATTTAACTTTCATTGACTATTCAAATATTGCAAAGCTTGATGATTATTATACAAAAACAACTTCTTAGGAAGATGATACCATCTCCACTTCTTCAATTCCTCAAATGTAGCATAAAATTCTTGATCATAAATATAATATTTCCTTTTGGCACCATTTAACTTCTCACTGAAATAGGTAACAAGTCTACCTTTTTGGCTAAAAACAACTTCTATTGTGGTAACACTAGTATCACAGTCTACATAAAACAACTTGTTAAAATATAAAAGTGATAAAATAGGTTGTTCTATAACTTTCCATTTAAAAAAATTAAACTCTTATCTTCTCTTGTAGTCCACTTAAATTCTTTCCTATCCCCTCTCATTGTTTTAGTCAAGGTTCCACAAAGACTACTAAAATTCCCGATAATTTTTTTGTAAAAACTAGCCAGTCTATGAAAATATCTTACCTTAGTAACACTCCTTGGAGTAGGCCATTTGAGGATAGTCTTAACTTTCTTAGGGTCCATTTTTAGACCTTTTGTTGAAACCAGAAACCCCATATACATTAACTCCTTCACAAAACTAAACCTCTTCAAATCAATTAGAAAATTTTCTTGCCTCAACTTCTCAAGAATCCTACAAATATGCATGATATGATCCTCCAATGTTTAACTTAAGATCAAAATATTATCTAGGTAAACAATGACAAACTTACCTAGAAATTCCTTGAGTACCTAATTTATGAGCTACATGAAAGTTATTGGTGACTAACCACTCATACAATTCTTCCTTTGTCTTGAAGTCAATCTTCCACTCATCTCATTCTTTGATTTGAACTTAATGATATCCACTCTTTAGATCCATCTTTGTGAAAAAACAAATCCATCAAATTGTCCATAATATCATCCATCTACAGAAATGGAAATTTTTAGTTGATTGTGATCTTATTGACAACACTAGAATCTGTAGACATCTTCCATCTTCCATTATCAATTGGAGCTAAAACTATTGGTACACCACAAGAACTCTGACTCTCTCAATCAACCCCTTACACAACAACTCTTGTACTTGTCTGTTCAACTCTTCACTTTTTTTTGGTGTCATTTTGTGTCCTGGCTTGTTTGGAAAATTGGTTCCTCGAACCAAGTATGTCTAATGAGTGATACCCCTCACTGGTGATAATCTTCCAAGCACATTATTAGATACAATATCCTAAAACTCACCCAAAAAGTTTTCAACTTATGTAGGTACAACTTCTACTTATTCTTTACAAGCTTTAGGGATTATCAAAGAACACATATGCTCATGCCTCATACCTTCTAGAAAATTTCTTCCATCAAAAACATTTATTCTAGTAGTTCTACATACTTTTTCTTTTGTGTCCTTCAATAACTTTATCTTATGTCATACACCATCCTTTTTTAGGGAATAGGTATTCACATGGCCATCACGCACACTGCATCTTTCAAAATACCATGCCCTACCCAACAACATATGACATGCATCCATGGGTACGATATCACATAGTAGCTTCCAATCTTGAACTTTACTAGGCATTGCTCATTGACCATGACCTGGTGGTCATACTGAACCCAAACAATACAATATGGGTGTGGGTGTTTTTACTTCTTGAGATTTAACTTGTTGACCATCTCCTCTATTAACACAAAATTTTTAGTTCTTCGACCATTAATAATCACATCAAAATACTTATCCTCACACTAGCACTGGGTGTGAAACAAGCTCCTCCTTTGATAAGGTTTATCCTCCCCACTCAACATTACTCTTTTGTTAACTAGAGCTTATCCTGATTCAACATCTTTAGAATGTGATGATTTGACATCTTCATCCACATGTACTACTCTGACCTAGCCTTCAATTCTCCTATCTTTCCTTCTTTGACATTGAGGACATTTAAATGTTCTATGACCTTCTTCTCCACAATGAAAACATGCTCCATGGAAGCCTCCTCTTTTAGGTCCTTTTCCATTTCTCCCTTCTCTTTGATCCCTATTATTTTGATCATGTAAAAAATTGAAATTGTTTCCCCTTTGATTCTGACTTCTACTATTGACATCATCATTCCTTTTTTAATCTTCATTTCAACCTCCATAAAACTGTCTGTCAGACCTTCCATCACACCCTCTTCCACTTTGTCTTCTCTCAAACTTCTTGTTCATCTTTTCTTGATGTAGTACAAGGAAAGAGAATCCCTAAAGGAGATGTCCTATCCACCACCAAATAACCACACAATAAAAAAACAACACAAGATATAAGATTTGATACCAAACACAACTTTTTATTCATAAAACAACTAATTACATGCAATGTGCCAGGCTGTAAAGCCATCCTAATTATGACCAAATACAAAGAAAATAATAGTTATGTAAGATCCCTCAAGATCCAAACCAAACCCTAGCTAATCCATATCTGTAGCACCACAACACTCGTAGAAACCTCCAAGTAAGATCTAAACTTCTGCTCGTAAGCCACCAAGCAATCTCCTTGCGCTCTTCTCAAAATTCTCTCCTCTTCTACCTCCTCTTGTCCAAGCTGGATCATTATGACTTAAGACTCCACAATACCCCTTACTTATACCCAACTAAGACACAAGTCAGCCTAGCAAGTTATAACTTAAATAAAACCTTACATTAAATACATGTTGAACCACAAGTCGGCCTACAATAGATATTAAATACCAAATGCCTTAGAAGGCTTACAACATTCATTAAATACACCTAGGACAAATAACCAAGACCCAAATAGGTCCACACAAAATCCCACTATACTCCACATCACGATCTCAATCCCCACACAATAAAGGAACCTAGTCAATGAAGAAAATCCATGAGAATTCCATGTCACAAGCCACATTGCCAAGCATCAACAACCATGAGCCAAGCACTACTAACTCCTACAAGAACTACAGAGAAACATAATACATTTTGAGAAATAGTATATGCCAAGCAACAATATATGGTGAGTTCCTTTAGTGACCGAACACCTTGGCCAACACTACACCCATAAACAATCAATCACCACTCTTTTGGTGACTGAGTCCCTAACTCCAAAGAAAAAATCTCTCCAACATGCAGGATTTCCAACTACCCTAGGATGCTCCTGCATCAAACACCCCAAGTGCGAAAAGGTGTTATTATATCTAGAAGAACATCTTCTAGGATTCAACACATAAATCCCAAACTGGTTCTTCAAATACATATCCTCTAAGTCTTCAACTTGTACACTCTTTCCCTTGTTCTACATTTGCTTCTTCACATCCATCCTCAGTGCGCCACAAGTTTTCTTTTCACACTGATCTCTAACCCTCTCAGAATCCTTAAACTCAACTCAGCTACCAATACTCAGGTTCCTTCCACCAAGTTCTTCATTTTGCAAAGGAATCAGGGGATGCTTCTTGCTACCTTTCTCATAGTAATCACATTCTTGAAAACATCATGCATAGCCATGCAATCATACTAGAAAGGTCTACTAAGTAACATGTGACAACTACACATGTCCACAATAAGACACACCACTTGATCCTTATACTTCCTAATTTGAAAATCAACAAGACACTACTCCCTCACTTCCAAAGCATGATCATCTTGTAACCAACCAATCCTATAAGGACAAGGATGTATCATTCTCTTAAAACCAAGTTGCTAAACCATCTCCTCAACAAAAATGTTATCAATACTACCACCATCACAATCACATTGCATATTTTACAACCAAACTTACAATGAGTTCTAAACAAATTACTCCTTTGACAAGGTTCTAGTGCCTTCTTATCAAATAGTACTCGCGAAGCCAACAAGTTCTCTCCTTCCTTAGGTTCATTGACATGAACTTCAACTTCATTCACCATAGCAACTCTCCTATCACTAGACTTCTGTGAACACTCATAAGATCTATGTCCTTCTTCACCACAATGAAAAAAAATACCTTTAAAGGAAATATTACCCATCCTCTTCCTTGTCTCAACATGCTTTGGTTCATCTTCTGCATTTGGTTTATCCTTTTTTGAGTGATCTTTCTCCTCTTTCCCTTGAGAAATTCCTTGATTTCTTCTCTTCAACTTATCTTCTTCCTTTAGAGCATACTAATGAGCATCCTCAACCAAATAAATCTTCAGCATACCAACCTCATTCTAAATATTTAATTTCAAACCATTAATTTGTACTGAGCTACCTTCTCCTTAGTAAATTCTTTATGTCCAAACCAAATAGTCAGCTTGTAGAACTCCTCAGAATAATCCTTCAGGGACGTATCCTTTTGCTTCAGATTCTACAACCTCTTAAACAACCAAAGTTCATAATCAACATGAATGAGCTTAGCCTTCAATTTTGTGACCATCAATCTCCGACAAGTGATCTTCATTTCACCTTCCTCTTCTCTATCTCTTTGTAATTCTTTCCACCAAAGAACAACATGCCTTTTCATCTTATTCTGTGCCTACCTTACTCTGAGCGGATCTCCAATATCATCTAACTCAAAGTAGTCTTCCAATTCACCAATCCAATCAATTAGATCTTCAGGATTCAAGGTACTTGAGAAATTATAAACCTCCATTTTATGCTTCAGCTTCAACTGAGATCCAGATCTAGCAAACCGACTAGCCCTATCTCCCATAGGTCTCTCCACATGATTAGTTCTATCCTCACCACTCGATCCAACAACCTTGAAGTCTTCAACAACTTCCTCATAACCGTCTTCATTACCCACATGCTAAGGTACACCAAAAATAACCTTCATGATCTCATTCTTTATTAAATCCTTCTTAGATCTAAAATCTATTTAAACCTTCTTTGAGATCCCTGCTTCCACAACATCATAGAGGTGTTAAATTTCCCTAGGGTCCAATATTCTTGGAGGCATCTTCCAAGATCTTGTCAAACCCTCTGCAAAAAATCCATAAGATCACCCATATCCTCACTCTAGTGATTTTTACCCTAGGTCCTAGTGCAAACTGCCTTAACTTTGACGATTTGTCTATACGCTTAGGAAAACCTTTGCTCTGATACCATCTAATGTAGTACAAGGTAGGAGAATCCCCAAAGGAGATGTCTTAGCCTCCAAAAAATAACCACACAATGGAAACACAACAAAAAATAGAAGATTTGATACCAAACACAATTGATCTTTATTCATAAAAGAGCTGATTACAAATAAATGTGTCGGGTTGTAAGGCCTTCTCGGTTACAACCAAATACAAAGAAAATGATAGTTCTGCAAGATCCCTCAAGATGCAACCCAAACCCTAGCTAGTCTAGATCTATAGCACCACAACACTCTAGTAGAAACCTCCAAGAAAGATTTAAACTTGTGCTTGCAAGCCACCAAGAAATCTCCTTGTTTCCCAAGCCGCAACTACTAGCTCTTCTCAAACTTCGCTCCTCTTCCATCTCCTCTTCTCCAAGATGGATCATTATGACTTAAAACTCCACAAGACCCCTAACTTATACCCAACTAAGCCACAATTTGGCCTAACAAGTTATAACTTAAATAAACCCTTACACTAAATACATGTTGAGCTACAAGTTGGCCTACAATAGATATCAAATACCAAATTCCTTAGAAGGCTTATAACATTCATTAAATACACTTAGGACAAATAACCAAGACCCAAATAGGTTCACACAAACTCACACAAACTCATACAATCTCTCTACATCATGATCTCAATCCTCACACAATAAATGCACTAAGTTAGCCAAGAAAATCCATGAGAACTCCATCCCGTAAGCCACACTGTCGAGCTTCAACAACCACTAGCCAAGCACCGCTGAACAATATAGTACATGTTGAGAAATAGTATATGTCAAGAAATAGTATATGCAAATCATTTTTGCACATTTGAGCACCTTGACCAAACCTACACCCAGAAATGATTGAGCACCACTCCTTTGGTGACCGAGTCCTCAACTCCAAAGCCAAGACCTCTCCAACATGCAAGATTTCCAACACCCTAGGATGCTCTTGGATAATTTCCTCTATTCTTAGGCAAAACTGGTATACCTCTTTAGTACTATTTATTGTAACCAAACTCAACTCTGACTCTTGAATACTTGGCCTCAATCTGTTTAGGTAACATACAAGTTTGTCCTTACCATCTTCTGTATGGTCTATTATAATGAGGACTTGGTATAACTCTTTTGTATAGTCTTCAACATATCTTCCCACTTTCTTCAAACCTTGCATTTTCTTCACTAGATCAAGCTCCTAATCAACAAGAATGAATTGTTGCTTCATTTTATCCAGTATTGAATCCCACCTTTTGATTTTCTCCTTTCCTCTTCTATTTCTCTCTAATTGGATCTCCTATCACCAAATATTTGTATGAATCTTTAGTTTAGCCTTCAAAAACTTGAACCTATTAGGATCCTCAATATATTCATACACAACATATTTTTCTAATTCATTGATCTAGTTGATCAATTCCTTTGGGTTAAGATTTATAAAAAATGTGGGAACCTCAAACCTAGGTCTTTTTCTAATCTTTCTTCCTCTTGGTTCAAAACTCTTCCTTCTTCTTCCTACTCAACATTTACTTTTCCTTCTCTTTTTTCCTTACTCTCATCTCTTATGATAGGATTAATCCCTTGGTGAATCTCTTCTTTCAATGCTTGCACTTGTCTTTGGAAGGTTCTAAAACCCTTAAGTGTCACACCTTTGTCTCTTCTCCCACATTTCCGTCATGGAGGCATTTTTGTGCTTATCATTGTAACCCTAAAACGTGGTCCTGGTGCAAATTGCCTCATAGTTGGTGATCCATCTACATACTTAGAAAATCCTTCTCTGATACCACTTGATGAAGGGTGCTCCTCTTAATACCACAAACACACAACATAAAATAGAGAAACAACAATAATTTCGCAAAAACTAGAAATGGGCTTCTTATTATCTCCAAAAGAATTGAATTAAAACATTAAAAAATATAGTATACAAAGATATATGGGTGCCTTCCTTGCTATATTCAACAAGACAAAGTTGTGAACCACCATTCAAAATTGCCCTAGACAACTTCCGAGCCTTACTTATATAATTTTTTTTGACCCCTCAAGAAGGTTCTAGACACTTAGCCCTAATTTTAGAGGTCGACCAAGCTAAAAGTATATTATTTTATTACATTTTATTAAATATAACTATCTTAAGACAATTAGCAAGTTATATTTTTGTGTAGGCTAACTTCTAGAGACCGTAACTTACAAACTGTTGACCCAATTGGCTATCATAACCCCTTGTCAAAAATGAAAAGTTCTATTATATAGAAATTGATTGCATACACATCCACCAAATGAGGCTTGACCTCCTTTTGGAGCCATTTAGGCCTTCAAAAATGAGCCTGCTATTTTTATATGAAAAATTCATACAAATAATTTGCAGTAACTTCGCCAATACATATGATATCAATGAAACTCATCTAGAAAGATGATATATCTAAGATAAACCTCCACCTAATTTTGAGCTCACATGAACAACCTACTAAATTTTTTAACCTTCCACAAATAGCAACTCTATACTCAAATATGTATTGAAACAACCCTTGTAGTACCTGCCCTCGTTCACATCTTTCTGGACACATTGTTGCTATTATTGTCAGACTATGTTAGATTAGTTTTATGTTGATGGTTAGTAGCATCATTTCGAGACTATCAGATATTGTGCTATGGATTCAGTTGATATATGATGAGATTACTTAGACTCTATATTTCATGGATGCATGATGATTGTTACATTACTTTCAGTTATTGATGATGATTAGTTAGATGGTTTATTATCACATGTGTTTTATTATGGATACTTACCCCATACTTGCATGTGTATGGTGTGCGTGTTTGTTCTTATGTATGGCATTTCTGATGTGGTTAAGGAAGGGAGTCGTAGTCACCTGCTAGTCGGGATCTACACGATGCACCACTTCCTGCCATTGCCTGTCTAGCTTAGCACACACACACACACAAACACACACACACACACACACACACACACACACACACACACACACACACACACACACACACACACACACACACACACACACACACACACAATATGTACATGCATGGTTTTTATGCAGGTTATAGGTACCAGGTATCGACTTCCCTGAATTGCCAGGATGAGCGTACCCTATCGCACTGTCTCAATGGTAAGAGAGGGGAGATAAATTCTCAAGTCCAAATCCTAAACCCCTAAACCATTTGTCCTAGTGAGGTAGGACAAGTATCCGAGATATTTTACCTTTCGAATGTGTCAGATGACATAATTCATGATTTTTAACCATTTAGACTGATTTTGTATGGATTGTTCTATGATGGGTTTTCATATTTTATCTTGGAGGTCTATGGTAAATTTTCTATTAATTAAATCTAAAATTAAAAGATTTAATTAATAATTTAATTATTTGGGAAAAATTAATATAATATCATGATCTATTGATATTTTGATTTTAATTAATTAAACAGGGAATTAATTGAGAAAATAATTAAATAAAAGAAATTAAAATTAAAAATAATAATAATAATAATAATAAATAATAAATAAATAATAATAATAGAAAAGATAAAAGAATTAAAATAAAAGTTATAAGCTTACCTAGGAGTAAACGCACCTCTTGATTGCATATATGTCAACAACACATAAATTAGCGCACAAATTAAGAACATGGTGTCTACAACCTTGTGACTCATCTAGAAGGTTGGAAAAGACTCATGCTTAGTTGTCAACACCTTCTGGTTGTTTCTAGAGACATTCTAGGTGCTTCTTGAGAGTTCTTTATATTCAGGCACTCCTAGAAGCTTAGAGAGCATGTTTGGAGGACTCGGGAACGTTGGAGAAGGAAGGAGCTTGCTCTGCGGATTCAGAGGAGAAGGGATTTAGCATCAGTGTCCAGGTAGACACTTGTGATTTTGGCTTATGATATTTGGCTTCTTGCACTTCCTGTCTTCTTCATGTCTTCTGAATGCTTTCTGAGGATTTTCATATCTTGGTTCTATGCATTTGTCATGGGTAATTAAATTCCATATAAGAAATTTTCATATTCTTAGATGTGAGGAATCTATGGGGCTAGGGTTTTTAGATGCGTATGGACAAACCTATTAGAAGGATCAATGGGTAAAATTTGTGAACAATTATTTGAAAAGGAAATTCTTAAGAATTAGAAAGCCCTTTTGTTTTAAAAAAACTATGTATTTGTTCTCTTTTTAAATTATGCAAATCTGCATACATACATACATACATACATACATATGATAAATCGCGGTTCACTAAATTGCAGTTGAAAAATTAAATCCGGATCGCATATGATGGTAACATTTTATAAAAATGTTTTATAATTTAAAAATAAATAAATAATATATGTATGGGAGGGCGGGGGTACTCCCCACCCCACCCCTTTTCAATACATGCCAACTACGGTCTGTTGAGGTAGTTGTACCTGCGACTACGGTAGCAGCCGTCAATGCATGGCCGCACATATATATAAGAGAGACAACAGTTGCAGAAGGGCACAACTCTTTTGATATGCCGGCCAGCGATTTAAATCACTTTCAAATCATTTTTAAAACAATATTGATATGAGTTATGAATCACAAGTTATATGTGATATGAATCAGATTTTATAATTCAATTTTATGTGATAATTTCATATATTGTTTATTATATTTTATATTTTATATTTATATATATATATATTTATATGAATATATATATATATATATATACATATGTATATATATATATGTATATATATACATATGTATATATATATACATATGTATATATACATATGTATATATATATATATATATGTATACATATATATGTATATATATATATATGTATATGAATATATATATATGTATATATATATTATGTATATATATACATATATATATGTATACATATATACATATGTATATATAAAAAATATATATATATATATATATATATTATATTAATGGAATTTTTAATATTCAAGCTAATTTAAATTATAAATAAATAATATAGTTTTTAAATTAATCAATTTACTTAATTAGTATTTAGTCTAATTAAGAGTAATGAGAATGCTATAAAGGAAATATTTAAGTTATTATTTTAGGGGGGTTCTCAAGAGAAGGAATTAAGTTATTCATGACCAAAATAATGTAAAACATATAAGCATTTCCTCACTTGATTTTCAAAAGAAAATTGAAACCTCTACACTTTATTCAATTATGTAACTTTAGCAAACCAAAACATGTGCTTGCATTGTGTTTTCTCTCTACTTTTTGTTTTGGGTTTTTGAGTTGACTAGTTTGTTGACTAGTTATAGGACGTCTACCAGAGGCTCGAGGGTTATGATTGTGATGTCATGATGATGTCTTTTGATCTTGATCTTTTAAATCAACCATGGTTATTTGATGGCATGCTGATTGATATTGTCCTCAGTCTTCATTGTGTAAGATGTGATATATGTAACCTTTTTATGAGTTATCGATCATTTGTATTTGAAATACTTTCCAGTTATTTTGATGAAATTGAATTGTTAATCTGATCTTGATGATGTCATGTTGTGACATGTTTTGACTCAACCATTTTGGAGTCTTCGATCAATATTACCTCGAGATACTTTTTGGTTGCTTATTGAGAACCAATGGATATTGTGATTATCAGTGATACCTTCAGTTGCCAATAGAGAACTGTTGTGGTCATGATTATCTATGATGCTTTTTAGTTGCTCATGGAGATGTGATGTTTATATTGTGGATTATCTTTTGGTATTTTGTGATTTATGATCCATGAGCTTAGGGTAGGTTATCTACTTGTAGTGTCAGGAAGTGGCTTGCAATGGGGGTCGGGGCCCTAAGAGGCTGTCAGGATAACTCATTGTAAGTTGTCTTAATAAGTGAAAACATTCACACCTAATACTGACTTAAATGAACCTAATAAGATAATTGTTTTGTTCCTGCCCATGCCTCGAGTGCTAGTACAAACTAGGATGGGAGTAGAGAGAATGCTTGGTTGTGACCTTGCATTCTGTAGTATGCCTCGTCTATATGAGAGGATACTAGTGGCCACATAGGGATAACTAGGGGGCTGGGGTCTATTGGGAGACTACCAGGGTAACTCTAGCGTGATCCGAGCAATGACACTATCCTGCTTGCATAGTAGGTTTCCTACATGTCTTTGTTGTGCCTCTAGGATTAGATGTCGGTTTGTGATTGGAACCTTTGAGTTAGTATACTTTTAGGATTCTTGGACTTAGAGAGTATTTATGCTAAGTGATTTTGATAACTTGTTTGGGACTTGAGATTATCTCCTCAGCGCGGTGGGAGTGGACCGTTTAGGTTCCACATGGTTGGGTGGTAGTGCTTTTCCACTCTTACCATTTGAGATCCATTTGAGATAGTGTGGCTGATGCATTCCTTGTTGGCATCTATCTTCATTCTGTTCATGGATTATGATGGTGGACACGTATCCTTACATTGATGATTTGCATATGTTAGATAATGTTATCTTATGCTTTACTTTTCATGTTAGATTTCTTTTCTGCATATGATATGGTATGATTTAGGAGTGACATTCCTACTATTTTAATACCGATGTTCTCTTCGGTGATTTGGAATGTTACGCATGGAGGGATGGCTAGGACCCACGATGGTCTAATGATGCTATTTATGGTTGGGAGGAACCGTGCACTTAGTTAGTTATGTTTGTGATGATAATGTTTCATGTATGACATGTGATTACATTTACCTTATTGCATCATGTTTAGAATAGGATGATGTACTTTATTGCACATATGTATATTCTTTTAAGCCTTTCATACCCTGTGGCATGTATAGTTGATGATTGAGCATTCAGAAATGTGATGTATGGATATTGGACTTTTAATTATTATTTCATGTGGATGTAGTGTTAGATGGAATCATTAATATTAGTTGATTTAGATGTAATTCAACATTAAGGGATCCTTAAAGAATGTAACTTGATATGTATGTTTATGTTTACTTTCACTTGAATTGTTGCTATTACTTCTGTTATCATGTGTATGATGTAGATGATTTAACTTTCATGTTCAAAAAAAAAAAAAAATGCTACCAAACTTAGTAAAACTTTAGGTTAATTCTTTGGATCCCTTGGCAGGGTGTTACATTTGGTATCAAAGCTCGAGTTTCTACATTGGGAGCTCTGGGTATTTTGGAACAAAACTAGGACTTTGAACTATCATGTGTATCTTCTCAAACTTGAAAACTAGGTGAAATGAAATAGAACTTTAAACTGTTACTCGCATATGCAACACTTAGCTTTCAAAATTGAAAATTTTACTTAAACCTAAACATAGGTAAAATTGAAATTGAACTTAGCCTATTTGCAAAACATGTGTATGTTGGTTGTAATAGTTTTTCATATTCTGGATATTTTTGTAGGATGGTATCTGGGACTAGGTCTTCTGTTAGAGGCTGTGGTCATGGCAGAGCTATCAGTGTCCGTGAGTCTGTCTGCGGTGGATCTGCTCATGAAGAGAGCAAAGGAGAGCATGTTAGTGAGCAGCAGGAAGAGAGCCATAAGGGTGACCAAGCTGAGTCTGAAGAGGTTAACTTGAGACAAATGATGCAAAGCATTCTTGATCACCTACCTCCTGCTCATGAACAACACAAAGCACATTAGACAGAACAAGAGCATAGACCCAGGTCTAGCAGCCCTTAGAAGGATCGACAGAGATCCATTGTATCTACTCAGATGGACCTTTCGAGATCCAAGGCCAAGCCCTTTAATGGGTAGGATTCTAGATATGTGGCCGAACAGTGGCTTATTGCCCTTGACAGGATTTTTGCTATGTAGGACTTTGACAGTAATGTTAAGGCAAGATTCACCATTACCAACTTGGAGAATTTTGGGGCCACTTGGTGGACAATTGAGGAAAAGAAGCTGGGCATAGATATGAATAGTGTCACTTGGGAGCTATTCTTAGAGAGTTTTTGTGAATGATTCCTACCAGAGGAATGGAAGCAGCAAAGGGCAGATGAGTTCCATAATCTCAGACAATATTCTATGACTGTAACCGAGTATGAGCGCAAGTTCTACGAACTCATGTCCTTTTCAAGATTCAGTGACAATTCAGCTCAGTTGACTCAACACTTTATTAGAGGATTTAACAACCATATAATTAGGGGTGTCAAGGTATTTGAGCCGAAAACCCTCAAGGATGCGGTATGACGAGCCATCCTTGTTGAACAAAGTGTCAACCTTGGTGAGGGAGGTTTTGTAGGAGTACTTGCAACATCAAGATCTAAAGGAAACTACAACTCAAGTGGTAATAGGAAGCCTCCTTTTTCTAAGGGGAAACAATATCAGCAGCAGTCTCAACAGACACAGCAGTAGAAGGGATCGAACTCTCAGGCTCAAGGTGGTGGCAAAGGTTCTAACTCCAAGAACAACCGCAATGCTCATCGCAATAAACGAAATTAGCCCCCTCAGCCAGCTCACAACAGTCAGTCTTTTGTTAGCAGGAATAGCCATTAGCAGTCAAATGCACCGCCTATGGGTAGAGGATCTGGTAGAAATACAAGATGTTTTACATGTGGGTAGGTTGGACATTTCATAGCTCACTGTCCTCAGTGAGCACCTCAGTATTCAGGCCTTAGGCCAGCAACATCTGAGCCTACCGTTGGGGATGCAGGTAGAGCTCATAGAGTGTTTGCAGCAGTAGAACACCATCAGGTAGATCATCAGGGAATAGTGGTTGAAACCACAGGAGCTATTCGAGTTACATCTCTTTCAGTGTTGTTTGATTCAAGAGTTATAGATTCATTTATTTCTCCATCTATAGTTGCTAAGTGTAAGCTGGATGCGGTGAAGCAAGATCATGGTTGGTAAGTGGAACTAGCCTCAGGCATTAAGGTCTCCATAGATTCTGTATTTCATAAGTGTGGGCTTAGCATAGGAGGATTTGATACTGTAGTTGACCTTCGGGTTATACCCCTGGGTTCATATGATGTGGTTTTGGGTACGGACTGGCTTGGATCTCATAGAGCTAGTATAGATTGCAGGAAGAAGATTATATTGTGTCAAGATGACCAAGGGAATGGTGTGAAGATTGTTGGGATACCGAGGCCTATATCTCTATGGATGATTTCTGCCATGCAACTGAAGTGGAGTTTCCATAAGGGATGCCAAATATTTGCTGTTATGGTAAATGATCTTGATGAGGAAGATCCTATGAGGAAGACTTTAGATCACTCAATTTTATAGGAGTATGTAGATTTCTTCCCAAGTGAGATTCTAGGCATCCCTCCGAAAAGGGACATCGATTTCAGCATTGATTTGATTCTTGGAGTGGAGCCTATCTCTAAAGCTCCTTATCGTATGACTACACAGGAATTGGGTGAGTTGTGTCTTCAGCTAGAGGAACTTTTGGCCAAAGGGAGCATTCAACCTAGTGTGTCACCATGGGGAGCTCCAATGCTCTTTGTGAAAAAGAAAGATGGTTCTTTGCACCTTTGTATTGATTACAGATAGTTGAATAAGGTGACAATAAAAAATAGGTATCCTCTACCTAGGATTGATGACTTATTTGATCAGATCAAGGGAGCTACAGTATTCTCCAAGATCGACCTTAAGTCAAGATACCACCAGCTTCGCATTAAGGAAGCTAACATTCACAAGATTGCCTTTCAAACTCGCTACGGGCATTACGAGTTCACAGTGGTACCTTTTGGGCTGACTAATGCTCCATCAGTTTTCATGAGTTTGATGAATGGGGTGTTTCGATCCTATCTTGACAGGTTAGTAATTGTGTTTCTTGATGATATATTGATATATTCTAAGTCTCAAAAGGAGCACAAGGAACACTTGCGATTGGTTTTACAATGCTTGAGAGACAATCATCTTTATGCCAATGCAACTAAGTACAAATTCTTCAAGTCAAAAATTCAGTATTTAGGGCATGCCATTTTTAGGTGATGGTATTTCTGTGGACCCTGCAAAGATCTAGGCAATAGTAGATTGGCCTACATTGACTAATGTGTTAGAGATTCATAGTTTCATGGGTCTAGCTAGTTATTATCGTAGATTTATCCAAAAATTCTCCGGAATAGTGCATCCTATCACTTCCCATCAGAGGAAAGGAAAAAAGTTTATATGGACGGAGAAATGCGAGGAAGCATTTCGGAAGCTCAAGGAGCTTTTGACTAGCGCACCAATATTAGCAGTACCTGATCCAAAAGGTGATTTTATGGTGTGTATAGATGCTTCCCTTGAAGGGATTGGAGCAATTTTGATGTAGAATGGACGAGTGATTGCGTATGAATCATGCAAGATCAAAGATCACAAGAAAAATTATCCTACACATGATCTTGAGTTAGTAGCGGTAGTTCATGCTTTGACAAGGTGGAGACATTTCTTGTTGGGGCATAGATTTGAGCTACATAGTGATCATCGCAGTCTTCAATACATTTTCACTCAGCCTAATTTGAATGCTCGCCAAAGGCGATGGATGGAATTTCTACGTGAGTATGACTTCGAGGTAAAGTACATTCAGGGAAAGGAGAATGTAGTGGTAGATGCTTTGAGTTGTAGGAGACATGTGATATCATCTATGACTCTTAGTGTTGATTTGAGGAGTCAAATTCTTCAGGCACTTCCTATAGATTCTTGGTATCAAGAGGTGTGCAAAGAAATAGATTCAGGAAGACCTTTGAAGGGTAAGTTTGCTAGCTACGTCTGAGAGTCAGATGGTCTTTTGAGACTTTCAGGAAGGATTTATGTGCCATTACTGGATGAGCTTCACACCTTGATTCTAGGAGAAGCCCATCATACACCTTACTCGGCACATCTAGGTGTCAAGAAGATGCATACTAATTTGTGACATTTATTTTATTGGTCCGGGATGAAGCGAGACATTTCTGAATTTGTGGCCAGGTGTCTTGAGTGTCAGAGAGTCAAGGTAGAACATCAGCACCCAGCAAGACTTTTGCAACCAAATCTCATTCCTTCATGGAAGTGGGACATCATCTCTATGGACTTCATAGTAGGATTACCTATGACTGTTCATCGTCATGATGCTATCATGGTCACCGTTGATCGGTTGACTAAGGTGGCACATTTTTCACCAATCAGGTCTTCCTACATGGCAGCTTCTGTAGCTAATGTTTTCTTCCTACATGGTATTCCTCGAAGGATCATTTCAGATAGGGATCCTGTGTTCACATTCGTATTCTGGACATTGCTGCAACATGAGCTTGGAGCACAATTGAATTTCAATTCGGCATATCACCCAGAGATAGATGGTCAGACAGAGAGGGTGAATTAGGTTTTGGAAGACATGTTAATGATGTATGTGATGGATAGGCAGACACATTGGGAGGACTATCTCTACCTAGTGGAGTTTCCTTACAACAACAGGTATCACAGTTCTATTGGCATGGCACCATTTTAGGCTTTATATGGATGTCCTTGTCATACACCCTTGAGTTGGGATAGTCTTGAGGATCTCATCCTGTTGGGTCCTGAGATGCTTTGTGATATGGAGCAACAGGTAGTGCGTATCTGTGAGCACTTGACTACAACACATGATAGATAGAAAAAGTATGTTGATGCACATAGGACAGATAAGCAATTTGCTATGGGAGATAAGGTATTATTGAGAGTGCATCCGTGAAAGAGTATGATCTGATACAAAAAGGGTTCAAAGCTAGCACCTCGCTTTGTGGGACCATTCAAGATTCTTGAGAGGATTGGCCCAGTTGCTTACTGCCTTGCTCTACCACCCAGCCTAGCTCGCATTCATGATGTTTTCCATGTTTTAGTACTTAGGTAGTATATCCCTGATATTGTACATGTTCTTGATTGGAATGCGTTGCAGGTAGAGGATGGGCAATTGGCTTTGGAGCCGGTTCATATTTTGGAGCAGTGGGAGTTGACCCTTAGGGGTCAAACCATAGAGTAGGTAAGGGTCCAATGGGACCCTACTGATGATTCTTCAGCTACATGGGAGGATGCAGCTAGATTATAGGAGTTATATCCCTACTTATTTGTAGGCTTCCAGGAGTAAGCCTAATCCAAGTGGGGGTGGATGTAGTGCCTACCCTTGTTCACATCTTTCTAGAAACATTTTTGCTATTATTGTCAGACTATGTTAGATTAGTTTTATGTTGATGGTTAGTAGCATCGTTTCAAGACTATCAGATATTGTGCTATGGATTCAGTTGATATATGATGAGATTACTTAGACTCTACATTTCATGGATGCATGATGATTGTTACATTACTTTTAGTTATTGATGATGATTAGTTAGATGGTTTATTATCACATGTGTTTTATTATGGATACTTACCCCATACTTGCATGTGTATGGTGTGCACGTTTGTTCTTATGTATGACATTTTTGATGTGGTTAAGGAAGGGAGTCATAGTCACCTGCTAGTCAGGATCTACACGATGCACCACTTCCTGCCATTGCCTGTCTAGCTTAGTATATATATATATATATATATATATATTGTATGTACATGCATAGTTTTTATGCAGGTTGTAGGTATCGGGTATCGACTTCCCTGAATTGCCAGGATGAGCGTACCCTATCGCATTGTCTCAATGGTAAGAGAGGGGAGATAAATTCTCAAGTCCAAATCCTAAAACCCTAAACCATTTGTCCTAGTGAGGTAGGACAAGTATTTGAGATATTTTACCTTTCGAATGTGTCGGATGACATAATTCGTGATTTTTAACCCTTTAGACTGATTTTGTATGGATTGTTCTATGATGGGTTTTCATATTTTATCTTGGAGGTCTATGGTGAATTTTCTATTAATTAAGTCTAAAATTAAAAGATTTAATTAATAATTTAATTATTTGGAAAAAATTAATATAATATCATGATCTATTGATATTTTGATTTTAATTAATTAAATGGGGAATTAATTGAGAAAAGAATTAAATAAAAGAAATTAAAATTATTAATAAAAATAAAAATAAAAATAAATAATAAATAAATAATAATAATAGAAAAGATAAAAGAATTAAAATAAAAGTTATAAGCTTACCTAGGAGTAAATACAC